>JAUPFP010000012.1:2958459-3465959 GCA_036925085.1 Brachycybe producta | reverse complement strand
ATTCAAGGATAACTTGACCAAGACATAAATCCTAGACCAACCTTAATGGTCTAATAAAACAATAGAAGAATTATGATGCGAAACACATTACATTTTAGTTTCAGTCTTTAACAAACTTGTGGAACACACAGCAAAGTTCTCAGCTTCCTAATAACCATGCGGTAAATATCATTGCATGCATTTTTAACTTTAAAATACAAGTGAATAAATTGCTTTTTTTCAGTAATTAATAATTCGCCAAATTATTTTTTTTTTAATTCAGGTAATTTGTAATTGTAATTAATTATTAGGGCTCGGATTTTGATGCAATATGAACCGGTATGTTTCTCAATTTGTGGTCCAAGTGCCAATTGTGAAGTAATCATCATCATCATCATCATTAGAGCAACTGCAATTATGCTTTTTTTAAATCAGAAAAGGCTGGTTAGACAGGCTAGATGTATGGTTAAACTATCAGTTGTCAACTAAAGTTCTAGCCTCTAACCGTTTTTTTTTTAATTAGAAGGAACAATTTTTTTTTATCTCAACCAGATTGTTACTTCACAATTAGCACTTGGGCCACATATTGAGAAACATTCCGGTTAATATTGCATCGAAATCCGAACCCTATTAAATATTTTTTTGTTAGAAATCCATTTACTTTGCAGTTACTCTCTAATTACTTTTTCAATTACTTTTGTTTGTTTTTTAAAATGCCGGATGAGTGAATGATTATTTGTTCACTAAAAGATATGATTTGGACTCCACTGTCCCTGTTTTACATAAAATTAGAAAAGGGTAATATTTTTATTGTTTGCTTTGTTGTTCGCCACATTTTCACAAGAAAATGAAATAACTTATCAGAAAAATTCGCTGAGCTGCAATGCATGGCTAATGGAATCTTAAAATCTTTCATGTGCCGGACTATTCCAAATTAAGCTTCAAAAATATTTTGTACAAGTCACAGAATTTCAATGTATTTTTTAAGAAGCTATACATCACAAAATTACTTCGAAAAATTTCCGCAAAGAGTGCTAGCATTGTTTTTGTATTGAGCTCATAGACCCAATGTTAAAGAAAAAATATTAATTTTTAAAATACACAGGTCGCGACCAATATGTTTATTTTTCATGTTTAAAGTTGTCCAATATTAAGTTTTCAAAGTGCAATGTGCACCTTAAATATATGCTGATCTAGTGATAGAATCACAAAAAATTGGGAAGTGCGGTTCTATTTTTAAAAACTATTTCAATATCGCGAATTTCTAACTTTTATGTTAAACTCCATTGAGTACGCGCTTCTAACCAAAAAACATCCATTAAAATGCTCGTAAAATACCTAAAAATAATTTTTAAAAAACCATAATTTTAAGTACAGTGAAGCCAACACATTGGCGCACGTGCTGATTCTTTTCTAGTTTTTTAAAATTATTTTTACGTATTTTTTACAAGTATTTTTAATGGATTTTTTTTTTCTTATTTGGGCATACTCAATGGAGTTGAACATAAATTAAAAGTAATTTTGTGATGTAGCCCGGGCTAGCAGGGGTGTAGCCCAGGTCCCCTTAGTTTTAAAGGGCCATACCATTTGGAAACTACTGATTTAAAGAGAATAAAAGACTCCTTTGTATTTGAACGTGCAAATTTCTTTCTGAAAAATGTTAAATGTCTAATAAACTCTTAATACAAAATAACATTTTGTGTAATCAAAACTTAGATTTCTTTTGACTGTTGTCATTTTGTGCATTACACTTTGGCCATACCACACTACTGGTCGTCCCGTGACTCTTGTAGACCTAACGTATGACCTCACAGATGGAATTCCTGTATTTGGTGAACAAACTTTTAAACTGCACAAGAAACCTAACATTAACCTTGGAGGAACAATGTAATAATTAGCCAAAATTGCATTTGAAGCAATTTGACAGAATCACTATTTGTTTTATTTGCTTTTTTTTTTGTTATTATTATTAAGATTTGCAATAAATGAATTCTCATCTCCGGAACACGTTGGAACACACATGGATGCCCCATTTCATACAAACGAAACAAAATGGACAATCGATGACATTCCTATTGACCATTTTACATTTCTAGCTGCTGTTATCGACATATCAAATCTAGCATCCAAAGATGGGAACGCAACAATCAAACTGGAGGACATTGAAATATGGGAAAAACAGAATGGACTTATTCCGAACGGAAGCGTCGTATTCATGTATTCTGGTTGGGGAAAATTCTGGCAAAATACAACTGCATATTTAGGTGTTGAAACAACAGGCAATTCACTATATCCAGGTAAAATTTGTTTTGAAAATATCGATTTAAGCAACAACAACAAAAAATAAGCCTAAAACTATTTAATATTTAATAATTTAAAAACTACAGGTTTCGAAGCCGAAGTTTGCAAATGGTTAGTTAAAGAGCGCTCAATATTCGGAATTGGAGTTGATACGATTTCAGGCGACCCGGGTTATAGTTCCAATTTTCCGTGTCACACCATATTGTTTGACAATATTTGTTCATTTTGGAAAATGTCGCCAACCTGGATAAATTACCAGCAGTAGGTGCTACTGTACGAGCATATCCAATGAAAATTAAAGGCGGAACAGGAGCTCCAACCAGAATTATTGCCTCTATATAAATCCCTGGCTGTGTGGCGATCATTAAATGCCATCTGAAAATAAAATAATTAAAAATCGTATTCTGGATTCGTGTGTAGCATGTAGGAAGTGGTGATCTTTCAATCTCCCATTTCTGCATTAATTTCCTTTTTTACAATGCTTTAATTGTGTAGTTTTTTAAAACATTGTTTTTTCTACTTATTGACTATACATGTACGACAGTTATTAATGTTACTAGTGCGGTAGCACGTCTCATAAATGACGGGAGTAACATTCTAGTTTAATTTTGCTACTAACATTATTTAACTATTTTATTCAAATACTTTATAAGCAACGATTATCATTATCATTAATTATTGTGACAAAATAACATGCTGAACACAACAGTAACATTAAGATTAATAAAGTACACGACTGTCCTGATGTATTATAATATGTTTTCTACATACTTTAAAACAATATTTATACGCAAATTTACAGAAACTCTCTCCCGAAGCAGCTAAAATGACACTTTTTAGTTCTGCGGTTGTAGTATAATGATGGAAATCTGCTTAATCATTACGTACGATGATGTCCCAAAAATTCTCTGTAGGATTTAAGTCTGGGGGAAACGCCGGCCATTTGAGAGTGGTGATATTTTCATTTCGTAACCATTCATATCTTAGATTACCAGAGCGAACTGGTGTATTTTCTTGCAAATACTAAGCTAACACTAGGGAATCGACTTTGGTCAGTTAGTAAACACTCTCATAATGCTGCCTAATAATAAACATTATTTTTTTGGTTGAAATGAAGGCAAAGCTACTCATTGCAAGGGGCACTAAACACTTCGCATATTGTTAGGCTCCCACCACCAAAATTTCTGAAGGGAAAAAATTCAATCTTGATGATCTTGACAGTTTTTTTCTTCTTCATATTGGAAGGATGTGAGGAAAAAAACACAAAATTTTAGCAGTGGGTGAGTCTAATGATAAGGGAAACATTTAGTGATTTGGAACGAGCAGCTTAAGTTTTTGAAATGCATACCTTAGAATTTATTTGAACCAAAACATATACCATTGATCATCACACAATTTTAGGAGGGTATGTACTGCCATAAAACATCGACTTCCTAGCATTAGCTTATTATTCCAGCAAGAAAGTGCACCAGTATGCTCCAGTAACCTAACGAAAAAATGGTTACGAAACCAAAATATGACGACTCTCAAATAGTCGACGTGTTCCCCCAATTTAAATCCTATCGAGAACATTTGGGACATCGTCATACAGGATTATTCAGCAGATTGCTATGATTATGATACATTAGCAGAGCTCAAAAGTGCCATTTTTAGCAGTTTTAGTTGCTTCAGGGCAAAATTTCTGTAAATTTTCTTAAAAATATTGGTTAAAGTATGTAGACAAGAATGTTTTAAGTTATAAAACATCAGGACAGTCGTATACTTTATTAATTTTAATGTTACCGTTGTGTTCATTAGCGCATCTATCTATTATTATAAAATGGACATTTTCCAATTTTTTTTTTTAATTTTTACCTTTATAAGAAAAAATGTTCAGCCTAGCAGAAAATTTATAATACTCTCTTTATGTTGAAAATTTCAGTTGTAACTCGAGTTATAACCAATTTCTGGGGTGTTTCTATATAAATGTGAAACGCACTGTATAAGGCTATCAGAGCTTGCACTATCACATCCGTCGAAGACGGGCTTTCCTTCTAGTTTTTTTATAAGCACTTTATTATTGTTTGGGTTGTTGGATCGGGAGAGTGCAACATAAAGTTGACCATGAGAAAAAAACCGGTTCATTTAAATTTAATAAATTCCGACGTGCTGAAACGTTTTTTGTCCTTGTTTGAAAATAAATTTGGCCATAACTCTGAAATCTACATGAAATTCGTATATATTGGATGTATAAGTGGATTTCATTGCATGATTATAACACGTGATTCCAGTAAAATGTTTGCTTAAAAAAATCATTGTCAATGAAAAGTGTTTGTTTTACAAAGTGGTATTGGAAGGCACCACCATGCACGCTTCAATTTATGAAGATTTATTCAGATCTTACAGTTTTTGCCACACTTAAGTAACATAAGAAAGCATAGATCCTAAGGAATGCGCATAAGGAAGTTGAGCTTTTCCACATCAAGGACGTTATGAATTATGTAACACATGACAATACATTTCTATAGATTATATATTCGCAAGGGATTTCATAACCTCCAATATTCAATACTTTACACCTTTATAAAAATTAGTTACCGAGTTACTCTCTTTGCCGTTTAGTTTTCAGATTTTATAAGGATGGAGTCAATGATGTTGAAAAGGTAAGTTTAAAAAAAAAACCATTACCCTCCAGAAATTTCTTGTCAAGATATTGTCAAGAATTACCCAACGATTGCCAAAACGATTTTTAAAATTTAAAATGTCATTAATATAATTTTTTTAAAAAAAATGAAAAATCAATTAACTTCATATAAATGGACTTTATCAGATAGATGCGGCACCAGATAGGCAATGTTATCAAATAACAAAAGTTAATAACATTGTATAGGTCCATTTTTAATATTTTTTTTAAAAAAACATTACTAATAACGTGTGTTTTCAGCAATGTTAACCTCCTGTGTATTTCCACCTATACAGTGCAATAGCGTAGCTAGGCTTCGTTGCGCCCCCCCCCCGCCGCTTAAACCTTTGCGACCACCGTACCTTCCCCTCCACGTAGCCCTCATACTGAGGGGGGGGGGGGGGGGGTGCTATTTTGATGAGCGGTGGAACAGTCGGAAGTTTAGGTTTAGTAAAATGAAGCTTGTTGCAGAAGGTCTGGGGTCTTAAAGAGTTCTTAAATCAAGTTTGTCCATTTTTCCGACCGTTCTTCCCGTCTTCCCGTTGAACATACTAGAAAACAGTCGGAACAATGGACTAATTTGATTTAATAATTCTTTTAAAAAAGTCGTGGGGCTGTGCCCCCAGGCCCCATGCAACAAGCTTAATTTTACTAAACCTAACCTACCGACTGTTCCTACTATTGTTCCGACCGTTCAGCCGTTCAAAGTAAATATTAAATGAAAGTCGATTTATTTTCGAAAATAACTGAAAAATATATCGACTTTCATTTCATTTTTTGCGCCCCCAAACCTCCTGCGCCCCCACCCCACCCGCAGTTGCGTGTCTTGCGGTTCCCTAGCTACGCCTGCACTGATGCAGTGACTAACACGTTGTTATTTCAAATTTCAGATTCCTTCTGCACATTTTCATGATATGCTTTGTAGGCCTACATGTAATTTGGTTAAAACCTATTGTTGGACATCCAATAACTATAGTAGACCTTACACATGCTCTTACAAGTGAAACACCTGTATTTCCAGGTGTCAACAAATGGCAACTGAAAAATAATCCAAAAATTTTACTGGGAAAAACACAGTAAGACTGAACTAAGGTAGCTTTATATATATTCATTTTGCTTTTGTCTCCACGTACGGCGTTACCGCAGTGGGCCGTTGCTAATGCTATATGCTCCATAAACGTTTTTCTTTCTTCTAAAATTTGGATGCAAAAACATCACACGAACGTTTTTTTAGAAGCAACATTATAAAAAAATTCGAATTGTTTTCAAAACTAGAATGGTAAAATATTATATAGAAATTGTTTTCATGGCAATACCTTAAAAAAATTAAACATCTTTAAACATTTTATTGCAACAAACCACTTTCTGGAGGGAATAAAATTTGCTCAGGGGTTTCTGTTCGCTCTTTTGGGCGGACTGAAAGTGGTTGGCTTTTCCACTTTTTCTAATCTAGTTTGGGAGGAAGGGAACAAACACGAGTCTCTCTCAATTCCTCACGAGTTCCTTTTTATGAACTCTTACAGCTTAAAGGATGTTTTTGCAGTCTTTTACTCCTCAGGCTTGCGCTCTGACTAAAAGCCACCTGGATTGAGCAAATTTGAGCAACTTTTCCACAAAGTAACAGTTTATTTTTACAATTTACAAACTGCTTGATACAGAAAAACATTGACTTATTTGCCCAAGAATAGGATTCTGAAAGGACTTCTCAGAATCACTCCAATTCATTTCATTTCAGTACACCTGTAATCAGCTAAAAAGCCATGTGGCACGGGGGATTGCTCCGGATTGCGAATGATTGTCATTCAGGTATAACAAGACATCATTGTTAAATTGAAATCGTCCTAACAAAGAACTATCAACTGAAAAAGAATTCCATAGTCTAATAACATTTGGGAAAAAAAGACCAAAAATATGCATCAGTTCTAGCCATAAATTCTTTTAGTCTTTGAATGTCCGAATCTTCCCTTACGAGGATGTTTTATTTAATAAGTCGTTAAGTAGGGCAATATTATCATTTGCCAGTAAACGTCCAAAAAGGGCAAGGCTTTGGTCATTTCTTCTGCCTGATAATAATTCCAATTTTAGTTTCTGAATTTAAAAAGGATAAAATGATTTGTTTAAATGGAATATAAATTTTTAGCTTTATTACCAAAATTTACCGGTATTACCGGTTTTGGTAATTATGCATTACTGAAAAACCGGTAATGCTATAAAGTGACTGGTACTGGAAACCCTACTCAGAAAGATGTCGATATAAAATTTACAAGTATACATTCGTATACAATAAACCATAAGAGTCCCTGGAACGTGGCAGCTATTTAGATCACCCCCACCTTCTAGATTAGTAGAGATGCCAAGAGTATAATTGAAGATGTGTGACCGATGGCAACCTCTAGAACCCGTTCAGAGATCAAATGAAGACAAAAGTCAAAAATCAATCGGAAGTTGTGGGATTGTGTGATTGTGGGACTGGGAGGAAAGGGCCCAAGCCACGGCGAGGTGTAAACTAAATAAAGATATTCGTATCCTTATGGTTTTAAAAGAAGAAATCAGCTGTGTGGAACTGGGTCAACTCTCTGTAGAAGTTGTGGAACCGTAAGGATAGATGAAAAAGTTCCGTTCCACTAAACAATAAAAAAAAAACGAGCCAGGATCGCTCCTGGACTGCTCGATCGTTTCATTGTAGCAGTTTGAAAATGAATCATTTTTTTGGAATTTCTTTATTGACATTTCATGAAAAACTATCTAGGCCTTTTTCAAACTGTCATAAAAAGTAAATTTTTAACGATCTCTTAAAAAAAAATTAATTTTATCAAAACTGCAGGTGGGCGAAGAGACTTCTTATTGAATATCAAATAACCACACAGGTGCGCCATCTGGGAGAACAAAAACAAAATAAACATTTATAAAGCCACCTTAAAAAATATGTTTAGGAGGCGAAAGCAAATTCTAATTATTGTTTTCAATACAGATTTGCAACGAATGACTTCTCATCTTCTGAGCACATGGGAACACACATGGATGCTCCATTTCATACGAACAGTTTAAAATGGTCGATTGACCAAATACCGATTGACCGCCTAACGTTTTCTGCTGCTGTGATTGACATATCTCAGCGAGCGTCAGAAGATCCCGATACCGGTATTCAAATAGAAGATATTCTACACTGGGAGGAACACAACGGGCGTCTACCAGATGGAAGTGTCGTCTTCATGTATTCCAACTGGGGAAAATACTTTGACAATTCAACTGAATTTCTAGGCATTGCACATGAAAATGCAACTGAATTACATTTTCCAGGTACCGTGTCTATCCAGACAAACTTAGGCCTGTCGGTGCACACATCCGTGTTATAGATGTACAGAGCCGTATAGCCACGATGGAATTACGGTCTGGGATGGTACGAGTTAGATGGGGCACTGGCACACATACCACCGTGCGATGTTACCACACGATGCCGTAACGGTAGTGTGCCTATGGCGGGATCAAATTTTGGACAGTTGGAGAATTGTCGTTTAAGAAGTGATACCACGTAACGTGATACACGCGTCTACAACACAGATTGGTGCACGGGCATTAAAGGTGGGATACTTCCGGCGCGTCTGCGGCCTCCGGCCGGAATGTTTTCAATAGTTCTTTACCTGAGCAGTTCCTTCGATGCGTATGTGTCTGGCAGCCAGAGTGTTGCAAATATAACTACGGCTCACCCGCCTATAGGCTTAAGGCATCCAGAGTATGCGGCCGGCCAGCCTGTGGCTATACTGCTCTCTGAGCAGGATGAATTTTTCCGACGCAGTGGTAAAAGGGTCTTTTTGCCGAGTTTCTTTGTACTTGTTGTAGTTGTTTTGTTAGTGTGTCTACGTGTCGGAAAATGCAAGTTGACCCATGATTGATGAATACTGATACTAGCATCAGGAGACTATCCTTTTTTTTTTTTGGCCGCGAGACGCTCCAGAAGAATCATGCGGACTTCAGACGCGGCCGCAGACGCCATCAGCAGACACGCCGGAAGAATTCTAGGGGTGGCAAAGCGTATTTTGCGTCTCGCGGCCAAAGAAAAGGAGAGTCTCCTGATGTAAGTATCATCAGTCCTGGGTCAAGTTGAATTTTCCGACATTGCTCAGAGAGCAGTATAGCGGCAGACGCAGTGATAAAAGGGTCTTTTTGCAGAGTTTTTTGTGCTTGTTGTAGCTCAGTAAAAAAGAACTATTGAAAGCAGTGCGGTCGCCAGGACGCAGACGCCATCCGCCGACGTGCCGAAAGAATCACACCTTAAACTGTTGATATTTACTTTATTATTACAAATAATATCAAAATAGGTTGGTATAAGTGGCAACAGGCCTGCGGAGTATTATGTGACAAGAGTGGCACAACTAAAAAAAAACACTTTTTTGAGAAAATGAGTTACGAGAACGAATTTTACGAATTACTTTGCTGAACTTTTCAAGTGCAAAAACCGTTTTAACTATTTACAATATCGGTTTATTTGGCTCCCCTACAACAGATTGAGATAGAAAAAAAAATATGTAATTTTAAACTCATGTTCCCCCCAAAAGTGTTTTTTTTTAGTTGTGCCAGGCTGAGGTGCGATATGTCACTTATACGAATCCATAGTGTACCCAAAAAGGGCTAGAACTATTCTTGCCGCCGTTCCATCTTTGTGGAAGACAATCCTCCATTCGGAAGAACTGTCCTTCAGCCAGGACCGTCCTCCACCAAGGTAAACATGTCCTCCTGGCCGGAAGACAGTTCTTCCGAATGGAGGACTGTCCCCACAGGTGGTAAGCCTAACTGGAACCGTGATTATGCCTTTTGTGCATTTTATGCAAACTATATTCAATTGTTTTTTTATGTGATGTTATCTTAAACAGGTTTTCAAGCTGAAACTTGTGAATGGTTAGTTGAAGAAAGATCGATAAATGGAATTGGAGTTGATACACTTTCAGGGGATCCTGGAAATAGCCAATCACTTCCATGCCACAGCCAAATGTTCGACAACAATCTGTTCATCTTGGAAAACATTGCAAACCTGGATAAACTACCACCTGTAGGTGCTACAATTCGAGCATATCCTATGAAGATTCGTGGAGGAACGGGAGCTCCTACGAGAGTAATTGCTTCAATTTGACAATAGCAATTCCTTAAAATATCAAGTAAACTTTAAGTTTAAAAAGATCATGAGCCTCATAATTTTTTTTTTGTTCAAATATTGTCAAAACTTACCCAATGTTTGCCAAAATGATTTTTTTAAAATACGAAAAAGTCATTAAAATCATAAAAAAAAACTTAAAACTTAAGTCACTTTTCATGAGTCTCTAAACAACATTATTTTAAAATTAAAAACAAAAATGTTTTCACCTCCCATTTTCATAATTATTTAAGAGGCTACATTGCAAAATTAGTTCGAAAAATCTGCACAAAGAGCGCTAGCATCGTTTTTCTATTGAGCCCATAGACCCAATGGTAAAGAAAAAAAGTTAATTTTTAAAATACACAGGTCGCGGGCAATTATTTTTCATAATTAAAGTTATCCAATATTAAGTTTTCGAAGTGCATTGTGCACCCTAAATATATGCTGATCGAGTGATAGAATAACAAAAAATTGTCAAGTGCGGTTATATTTTTAAAAAATATTTCAAAATCGCGAATTTCTAACTCTTATGTTAAACTGCATTGAGTACGTGCTCGTAAGAAAAAAACATCTATTAAAATGCTCAGAAAAATACCTAAAAATAATAAAAAACAAAAACGAATAAACCACAGTGAATCCAACACATTGGCGCACGTGCTGATTATTTTCTGGTTTTTTAAAATTATTTTTACGTATTTTTACGAGCATTTTAATGGATATTTTTTTCTTACGAGCGCGTACTCAATGGAGTTTAACATAAGAGTTAGAAATTCGCGATTTTGAAATATTTTTTAAAAATATAACCGCACCTAACAATTTTTTGTCATTCTTTCACGCGATCAGCATCTATTTAAGGTGCACGTTGCACTTTGAAAACTTAATATTGGACAATTTTAAATATGAAAAATAAACACATTGCCGCGAATGTGTATTTTAAAAATTAACGTTTTTTCTTTAACATTGGGTTTATGGGCTCAATCAAAAAACGATGCTGGCGCATCCTTTGCAGAGATTTTTCGAAGTAATTTTTCGATGCAGCCTCTTAAATACAAATTCATCAAAAGAACTAATTTTTAATTCTCAGATATAAGTTTATAAACTTGCAGATATACACTGTTATACACACGAGTTAAATTAATTGAAATTAAATGTGTTTATGTAAATTATACGGAATCGAGTTAAGGACATGAACACCAAATATAAATTGACTTTATTATTAATATTTTAAATTGAAATACTAAATCAATATTTTGTCAATAGTTTAGATATTATATTTAAGTATTAACTCAATATTTTAAGAGATTATTAACTGAATAAATTGAATTCGACATATTGTTTGTTTGCCGGGTTGCCCCCCCCCCTTAAATTATCAGGTGTGTACTAGGTATAAGCCTGCTGTATATTCCTTAAAGAGACCACCATTACCTCCAGAAATTTATTTTCAAAATATTGTGAAGACTTACCCAAAGATTGCGAAAACGATTTTTAAAATTTAAAATGTCATTAAAACCATAAAAAAAACTTGAAAATGAAGTGACTTTTCATGAGTCACCAAATGAAGCTATTTTAAATTTCCAAAACCGAAAGTCTCCCCCCCCCCCCCTCAGTTTTTTTTGTGGCAAAGGTTGTCTCCTCACATTTCCAAAATTTCTTAATGAAATATAGGTATTCCCTATTCATATTCAACTCAATACAACCTTATACCTTGTACACAAATGAGTTAAATGAATTCAAATTAAATGTGTTTAGGTTGACTTATACGAAATCCAGTTAAGAACATGAAACCAAATAAAAATTCACTTTATTATTAATATTTTAAATTAAAATACTAAATCAATATTTTGTCAAAAGTTTATATATCGTGACGAACCTTTTTCCACTGATAGAATCTGCTCTTTTTAAAGGGTACGAGCGAGTTTTCACTCGTATTAAAGGTGATTGACTAAGTCACCAATTCTATCGGCCCAGGAGAAATAGACCAATATGACGTCTATTTAATGTCCTCACTAGTCTCTCTGGCTAAGACTCTCACAGTCTTGAGGATCTTTTGCCTCTGCACGTCGCAGACTTTCATTCGTAAATTTGCCCTTGGTAAGAATGTGAATATTGTAACACCCAGTAACTCTTGATCCCACCAAAACCATAGCCTGGGGGGGGGGGAAACAACTCCTGCTTGTCCCTCCCTCCTCTCTGACTCATACTTCTGAGTCATATCAAAGTGGTGGATTGATACTCTTAGGAACATGGTCACTTGGACCTGGTTACACCTTGTAGGTGTACACAGGTCCAAGGTATAAAAGGACCGTGTTCCTCTTTGTTCGGCATCCTTCTCTTTGCTCAACTTTGTATTACGTAGATTCTTATCCGTACCACATTCTTGTACTCTTGATGTTTCTGAGCAAGGATGAATAAAAGCGTTACAATGAAAAACTACATTGTCTTTATGTTTGGAAACTAATACTTTTCTAAACAGGCCGGAGACACCATAAGGCAAGGAGACATACAGATCCTGGAGCAGCTACAGCATCTTCAATTGGCAACAGACAAAGGAAGATGCATATCAACGTCGACCAGGATAGATGGCCACCATCCTTCTGCAAAGATTACACCCCTGCACAGAAGGATGATTGCAATCGATCGCCATCCGACTACTTCTGTAACTCGAATCTTCTTCATGCGGTCACTGCACGACTAGGAGAAGAAACGAGTTGCAGAAAACATCATCATGAAGTTGGTAAAATTATAAGGTCGATGTCAAAAGCTCACAATATACTTATGAACTTGATGTTGCAGGTTTGCACCTGTTGAAGACATGAAGTATTCAAATGGTGTACAGCTGCAAAGAAATGATGAAATGCACAATTGTGAAATGATTTAGTTTTGAATAAATAAGATCACCACTGTTTTAAGACAATAAAATTGAGGATTTATTCCGAATATAAAAATAAGCGAAATGATAACTGGTTTGAAAATCACAGCACTTAAAAATAATGTTTGGAAAATTAATGCAAAGAACCTAGCCAAAATCGGGCATAGGTTCGGTCTTTAGAAAATCTCTCTCAATCATACAAAAATGACTCTTTATATACCCTGAGAATCCACAAGTTGGACTCTCAGAGCACAAACTTCTGATTGGTTAAATAAGAGTTTGGGCCCAAATAGACCAATCAAAGGATTGGTCTACTTGGCTAAAACCATGACTCATCAATCATCTGTTATCACACCTAAGTGATAACAGAAGAAAACGAAAACAAAACAATTAAAAAACGATAAAAATCCACTCATGTGGAAGTAGACATGAGGGGAAATGAAAAGGTCAATTACAAAAATAGAATCTGGCTCAATCGGTACCCAAAAGTACCGAGTGGCCCAGAAGCTACAACAAGAATACAGGATGAATACTTCATTCTTTTCTGTTCAGTCCATTCTTTCCATTGGGGGTCATATACTTAAAAAAACAGTTCAAATGTCCATTCCGTTGGCATAAAAGGAATGAACAGAATGGATAGAACTTTGCTGAACTTTGGAGGGAAATCTGTTCATGGTAGTCAATCAGAATAACATAGGACGTCATAAGCCACACCTTATCCTGTTTATTGTCCACTTCCTATTATGGGATGGAGACATGTGATGCCAGTTTCTCTTATTTTATTAAATAATTATGTTGCCAGTTTCCCTTTCCTATTTTCCCCTAAGATTTGCCCTCTGTGTTTCTTATTGGTCAGTTGTTATGCTGTTCCGTTTAGTCATTGATAGTATATGAGCTTTCATTTGACATGAACTGAATGAACTGAACTGACAGAACGGAAAGAAAAGGAACAGAATGGAATAAAAAGAATGAAGTATAAGGCGGCCTTTACCTTACTGGACTAGCAACTCTCGAAATTTTGTGTTCGACTGATATGCAATGTCGCTTTAGAAACAGCGCCTAGTCTAGTCTAGTGGGACTTATGGTATATGAAATTTAGAGAAGATGTCAAGTTTGGACGAGTTCATTTTGCTGTTATAGAGGGTGTATTTCTAGGGGGCAGACATTGAAGAAAAAATGTACTAGATTCACTAAGATTTGCAAAGACTCACAACAGATCGTACATATGAAAAACCATTTTACTCTTTTATCCATGTTTTACTAGATTCCCAGAATAGAATTAAAATCTGAAAATCCAGTAAAACGTGGAAAAACTAAAATGGCTTACCATACAGTACATGATTCTCCCCCAATGTCTTCCCCTTTGTAAAAAACTGACTTTCACTCGGATTTTACGCTCAAATAATGCCACCAGACGGAGCTTCACTTTTGCCTTCGACCAGGCATTCAACACTTTAACATGGAGAAGATAGGAAGTTGCTAGTTTAGGAAAGTAATAGTCTAAGATACAACCTTCCATGTGGAAATAATTCAAATATGGTGACAACACATCAGAATTCGAGTAGAGGATTAGACTTTGGGAGGTTTTGTTGCCAATGTCTGTTGATTGGTGGCGCATCTTTCTGATAAAGTCCATTTACAGGAAGTCAACTGATTTTTAATTTTTTTAATTATATTAACGACTTATTTTAAATTTTAATTTAAATTTAAATTTCTGGAGGTAATGGTCTCTTTAACTAGTAGGACATACTGTAAAACATTTAACAGCTTAGTGGAAAAAACGAGAATAAACGGGAAAAAATTCAAAGATGATGTTCTATAGCATGGTGCATTTTTTTTTTCATGCAAAAGTTTATATAAGTTTAGTGCATTTTAATGAAACTGCTGTTAGGCGATGAAATGTTCTGTAACTTCTGTCACTCATCTACCACCAAATCTAAAGTATACATAGAATCACATGGGCAATTTTTTTTTCTGTTGCCGACATAATGCAAATAGAGGAGAAAAGATGGGGGTGAAGTGGAGACAGATATATTCACAAAAAAACGCGTATAGAGTTGATTCTTGCCGGTAGGAGGGGGAGGGAGTGTGAAGTGGAGGGGAAGGTATAGGGCAGGGTGAAACTCATAATTTCTATTTTAGGCGATGAGTTTCTGTAGTTTCAATGACTTATTTTTTTTTTTTTAAAAAAACATGTTTGTTATTTGAAATTGCAATAATGGAAAGTGGCGCGCATCTTAAAACGGACTACACTCCATGAACCTCAATCGTGATGGTTTCGAACAAAAATAGAAAAATTATGACATATGTTTAGAAACTTTTCAAAATATATAAATGTTACTGTCAATCTTCTGAATCAGCTAGTGAATCTGCAAAACAACCAACATGCTAGTGATTCTGCAAAATTCAACATGTAGAAATTGTAATGAATTTTGCAAAATCAATATAGCAGTTTGGTGCTTTTGCAGATTGCTATTGCCTAGGCAATCTGCAGATTGACTAAGATTACAGTAACATGTATATATGTAGTAAACCTTTCTATTATGAAAATTGTTTAGGCAGAATTACATTAGCTTAGATTGGATCAAAAAGATGAAAATTCAACAGGATTGACAACTGATAAACAAACACTTGATAACTTTAAAAACTTTGTGTTTTTTTTAAAGAAAAAAACATTGTTTAGTTTCCATTTTATCTTAAACCACTACAGTTAAAACAAGAGATTCAAAAAATTCTATAAACTTTTACCGTATATTGATAGGGCCTATATACTTCCAAATTGAAGTATAAATAATAAAAATTTCAGATTTTGTAATCTGCCTACAGTTTATATTAAAAAAAGATGTCAACATGGAAATGCCATTAATACTTAAGTGATTCATTTAATCTTCTAATATGTAAAAAAAAAAAATTTAGAGCCTAGATTCACGTCCATCTTGTTGTTTTGAGCAGACGACAACGAAACAAACGAGTGGTTACTATATTGTGTTACTAAACTTGCAAGAATTAGTCTCACAATCGCTCAATGATGTAACACCCTGTATCTTACTTTACATATCTGTTAAATTATGCCACTAATTTATTTTTATGGGTCTCATCCAATCACGGGCACCCACACATAGCGGCCAGTCGTCCCCCCTTTCACAAAATTTTTATTTTTGAAATTTAAAATAATGATGTAAAATAAAATGTTTTAGTCAGTTGAAGAACTGTTTTTGGTTATTGTCCAAAAATGCTGACAACGAAGATGTTGGTTATTGTTTTTTGCTTTTTTTTAATAGCTATAAGTTTGAATTTTTAGGTAGAACTTCGAAAACAGAGGGGTGGATATGAGGTGCACTTGGTAATACCTAGCCTCTTATTAAATTGTTCTGTCCCTTTTTGCCTACAGTGTCACATGCTAGAAAATTCCATTTGACACAGTAATTCTATTGAGGACAACACAAAGCTTCTCCCATGGAGAAGAATGTTGTTTTTTATTGTTGCAACTTCAATGGCAGTCTAAAATATTTGCTCAAAATTATTCTACCACACTTTACTAACACTGTAAGATACTTTCTCAAAGGTATTGCTAAAATCACAAACTTCTGATAGATATTTCATGTAAAAGTAGATGAGTCATGAGTCATAATGGTTTGACAAAATATTTTAAATTATAATCTTAACCAGCTATGCCCCATAATTCATCCATTTTTGTAAATCCATACTTAAATATAGTCGTAAGTCACTCATAAGTGAAGCCTGTGTCTCACTAAAAGTGAGAAGTGTTGAAGACATCCCTTGATGCACCATTGTTATTCTAAGCACGGAAATGCTAGCAAAAGAAACAAATAGTAAAAATGGCACAGCTGCTTGTGTTTGCCCAAAGCAAAGCAACAGCTTGATTAAAATATAGTACACCAGTCTTTCGAGACACTTACGAAGTTTATACAAGTTAGTACAACAAGAAATCGCACTTAAAATTTACACAATGAAACTTCTAAAAAAACCAACAACAAAAAGCTGTTGATTCACATTCATCAATATTGTTCTAAAAATACTTCAACCACCAAAATTATGAATCATCATGTAAAACAAAAGTTTTGCACCTTCAAGAACGTATGCATATACCAATATAGCGTAGCTAAAGTTTTTCGAGCCCGAGGCAAAGTGTCAAAAATCGCCTGATCACAAAAGAGAGCAAAAGGTTAAAGAGCTCCTAGAATGGCGCCCACATTCTAAAGCCTAGTACACGCTTGGGTAAAACAATTCTATAGTATCTGGCCTTGTCTAGCGACTGTCGAGATAGTCACTAGCCTGTCTATATAGTGATAATGTTCCAAAGTCTCGGGACTGTTGTGAGGGAAAATTTCCGTGTCTTTTGTATCCTATACCCCGAAATGATAAATATGATACAACATGCTGCATGCAATATTTCATAGTGTGCATGGACGTGTTACGAGATAAGGAATTCGCTAACACCAGCACTCACACCTACACACCTTGTTTAGTGATGATTGATGAAATGAAGATTATAAACTTATAATATTCAAATACCAGTGGAGTAACTCGTCACAAATGACGGGAGCAAAATTCTAGTTTAATTTTGCTACTAAAATTATTTAACTATTTTATTCAAATACTTCATAAGCACCTTAACTATTGTTTGGGTTCTTGGATCGGGAGAGCGCAACATAAAAGTTGTCCATGAAAAATAAACCGGTTCATTTAAATTTAAATAAAAGTCCGACGTGCTTATACGTTTTTGTCCTCGTTTGTACAGCGTTATACACAGACAGACAAAGGTTTAATATATATATATAAAATAAAATATAAAGGATGACGGCATTTGCATATTTGATTCAGGGGCTCCTTCTTCCTCACTTGCCTTTAATTAAATTAGGCATAGACGCGTGATAATCTATTGATACTGTTAAGATCGCAACTGTATATGGACAGTCGTTAGACAGTCCCATGCACTTTATGGAAGTGTGTACTAGGATTTAAGTAACAAGCTTTAGATACAGGCCAATAGATTAATGCACGTGCTAATTATTATGGGATTGTTCTAAGTCGTTTTTAATGGGAGTTCTTCATATGTTTGGGTGACGGTTTTTTGCTCCTATGGGACTTAACAAGGAGTTAAAAAATGTACGATTTTAAACGTTATTAAAAAATAGAAGGACCTTTTGAAAATTTATAAAAAGGAAACATGGTGAAGCCAATACATGAAAGTATGCGCTAATTATTTTGTTATTGTTTTACATCTTTTTCAATGAGGATTTTTCAAATGTTTGTGGGACGGTTTTTGATCCAAATGGGATTTAACACATTGGGTTAAAAAACGAACGATTTTGAACCTTGTTTAAAAATAAAAGGACCTTTTCAAAAATTATGTAAATCGAGCACGTAAAGAACAATACTTTTTATTGCATTTTGCGCTTTTCTGTATTTTAATTGAGCAATTGTGATGCTATTTCTTGCAGTTTTAGTAACACCATATAAGAACACTCATTTGTCTCGTTGTCGTTTGCTGACAACAACAAAATGGACGTGTATCTAGTGATCTTGTGATGTCAGGCAGGTTTGACAAAAATTTAAGCTTGTATCATTTCATTTTGTCTGATTAAAAACGGGTAAAAACAACAGAATGCATCGGTCATGTCCGAGATGCTTGCTTTTGCTTCGTTCCCAATCTGTTCAGTGAAGTCACGGAACATACAAATATTACAGATGCTGTTTTTTTATACCGAAATGTTACCCATGTGGCCTAATGTGGCCCATTTTGCTTAAGAGTTCATATACAGTTTTAAGGTCAGGACACACACATGTCCGGGCTGAGTCAGGTGATCGGTGGTTGGCCAAGTGACATCCGTCACCCAGTGGAGGAATTACACCATTAAATGCACAGCATCTGTTCTAAGAACAGCATGCCTTGACAGAACAGTGCCTTGATCCAGCCACCTAGCCCTGGTAGATAGTGTTATGTTTACTCTTTCTCAGCAATGGGTCCACTCTCGTCGTGAGGCCGTTAAAAAACAACATGCCACATCACGAACTCGAAGCAGATTGATTGCTCATCCCGGCCTTGTGTCGGCATGTCATGTGTGTGGACCAACCTTGGCTTGGATTATTTTTATAGTGGAGTTTTACAAATTTAATAGCATTATATAAAACTCAAGAGAAAATTGGTTTAGGTGATGGGATTGGACCTGGAGTTTAAAAGGGTTAGAGGAAGGTCCAAACAAGCTTGGAATGTGGTGGTAAAACGGAATATGGAGGGCATGTGATGTCTCTGGGAGTTTGGCACAAAATCGAAAGGAGTGGAGAGATAGAAACCCGTAAGGCCGACCCTGCATACTGCGGGAAAAGGTGCAGGAAATAATGATGATGATGAATAGTAAATATAGAAAATATTGCTGGATTTTAAAATTTGAATAAACGTAGTTTTTGATATTCACAAGTAATTACACAGCAGTCTAAACTGACTAAACAACAGTTTTCTCATTCAGTGCCGTCTTAAGAATTATTGGGGCCCTAGGCTAAGTGAAAAATGAGGGCCCCTACAGGCTCACCCACAAATGTTACATTTAAACACCAGTTACCTACTTTTATAACCCATGCATGCCCTCCACTTCTGACTTAGAAGTGGTGGGCACTGCCCCCATTGAAACTAAAATCTCATCCCCCCCCCCCTGAAAAAATTCTCCCCTAGTTGAGAACTCCTGCAGTAGGCGAACTAGTGTTAGCCTGTTAGAAGAACATTACAAAACTCCTCATTATCTGTTAGATATCTATCTTACAAATTGCCAAATTGGTAAAACCGACTTTTGTTTGGTAAAAACTACTTTTATTTTAAAGGACTCAATTATTTTTGCTAATTTTCTTGTATTTTGGCATCCAGCCTTTTTATTTTCAGTAGAAATAAAAACACCACTTCTTCCACTATGAATGCAAACGTAAACATATTTGGGTTTTTATCCTGAATTAATGGATAAAATATGTTTAAAAACATGCCCATAGGGGTCAAGCAGCTTTTAAGTTTCAAATCATGTCAGGAAGATGTTTTCAAAGCAGTTATATATGCTATGGTTGCACTACATGATCTTCCTTATAGCTGCAGACCATAAAGCCCATAATTATCTACACACTTATTACAAAATGACCTCGTTTTCAGTTTCCACTATCTGACTTTAGGACTCGTCTACTCTTATTTCCACCACCCGACTTGTTTATTCTCTCCACTTTCCCTTAAAGTACAAAATACAACATTGTTTAAATTTTCACATGCACAATCTGCAAACACCTGTATTTCTTTAGTTTCGAATGAGGTATTTTCTTGTCTAATTTTACACAAAAACACCATGTTCACATGGTTAAAACTTTTTTTTAAATACAATAAACAAATTGTCAAGCTGAATTTCCCAAATTTTTTTTCTTTTCTTCCAAAAATAACATCTTTTGCTGACAGTTTTCTAAGAATTTGTTCGAAATTAGTTCTAGCATTGTTATTAAACCTATAGAAAAAAGTTTCTATTTATTTCTTCCTTTTTTGTACAATAAATTTGAAAAGATTTTTTCTTTGCGTATTTTTTTTTCAAAATAACAAACATTTAAAGCACGACTGCACAATATACAGCTCGTGTGCCGCATGTGGCCCGTCGGGTATCGCCGTGCAGCCCCCGCATTGCCCGCAACGAATTCTGGAAATTATTATTATTATAACCAAACACATCTATCTATCTATCTCTCCTTTTTTGAAACGGTCTGACGTGGAACCCTCTGATGTTGTGTTGGTGGTAACCGTTTTATCTTTAGGCTGCTAGATGACGTTTACAACAGCAGCAACGCTCTAGCTGCCATTGTGTCAGTGGTAACTAGGCTTGCCACCTTTCCTCCTCTGTGGAGCAGGGCCGGACTGGCTAGTGGTTGGCCCCACCGGCTATGAAATTGTGTTGGCCCCATTTTTTAATTTATTTATTTTTGGCCCCCATTTTCTTTTGGACCCCAATTGACCGGCGATCGCCGGTCAGCCGGCCGGGCCAGTCCGGGCCTGCTGTGGAGGACAGTCCTCCATTCAGAAGAAACGTCCTCGGGCCATAAATCCGTCATAAATGACGGGAGCCAAATTCACAGGCAATTGTGCCCAGCATTAGAATTTCTTTTCCTCCGCCCGTTTATGATGTCAGACCAAGTAACAAACCAATTAGAAATTGATGACGTTCATAAAAGGGCTGAGCAAAAGAAATTCTAATGCTGGGCACAATTGAGCGTGATAAATTCTAGTTTAATTTTGCTACTATTATTTCCTCCCCTTTTTTATATTTGAAAAAGGAAAATATTTTCATTTTCTCTGGTGTGAGCATGCGCGTCGTTTGTTCCTTTTGTTACTCCTTTCATTTCAATTTCAGTTTCCCACTCCCCCTTTTTTCCCCTCCACGTTTCTCTTTCTCTCTCCCCCTCCCCTTTACAACCTTTTCCCCTCTCCGATTTAATATCATGGGGTTCTTGGATGGGGGGAGTGCAACATATAGTTGACCTTGAGAAAAAAAGCGGTTCATTTATTCATTTAAATTTATATAAATTCCGAGGTGCTTCAAGGTTTTTGTCTTTAATTGTTTGTACAGCGTTACTCAAAGAAAGAGAGAAAGAAGGAAACACCAATAGACGGGGCTTAATATATATACATGTATAATATAACTAGCGGGATAACATATCCTAAATGACGGGAACACAATTCTAGTTTAATTTTGCTACTAAAATTATTTAACTAGCTATTTCATACAAATACTTTTTACTTCATTATTATAAATTTATAAATGACATTTTGTGTGACTGTCCGGGTGTCATGAAGTAATTTGCATTGCCGCTTGCATTTTTTTTATAAGCACCTTATTATTGTTTGGTTTCTTGGATCGGGAGAGCGCAACATAAAAGTTGACCATGAGAAAAAACAGGTTCATTTAAATTGAAATAATTCCGACGGTGCTTAAACGTTTTTGTCCTTGTTTGCACTACAGCGTTATACACAGACAAAGCTTAATATATATAAAATTGATTGATTCTTCAAAATGATTCCATAAACATATTTACTTGCATATGTAACATGCATGTTTTGGCAAAGCCTATGAGCGCCAACAGACATTGGCAAGATTGTCCCTCTCTCCCCCCCCCACCGTTTAAAAGCCAAATATTTTATTTTAAAAGAAAATGCGTGAGCCACTATTATACATAAATTAATTTTAAACTTTTTTTACTCGCTACGCTCGCCTTGGTCTATGAAATAAAAATAGGTAAATTATTATTCTTTAATTAATTACCCCTTAATAAAATATTCATAAACATACACTTGCATCAGCTCGTAGTGGCTTTTTTTGGAGATAACATTGGCCGTCATCCTCCTCGACCGAGTTGTGAAGGCCATATTTAAGGAATCATTGCATTTAAAAGCGAGTTAAGAGGCTACATCAGAAAATTACTTCGAAAAATCTTCGCATAGAGCGCTAGTGCTCATCGTTTCTTTATTAAGCCCATAGACCCAATGTGAAAGAAAAAATGTTAATTTTTAAAATACACAACAATGCATGCGGCAATATCTTTATTTTTCATATTTAAAGTTGTCCAATATTAAGTTTTCAAAGTGCAATTTGCACCTTAAACATATGCTGATCGATTGATATAATGACAAAAAATTGGTAAGTGCGGTTATATTTTTAAAAAAAATATTTCAAAATCGCGAATTTCTAACTTTTATGTTAAACTCTATTGAGTACGTGCTCATGAGTCGTAAGCAAAAAAAACACATCCATTGAAATATGCTCGTAAAAATACCTAAAAATAATTTTAAAAAAAATCAGAACGTGCGCCAATGTGTTGGCTTCACTGTGGTTTAATTGTGGTTTTTTTAAAATTATTTTTTAGGTATTTTACCAGGATTTTAATGGATGTTTTTTTCTTCTTAATTGAGCGTACTCAATTTAGTTAGAAATTTTCGATTTTGAAATATTTTTTTAAAACGTAACCGCACTTACCATGGTATATTTTGTCATTCTATCACTATATCAGCATATACAGTATTTAAGGTGCACATTGCACATTGAAAACTTAATATTAGACAACTTTAAATATGAAAAATAAATATACTGCAGAGACTGTGTGTATTTTAAAAATGAACATTTTTTCTTTAACAATTGGGTCTATGGGCTCAGTAGAAGAACGATGCTAGCGCTCTTTGCGGAGATTTTTCGAAAGTAATTTTGTGATGTAGCCCTCTTAAAAGCGAGTTAAAAGATATGCAGCTGGCTTCAGAAATATGACAACCCCTTTATATTAAGGTCTTAAATGTTGTTTGAATCATTTCATCAAAGAAAGCAAACTATTCAATGAAATTGAATGAGTTCAACACAACTGAAGAACTTTTAGCAATAATAAATTTAATATAATTATTCACGTAACATTAAACCGTGATTCAAGGGAAAGAAAAAAAAAGAGAAAAATATACATATATTAAAACATATCATTGGTTAAAAACACAGGCAGCTCTGCTCAGCACCAGAATTTCGTTTGCCACGCCCATTTTATGAGCAGCATCAATTTTTCTAATTGGTTTTTGTTACTTGGTCTGATCTCATAAAAAAAGCGGTGCAAACGAATTTCTAGTGCTGGGCATAGACGCCTGTGTTAAAAACAAGCACAAAAACAAAAGTTCCATTACACACAATCATAAGTGTCAGTCATGCGTGTAAACCATAAAATGTTTCATTCAAACACAAACAATATATTATAGATTTGTGTTGTATTTTTTGTGTGTGAATGATATGCAAACACTTAACAGCATGTTTATTTTTGTTATTCAAATGATTGCATTTTCATAACAACCTCTATTCCTATACAAATTGCAACATTTAAATTTTGTTTTTTGTTTTTTTTTGCTACTTAAATAACACAGCTTTGTTTTTGTTTGTTTTATGCTTCACAAAACAATTTTATTTGTTTGTTTTTTTAGAAAATCTAATGATTTTATTTTGTTTTTTAAAAGAATTTTCTAAAACATTATTTATGTTTTCATCATAAGACTAAGGGCGAGCGCAGACGACAGACAATTGGTGGCAGACTGAATTGTAGTAGGGTCAGTGCACACTAGACCAGCGGTCACCAACCGGTGGTCTGCGAGAAATTTTTCGTGGTCTGCAGAAAAATCTGGACAAGTAGTTTTATTATTAGTCATTATTAATAAAACAAAAAAAATATTCTTAATAAATTCTTCTGTTCTAAATGACAATTTTCGCCTTCATATTGCACTAAATTGACGAAATGTACTAGAGCCTAGTACAGTTCTCGTAAAATACGGCACGCGAGAGGTACATTTCGTTCAGTTTCCCCACCACACGCTTCTCCACGTAAGCTTCAATTATATATATATTAAGCCAGGTCTGTGTGTGTGTGATTAACGCTGTACAAACAAGGACAAAAACCTTGAAGCACGTCGGAATTTATATAAATTTAAATGAATAAATGAACCGCTTTTTTTTCTCAAGGTCAACTATATGTTGCACACTCCCCATCTAAGAACCCCATGATATTAAATTGGAGAGTGGAAAAGGTTGGAAAGTGTAGAAGAAGGATAGATAAACTGGGGGGAGGGAAAGGGGGAGGGGGAGACTGAAATTGAAATGAAAGAAGTAAAACAGGAACATACGAGGCGCATGCGCACACCAGAGAAAATGAAAAATCATTTTCTCTTTCAAATATAAAAAGGGGAGGGGATAATACAGTAGTAGCAAAATTAAACTACAGTTTATCACAGGCAATTGTGCCCAGCATTAGAA
This sequence comes from Brachycybe producta, assembly GCA_036925085.1. Taxonomy (NCBI): domain Eukaryota; kingdom Metazoa; phylum Arthropoda; class Diplopoda; order Playtdesmida; family Andrognathidae; genus Brachycybe; species Brachycybe producta. Next base: position 3,441,210 of record JAUPFP010000012.1, on the reverse strand, counting down.
TTTCTTTTGCTCAGCCCTTTTATGAACGTCATCAATTTCTAATTGGTTTGTTACTTGGTCTGACGTCATAAAAGGGCAGAGGAAAAGAAATTCTAATGCTGGGCACAATTGCCTGTGAATTTTGCTCCCATCATTTATGACGGGTTACCCCACTAGTTATATATATATTTTGCCAGGTCTGTGTCTCTGTGTGTCTTTCTACATGTATCTCTCTTTCTGGGATAACGCTGTACAACCATTGAAGCACATCGCAATTTATATAAATTTGAATAAATTAACTGTTTTTTTTTTCTCAAGGTCAACTATATGTTGCACCCTTCCCATCTAAGAACCCCATGATATTAAATTGGAGAGGGGAAAAGGTTGAAAAGTGTAGAGGGGGAAGAGAAAAGTGGAAGGGGGTGATGAAAATTGAAATGAAAGGAGTAAAAAAAGGAAAAAACGACGCGCATGCGCACAATTGTCTGTTAATTTTGCTCCCGTCATTTATGACGGGTTACCCCACTAGTTTTGTAATAATTAAACTAACTTTAATAATTTTGTTACAATTAAACAACCTTTAAAGATTTTATATTAATAAAATGGAAATTCTCTGATCATTATTTGACAAACGTATATACGTACAATCTTTTAAAAAAGAGTATATTAGTGGTTCGTGTGATTTAAAATTTTGAATTTAGTGGTCCATGAGGTCCGAAGGGTTGGCGACCGCTGCAGTAGACACCCCCCCCTTCAGTCATATTTCTTACGGCACCCCAACAAGAATAATTTTATACCATTATTTCACTCTTCATTTTCGTATATATTTTCGTAATATTCATTACAAACTTCAAAGAAATAATACAAAAATATCATTTTGAAAGGTGTTTGTCCTAAATTGCCCCAAATTATGGTTATTTCTGAATAGAGCACCTTGGCTATAAGAGTGGCACAACTAAAAAAACGCTTTTTAAGGAAATGAGCAGGGACGTACTGGTCTGGGTGGCAAGGTGGAAAATGGACAGGCAATTAGAAAACGGGATAAACATAATTTGGCTCCGCCCTTTTTATGACGAACGGCAACTTTTAAATGGTTGGTTATGTAGTCTGATGTCACATGCTCCGCCCTTTTCAACGTCGAACCACACAACAAACCAATCAAAAGTTGCCGTTCGTCCTAAAAAGGGCAGAACCAACTTCTGTTTATCCCGTTTTCGAATTGCCTGTGGCAAAGGACACCTGCGCCGGTCCTTCCAGGCACCGGTGCGTCAAATATTTACTTTTATACACGGTCAAGTGGTGCACGTAGATTTATTTCAAAAATTATTAATACCTACATTTTTGTAATTTAAGGTAATTGTTTACAGCACATTAAAATATACAATTTTAACTATATACTGAATTACTTGAAAATTTAAAAAATGTTACAGGATAAAGAAGCCAACAGGAGCCTAACAAAATTGTGAAGGCATCAGGATGTTCCTGAAATGTGAGACATCCCAAAACCTCTCAAAACTGGAAGGCCATCGGGATGTTTCTGAAATGCGAGACATCCCAAAACCAATCAAAACTGGAAGGCCATCGGGATGTTCCTGAAATGCGAGACATCCCCAAACCTATAAAAATTGGAAGGCCATCGGGTTGTTCCTGAAATGCGAGACATCCCAAGACCTCTCAAAACTAGAAGGCCATCGGGTTGTTCCTGAAATGCGAGACATCCCAAGACCTCTCAAAACTAGAAGGCCATCGGGATGTTCCTGAAATGCGAGACATCCCAAAACCTCTCAAAACTGGAAGGCCATCGGGATGTTCCTGAAATGCGAGACATCCCAAAACCTATCAAAACTAGAAAGCCATCGGGATGTTCCTGAAATGCGAGACACCCCAAAACCTCTCAAAACTGGAAGGCCATCGGGTTGTTCCTGAAATGCGAGACATCCCAAAACCTCTCAAAACTGGAAGGCCTTTGGGATGTTCTTGAAATGCGAGACATTCCCAAACCTCTCAAAACTGGAAGGCCATTGGGAGCCTCTCAAAGCTAAGAAGCCCCCTATGCATATAGAAATCGTGAAGCCCTTGGGAACTTCCCAAAATTGGATGGACCTCGAGAGCCTCTTTCATAACTGTCAAATGTAAATTTATATTTACCAAAATTTAAGAAACTACATATACTTCAATTTCATACATTCTTACATATATGGTGCTATATCAAAAAAAATGTTGCTGTTTTTTTTGGCTCGCTTTGGAGATGAAGGAGATAAAGTGCCGATGCTGGATATGGCCGACCTAGAATTTTTTAGAGCTCGGTACATACCTGAAAATGAGTTTAAAGTTAAGAAAAGATTCATGGCTTACTTTTCTGAGCTTTTCAAGTGCAAAAACCATTTTAACTATTTACAATATCTTTTTATTTGGCTCCCTAACAATAGATTGAGACAGAAAAAATGCAACTTTAAAATCATTTTCCCCAAAACAGTGGTTTTTTGAGTTGTGCCATTCTTCTCTCTGAGGTGTGATTTGTTCTAATATAGAAAAAGTACACTATAATGTACTTTTTCATATGCGTGTATCTCTGCACGTGCAACGAGTTGACCAAGAACAAAAAATACCTAGTATTGCATTGCATTTTGGGAAGGATTGAACTGTAAAGGCGCATTCACACTAGGCTGGTTTACACAAGGCCCTACCACTCTGTGACGTTGCTGGCCCTTTGGCGCCGCCATTTCTCAAACTTCTTGGACGTTCTTGGCGAACCAGTGGTGCCGGGGTCGACTCTGTTGTCGACTGCTGCGGGCCAGCCTCTGTTGTACCTCTTGGGGTTGATTTTACCGGGTGCGACATTTACTTGCCTTGCCTGGTAACAGCCCACAAAAAGACCGTCTTTCCTAGGGATCTTTGGATATAGGGCTTGATGATGCCGAAGTCACTCTAGTCCTTTTCGTTGGGTTGCTGGAGGTTCCAGGCAGAGAGACTCAGGCTGTGTCTGAGGACCTTCTGCTGGATACTCCTCTATTTTAAGAGTACAGAAACCCAATATAGTTCAAATACACAACACTTACACAGGTTTATGTATAATAATATAACTCTTTACTGGCTCTTTGTTACATTATTGTTAACACTCTTTACATTATTGTTTTACTTTAAGTCAGGCTTAACTCTCTACTCTGATTCAAGTTTACTCTTTGAATTCTTCAGACTGACTCTATAGAACTGACCTTTCCACTTAAGTGTCCAAACTCTGCCTGTCCTCACACTCAAGTCTCAAGCTCACTTGTTTGGTCTCCTGGGAGGGGCAACTGTCACCTCAGGGCTTAATGATTAACCGACTGGGCCAATCATTGCCCTGGGAGAAATATTTTATTGGGACTTATTCCCAATTTTCTCACGGTCGGTCTTGGTTCCACGAATTCACTGGAATTCGGGCCACCCAAGTCTGAACATCTGTGCACCAAGGGGTGCCATACTGTCAAGACTGAATTTTGACTTAAGTGTTTCACCTTCTGTTTCTACAGGGTGTCACAACTCCTACAATGGGTAATGATGAGAGATGATTGCAAATTGAACAGCATGAAATCTGCCGTTTGAGTGGAGGAAAGAGGCGGCAATTTTAAATGTATTCACAAATGCATTTACAATTGACAAAATAACTACATAGGCACATTACATGTCCTAAAAATCGTAATAAGTATTAATAAGTAATAATCAGTAGTCAGTAGTAATAATTGTTTTCAGTTCCCCAAATGGTTATGTTTTGCTCTTGATCCATTATTACTGATTAGGGTTGGTAAGAAACAAAAACATTGACATCACATTTCTACATTTTGACATGTTTAATTTTGGATACAATGCATACTCAATACAAAGACATTGGAATAAAACACATGAAGTTAACAAATACTAACAACTATTTTTTTTTATCAAAATGAACATTGTATAATTTGTGATTACAAATTAGTATTAACTAAGTACCTTTCGATTGATTCTGGAAAAGTATTGATTTAGTCAACTATTGTCTAACGACTTTTTTATGCAACTGATGGTTTACGTAAATTAGCTGTATGGTGGCACCTAATTTTTATATACAAATCGATTATGCATTTCATCAACAAACTGATGTGATTTTCAGGATACACATTCTCGAACATATGTTCTTCTAATTCTGGAAACACATTTAAACTTGCCATTTTTTCTAGTACAGTTTGTCTCATTTTTAAAAACACGAAACCTTTTGGAGGTTTTCCCATCATCTCTTTTCAGCCTCTTTGCAAATTGTTATAACATCTTTTGCTGGAAATATTAAGCCTCCATTATTCTTTCTGCTTACAAAATCAAAATTGCTAATGTTTGTCACATCATTACTGATTAAAGAAACAACACAAACTTCACAATTAATCTTCTCAATAGCTGTTTTTGAAACAAACCCTGCAATGTAAACAACAATGTTACAAGCATACTCTGTTAAATGGTCAGGTAATACAACATAATCATGGTCGGAAACTACACTACATTCATCAAGTTTATCACATTATCGATTATTAGAAAATACAACAGGATCAATATCAAAGACAAGATTAGACAGATTTCTTTCCAGTCCATGACAAAAGAGATGTTCCATCTTGTGGGATACAGTTTGCATTCATTTTGCTTCTGACTTCATTATTTACTAAAAGGTGCTTATAAGCAGTCATGAACTGAAGAGGAGAGGGATTGTTATTCCAGCTTATGTCTGCCCTAAATGTCTGTTAGGCCCAACATGTTTTTGTCCAATTTGTCCAAAAATGGCTCCTAAACATCTTTATTGTGCATACACAGTGTTCCTTTGAATCCTTTCGCAAACACATTTTTACTGTTGCCAATATTGAACAATTGGTCAAATATGAAGCAAAGTTCAGCCGTGGCATCAGATTTAAGAAAATCTTAATTTCAAATCTTTTTCCAAATAATTCAATGCTGTTCCTACTGATGAACTTAATACCTGTGCAGCCAATTTCACTTTCATTTTTTAAATATCAAAATTGATGTGATTTGTTTTCATGTTGTTTGCATGGCACAAGCCTTTTTTGGTCTGCAGTTCATGTAACAACACAATGTAATGCCAGGAAATGTTATTTCCATTTGAATCCATTATTGTTTTTAAATAGACAACAAGGTTTCGCATCAATTTCAACATATGACATACATCAAGCAAGACATACACATTATTGCCTGAAACAGGATTTTTTAAAAATGGCTTCAAATGCTCGACATTCATATTGGCTCCTAGTTCAGTTGCCATTGCAATATTACTTGCAAGGCCATCAAATGTTACAGAAACAACATTTACGTTTAGATGTTCTAGCATTTGAATACTGTTAGTTACAATACGAGCTCATTGAGATGATGATAATCCATCACTTAAAACATATGCAATTGGAATTTTCCAAAATACATTTATCCCAACAGTCATAACAACTAAAGCTTCTTTAGCTACCCTTCCCTCTGTCTGCTCAATTGTGCAAACCCCACCATAGTCAACATAGCCAATGAACTCTGTACCATTCCAATCAATTTGTTTTTTATTGACATCTCATCGAACGTAATCCCTACATAAATTGGATGACTTGTTGAAGCTACTCTTTCTGAAATTGCATCTGCAGCCTCAGATGTAAACCCTGGCTTACCATCAACAGTATTGTACCATCTGTGCAAAGTGTTGACATGCGGTAATGAATGACTAAATGAATCCCTCGCAAATTCATATGCACGTGGCGAATAAAAGTAAAGAGTAAGTGCAAATGCCTTTAAAGTATTTGAAAACTTGCCTTTAGCAAATTTTAGTTTTTTGAATGCATCTTTTGCTACATCTGAAAAACAAGTATCTAGAGTTAAAGCTGCATGTTCATTAACTAGGTTTTGGGACTTAAGGTGCTTAATCATATCTTGGAAATTTGAAAGTTTTTCCCATTTGTCTATCACACTTTCTTTTACAAGTAGCCAACTGTTTCCTGTACATTTGTAAGCTTCTTTAATGTCTATTAATAACAGAAGTCAATTTACTTTGAAGCTTGGTAGGGCTCGATGAAAGTGAATAGGAATGATCCGTAGACAATTCTTGTGCTGTATAAAATCCATCCTCTGGCAGTGGGCTGCAAGATCGCACTCTTGGTGGAGGCCGTTCCTTCTCAATACAGAAAACAGTTCATAAATTATAACATCTCTTAATTAATTATATTACAAATTGAATAATGATTCTCCCATATTTAAAGTGTAAGTCTAATTATAAACTACCTTTGTGAGATGGCTTAGAAGAGAGAATTTTGTTGGCACTGCATCGTCTTTAAGTTGGAGTCTATTAACGTAACTTGTTAAATAGCAATCTTCTCCAAAATGATCAGAACAAATGTACTGGTATTGAGTAGGCTTAAAATTTTCTCTGTGTAAAGCTGTAACCCAAGCCTTGCACAGTTCTTCATTTTTCATTGGAAATCTTAACAAAGTACATAAATGTGTTTTTTATCTACCTACTCCAATTATATATAGTACAGTAAAACATGTCCCACAAGCTGTGACTTACTTGTGAAATGTCCGATTGCTACCTTTTTCAAACACAGCATTGCAGTTATATGCAACACAAGACTTAACCATTATTTTTTATTATCATATAAGTCATCTAAACCCATGTAGAGAAAACACAGCAAAACATAAAACTCTCCACTCAAATGGCATCTCTTCTTTGTTTCAATTTGCCACAGCACACTAGCGCCACTAGTGTGTCTATGTATAACTCAAAGGATAACTCTCCAGGAAACGGATACATAAAAGGGGTGAACAAGTCACACCTTTTTTCTTCCAGAAGGGGAAGGGTTCTATTGTTTTGTATTATAAAGTATGAAGGTTGGAAAATATTGTGAAGTTTGCAAGACCACATGTTTGTATGAACAAGCTAAGCTTTGGTGAGCTCATTTTTAGAAGCTTCAAATCTTGTGAGTCTTAGCAAAGTTTGGAGTATAAAAATACCCTTAGAGTACTAAAAATGCTTCCTGCTGGCCAAGCAGCATGAACAGGAACAAATGAACTGGTGACAAATGTGTGAACTTGTAAACTGTTTTATTGCAAGTTAAAACTTCCAAAAAAAATAAAAAATAATTAAAAGAAAATTAATTCAGTTTTTTTGGGGGGGCAGGCCGACACCCCACGTGCCCCCACTAATTTACGCCTATGGCTATAGACCTCCATGTAAATTCTAACTTTTGGACGCATTTTTTATGCCCTGCATGGCACTGGATTTTTTATGCCCTGCATGGCACTGGATTTTTTTTCCCACCTTTTTTTTCCCCCTCACTCCTCAATATTTCCATCCCAACTACTCAGGTGTGTGGTTATTTATACTTCAATGCTACTAAAAAAACCTATTCAAGAGTAGTAGTTAGAGTACTGGTACTCTTTGGAAAAAAAAGTTCTTCGATGCCGGAAACCTTTTCAAAGGATGAAAATTGAATATATATGACAAGTATGTGTGGTTCATCTGCATTGATACATATATATGTGGTAGAAATCTCAGCAGCCCAGAGATATCTGCAGCCGCGGCAGCTTCCTCTAGAGCTTTCTACTACTGCAATTTCCTCCGAGTATTCTGCAGCCAGTCTCTCCCCCTATTTTTAACAAGAAAGTGTTAAGCCACTAGTACACTAGCAACTTTTAATGCAATAAATTGTGCAATGTGACATGCAACGCCCTTGTTTATAGTGTGATATGACATGCAACTTGATAAAACTTTCCTTTTAACTAGTGTTAAACTCAGTCTCATTGAGTTGCACAGGTTCAACTTTGAGAGACTTTTCAAGTAAACTTTCTGACAAACAACCAATCAGGCCGTTTACCGGAAATGACATATGTAACATTGAACGAATTCCCGGTTTCATGACTTCAGGTTTATGAACTTCCTGTTAGTTGATCCCAATATGGACCCAAACCAAGGGGGTAGACATTGAAGAAAATCATGTACGATTTTCACTAAGATTCACAACAGATCGTGTGGATGGAAAGTCATTTTACTTTTTAGCTGCATTTTACTGAATATGCAGAATAGAATTGAAATTTTAAAATTCAGTAAAACGCGGATTAAAAGTAAAATGGCTTCCGATACCGTACGAGATTCACCCGAATGTGTCGGCCACTTGACATAAACGAAGTTTTGAAAACTTGGATTGGCAACTAGGTTGCATAGTGTGATATAGAAGTTTCTTACAAAGTTCTAGTTGCAAGTCACATCACAGGTTGCATTGCAAGTTGAATTGCATTGGAGGTTGCTAGTGTAATACCGTCGTTAGAAAGAAACAAAAGAAAGTAGGGGAGGAAAAACACTTCTATCTTATCGAAAGTAAATTAGGTTTCGTTTGGTTAGGTTTGGTTTGGTTAGGTTTGGTTAGGTTTGGTTTGGTTTGGTTTGGTTTGGTTAGGTTTGGTTTGGTTTGGTTTGGTTTGGTTTGGTTTGGTTAGGTTTGGTTTGGTTTGGTTTGGTTTGGTTCGGTTTGGTTAGGTTCGGTTAGGATAGGTTCGGTTAGGATAGGTTCGGTTAGGATAGGTTCGGTTAGGATAGGTTCGGTTAGGTTTGGTTTGGTTTGGTAACCTAACCTAACCAAACCTAACATAACCCAATATAACCGAACCTAACGCCTAACCTACTTTCAAAGAGAGAAAAAAGTGTTTTCCTTCCCAACTTTCTTTTGTTTCTTTCTAACACTTCCTTGTTAAAATAGGGAGAGAGACTGGCTGCAGAATACTCGAATGAGATTGCAGTAGCAGAAAGCTCTAGAGGAGGCTGCCGCCGCTGCTGATTTCTTCGGGCTGCTCAGATTTCTACCACATTATATATATATATATATATATATATATATATATATATATATATATATATATTGTGAAATTTACACATTTTGAAAATTCGACATTTTCAACAATATTTCAAAAATGAATATTCTGTTCAGTACATAAATTCCCTTGGTTTTATCGAATTCATCACATACTATACTGTTCATAAAAGTTTAAATCATGTTTGCGACTCATATAAAAGAAACATTATTGCCATAGAAGATCATTTTACAAAATATAAGCATGGAACTACACATACAAGTGAGAACCTATAAGTTTTTTTTTAAACTATACATATTCGTTGAGAACTTTTTTTGGGGGGTGGGGGACTTATTCTGTGTTTGCACCGACAAGTGTCATCTTACAAGAAGAGACTTTAGTGGACAGCTGGCACACTTCAAGTCGTGAAAGCCGTTTGCGAGGTGTATGGCTCCAAAAAAAAAACACGCACACTTACACAAACACATAGTGCATTCATCAACACCAGTAAGATCCGTATATACTGAATGGCGCAGATAAAACGCTTCTTATTTTGAAAATCAGAAAGTATAAACTTGCTAGCATTACTACCCAGCTTATCTCGGGTAAAGTAAACAATTAAAAGAAATAACTTTTCCCTAAGAATAATAACCTTTCCCCTAAACCCATGTGCATCCCCCTAAAACCATGTTCATTCCCCTTAAACCCATGTTCATCCCCCTTAAACCCATGTTCATCTCCCTTAAACCATGTTCATCCACCTTAAACCCATGTTCATCCCCCTTAAACCATGTTCATCCCCCTTAATCCCATGTTCCTCTGCTTAGCCACCAGACCATTAAATGAGTTATTTCATATTTCAATATCAGAGATTGGACCCTGAATCAATTGAGACATGGACCTTTATACCTAGGGCCTGTGTGTAACTATATACAGTAGGTGCACCCATGCCCAAGGTACCGTGCCTTGATGGGTATATCCATCCGCAAATACCGGAACCAGGATGTGACTTTATGGTTTGGGGTTTCAGAGGGTAACGAAAGGGTTGGAAATGCGGCTCTTTGGGTACGAGGAACCCAAAGCTATGGTAGGAGGTGGAAAGAGAAAAACAAGTTATTATGCTGTATTCATGAATACGAATATGGTATTCAATTGTTCCTGAATCAATACGCATTTGCGGCATTTCCTTCATGCATAAATTTTAATCGAATATTCAGGATTCATGACGAAATTAATCATGAATTCTTCGTATTCATGAATAACCTGCATTCACGGACACTATCCGCATCATTATTACTGTTTTGTGTAGTTTGCAGAGTGGGACAAATGGGACAATATGTATTCGTTATACACATATACTTTGAACGAACAGTGTTCATATTTGTTATTCATCTATTCAAAATGTAGTTTGCCCAACTCTGTTAGTGACAGCTTTATGTATATATTAAGTTATCAACCTGTAAGCTAATTCGTTATTGGTTGTGCGTGACCCGAGGTCAATAAATGATTTTTTTTTCTTTCAGCATAGTTTGTGACTGTGAATAATTGTGGAAACATTAGAATTTAAACAGCTATTATTACCATTAATAGACAAATGACAAATTTTTTTTAAAAAAAAAATTTTCAAAATGTTACTATTATTACTCAGACTTTTAAATCTTCAATTATATAGTGAGACCAATCAAACGGTAAAGGAAATTAGACAATACCAAGAAAGTTGACAAGATGAAGATGTAGACCCTCTAGGGTCTAGTGATCTGAGCATTTCTCTCCTGGGGCCCGTTTCACAAAACTACAGGTCTTGACAAATTCTTGTCAGTAACAAGTACATTTTTACAAGTTTGTAAAATATCTACTTACTAGTGTTTCACGAAAGTACACGTGTGTACTTGTAATTACAAGCAAATTACCTGTAAACCACAAAAAATCACTTGTAACTAACTAACAAGTATAATAATTAACAAACTTGTTACTGACACTTGTGTGACAACCTGGTCTGGCTCCTTCTGAAATTGAAGGAGCAGATGAAATTCCTGATGGTTGGCTACCAGGCTGCATGTAGTAGGCAGCCAGGCAGATACCATGTTGTGTTCAGTGGTCCTCTCATCATAGGTGTTTACGTGTGAGAGATCAGAGGTTACTACTGTCCCCCCACCCGGTGGACTTACCTGGAGGTTTTTAATGGCCAGGCTAGCCATTATTCTGGACAGTGTGTAGTGGTAGTTTCTGTGGTGGACAACCTTGCTTGAGGCCTGGTTAGCCTCCAGGTCAACACTCATCGTTTTTGAATTTTATTTACTTTTGTGTTGTGTATTTGGTGTCCTGCTGCAAGGTGGCCAGCAGTATTTATTAAATTTATAATTTTATTACCTTTTACCACTGTGTCTCTTGACGGTTAATTGTGGTTTCTACCAGGGAGGGTGAATTTTCTGGGGAAAAACACCATCCTGTGTTCCGTCTTGTTGGTCCGGTGGACTCGTGCCAGTGTTATTTCTAGAAATGGCTTGGGTGGGAGAAAGTTTCCTTGGTTACCAGAAAACCTGTAAGTCTATTGACCTTGGTTTATACCAATGTGTGAATAAGTGTATAGGAATATACATATTATACAATATGTTTTTTAATTTAATTTTATAATTAAGAGTAAACATTACAAAAAAATATTAGCCATGGTCCCTAAAGGAACATTTGCCATAAACCATTTGCCCTAAAGGGTTTGTTTAGTTAATCTTTAATTTAAAATTTAAGAGCCCGTCCCAGTGGCGTAGCCAATTGGGGTCCAGGGGTCCGGACCCCCCTCTCGAGAGACTATATACATGCCAAAAAGAGCTGTGGTTACACGTATATTTGATAGTTTTTTCTCGGTCTTTTTTTTCTTTCTCCCTTCCTTTTAATCTGTACCTTCAGAACTATTTTGTCCCACCACCATAATAAATGCTCAACTAAGCGACATTTTAGCTAGTTGCCAACAACAGCACATGTTACCATGCCACCCCAAACCACTATGTGGAACATTCTATCCAAGAAACAGCCCATATACTTTATATGCACCACCACAACTGCGCCACTTATTGAAGACAACTTAAACACTCACACTTCACCATACAATTGAACACATGTTGTTGTTTACAACAAAGTATGCTGGCAAATGAAGATACCCGAGTTGTGTCTGAATGTCACATGAGCGCGTTATTCCCCTGGTTCCTTCCGTTGCCACTTGGAAAGAAAAAGTTCTTCTTGGTATTCCTCTTGACTTCTGGCATGGAATGTATGGAAGTTCTACAAGCCAGTTTTGCATGTCGCAGCATGCCACCTTATAGCGGACGTTGCACAATTTGATTTCATATGATGCATACATGAACCTTATTAACCCTCCCCCCGAAGGTTTAAGGGCTAAATGTGATGCATACACTGGAAAGTTCTTTAGGCGGTGTGGTGCGGCGTGTATGCTGTATAGTGGGTGCATGATTAGCATTATTCTGAAGAAATAATTTTGGACCCCCCATAAAAACATCCTGGCTACGCCACTGGCCCGTCCTAGGATGGTTTATCCTTAATTTAAAATTTAAAAAATATCATTTGTATGCTTCTTAAATTTAAATTAAATATAAACTGTACTAATAGGGGCTCCACTGTTAGTTTTTAAATAAATAGTGAATCGGCACCAGCACGATCCGAATTACACACCTCAAGGTTGATCCGAATTACACACCTCAAGGTTGGTCCTCAGAGACATTACCACGTCGGGCTATTCAGACACTCGCTAATTTTAGAGTTATTACAACATAGTAAAATATTAGTAAGTTTTGAGCATGACGTTACAAACTTACAAACAAAGAAAACTATATTAACTAGTGGGGTAACCCGTCATAAATGACGGGAGCAAAACTCACAGGCAATTGTGCGCATGCGCGTCGTTTGTTCCTTTTTTTACTCCTTTCATTTCAATTTCAGTCACCCCCTCCCACTTTTCTCTCTCTCCCCCCCTTCTACACTTTCCAAAGGAAGAGTTCAACATATAGTTGACCTTGAGAAAAAAAAAACGGTTCATTTATTCAAATTTATATAAATTCCGACGTGCTTCAATGGTTTTTGTTACTCCACACCCACAAACACACAGACCTGGGATATTATATATATAATAATAATCGACTCTGTATAAATAAGTTAAATAACAATTTCAAATATTACATTCAATTAATTACTAAAAAAAAATATTAATTTAACAATAGTAATAAAATATATAGCAATAAGTAATTGATAGTAAAATATTAAAATGAATTTTTAAGGATTATGAAAACGATGCGATTTAACTGCGCCAACAGGCATGCAGTACATACTGTAGTTATAATCTAGTCCGTAGACCGACGCAGTTTCTGCTTGCCTCTCTGGTTCCTCTTAAAACTCTTTAAAGTGGTGTGTTTACATTAAAATTTTTTGGAGTCATCCCTAGATGAAAAATTGATTGATAACACGCTGCTGAAGATTGACTGCCTTCCCCTCCCTATAGGCATCCCCATCCAACCCTGAAAATTCACTGTTTTTACTTTTAACTTTTTATGTGTTTTTCTTCTTCTCAGATTTTAAAATCACTAACATACTTTATATAGGCTAGGGTTTTCCACTTTTCACTTTGGTTTAAAATGAAAAGTTATACTTATATAGGCCAAAAAAAATAGCAAAAATAACTTTGTTACCTTCCCGCCTCCCCCACACACATTTAAGAGGCTAAATCACAAAATTACTTCGAAAAATCTCCGCAAAAAGTGCTAGCATCGTTTTTCTATTGAGCCCCATAGACCCAATGTTAAAGAAAAAAATTTAAATTTTTAAAATACACAGTCGCGGGCAATATGTTTATTTTTCATAGTTAAAGTTGTCCAACATTAAGTTTTCAAAGTGCAATGTGCACCTTAAATATATGTTGATGGAGTGATAGAATAACAAAAAATTGGTAAGTGCGGTTATATTTTTAAAACGTACTTCAAAATCGTGCTCATAAGCACACAAAAAACGTCCATTAAAATGCTCGTAAAATAACTAAAATTCATTTTAAAAAACCACAATTAAACCACAGTGAAGCCAACACATTGGCGCACGTGCTGATTTTTTTCTGGTTTTTTAAAATTATTTTTTATGTATTTTTACAAGCATTTTAATGGATTTTTTTTCTTATTTGGGTGTACTCCAATGGAGTTTAACATAAGAGTTAGAAATTCACGATTTTGAAATAGTTCATTTAAAAATATAACCGCACTTACCAATTTATTGTCATTGTATCACTCGATCAGCATATCTTTAAGGTGCACATTGCACTTTAAAAACTGAGCATTGGACAACTTTAAATATGAAAAATAAACACATTGCCCGCGACTGTATGTATTTTAAAAATTAACATTTTTTTCTTTAACATTGGGGGTCTATGGGGCTCAATAGCAAAACGATGCTAGCGCTCTTTGCGGAGATTTTTCGAAGTAATTTTACGATGTAGCCTCTTAAATCTTTTCTCTCTTATCAGGATACGTTCATGTTGTAATGAAAAAATTAATGATTTTGAATAATAAACTGACAACACTTCACCACATTCCATAGAATGTATGAAAGCGTCATTAATAACCTCAAGAATATCATCACTTTTGTTAAGTGCAGGTGTTTGTTTGTATTATTTTGTCTTTGCTATATGTACATGTATATATATATATATATATATATATATATATATATATATATATATATATGTGTATATATAATATATATCAGTTACAAATAATTGAAATTAATATTAAATTTCATTTCTCTTTCATATAGTGATGAAATTATCATCAATTTGTTGTGTAATCTTTTTTTCCCCCTGGAGATGTGCAACCAGCAGCTGCATATTTACAGATATCCCCACCCCCTCCTCATCTCATACGATACAGCCTCCCCATCATCATCATAATAATAATCCAATTCAAAATCTAGAGTTAGTATTTGCCGAGATAATATGCTCGACTTGCCGTCGCCAGATAGCGCTATTCCGGTTAAAAGCATGGCACGAGCTGGTGCCGCCAACAACCAAACACTACAGTATATCATTCGACCGCAAACACTCAATGTGAAGTGCAACAGAGTTACAAACAAAAACAAAATTGCAACGCTTTTTCTTCGTAAATATCCTGCCGTATAAAAAGCATCACTTGATGGCATTCATGTGACAGTTTGCGGTGAAGTCATCCCAATAAACAAGGGAAAGATTTTTTTGTTTGTTTTGTTTTGTTGAAGAATTAATTAACACATTGTGCAAACAAAAACAACAACAACAAAAAGTGAAGACAATTAGCAGAGAGAGAGAGAGAGAGAGGATTACACAATGGAAAGTCTTAATATTAATAATAATAGTAATAATAATGATACTATGATTATCAGAGATGGTAAGACAAGTTTAATTAATATTTTTTAAATAATTCTTTAATATAGTAATTTAAAATATTTTAGTGTTAAATATTTTAGTGTTAAATATTTTATGCTAGTGGGGTAACCCGTCATAAATGACGGGAGCAACAATCTAGTTTAATTTGGCTCCTAAAATTATTTAACTATTTTATTCAAATACTTTATAAACACCTTTACTATTGTTTGGGTTCTTGGATCGGGAGAGCGCAACATAAAGTCGACCATCATAAGAAAAGAAAAAAAACCTGTTCATTTAAATTTAAATAAATTCGGACGTGCTTAAACGTTTTTGTTCTTCTTTTACAGCGTTATACACAGACAGACAGAGCTTATAATATATATAAAAATATATAATTTTTGTTTTTAAAAAAATGTTATGAAAAAAGTTCTAAAGTTTTTTTGGCCATAGGGCTATACTGTGGTATTGTGATATATTTTTTTTTATTAGATTTGTGTTTTGTTACCATTTATATTACTTCTTCAATTTTTTGTTTTTGTTTTATTCATGTTTGGGGGGAATGGAAAAGAAAACAAAAAGTCATACATGTATTAATATATACTAAGAGAAATTTCTTATTTAATCAATTGTCTGAGTGGGCATCATCACTTGGCAGGACATGGCATACATAACGATGCCCCCTTAGGTCCTTATAAAGCCTTATAGGCTTCCTAAATAGAAAGGTGAAACCGTGAAAGTCGTTTCAGCAATAATAACGCGTGGTTCTTTTTTTTTTGCCCCCTGCACTTTTGTGGTAGAAAAATTCATGACCACTATTGGAGGAGCCACAATCTCATGACAAAATTGACGAATTTTGGTCTATCCATATGCAAATTTAATAATGAATATAAACAATTCAGTTATACCTTGTATACATGAGTTAAATGAATTCAAATTAAATGTGTTTAGGTGAATTTTACGGAAACCAGTTAAGGATATGAACCAAATAAAAATTGACTTTATTTTTAATATTTTAATTGAAATACTAAATCAATATTTTGTCAATAGTTTATATATTATATTTAAGTATTAACTCAATAATTTCAGATTAATAACAGAATAAATTGAATTCGACATATTGTTGTTTGTTTGCCCTTCACAGGGTTCTGTTATACCTAAATAAACGTGTTCTACAGAGCCCTGTGAAGGGCAAACAAACAATATGTCGAATTCTATTTATTCAGTTAATAATCTGAAAATATTGAGTTAATACTTAAATATAATACAACCCTATAGAAGCTATTGACAAAATATTGATTTAGTATTTCAATTTAAAATAATAATAATAACAATTTTTATTTGGGTTCATGTCCTTAACTGGATTCTGTATAATTCACCTGAAACACATTTAATTTGAATTCATTTAACTCATGTGTGTACAAGGTATTAGAACACATTTATTATTTAAATGCATTTAAATTATCAGGTGTGTGTATTAGGTATTAGAGATATCCGCAATTCAGTCATGAGTATCCACAATTCAATTGTCAGTGTAAATGGTGTTAGTGTAACTTATGCAAATTTTATTTAGGTTGTTCTAGGTCATTTTTTCCCCTATATTGTATAAGCTATTGTAACACCCTGTAAATCGTGATCCCGCCAAAACCATAGCCTGGGGGGTAAACAACTCTCAACCGTCCCTCCCTCCTCTCTGACTCACCTTTCTGACTCATGCCCAAGTGGCGGATTGATACATAAAGGACCATGGTCACTTGGACCTGGTTACACCTCGCAGGTGTACACAGGTCCAAGGTATAAAAGGACCATGTTCCTCTTTGTTCCTCAGTTCTTTCCTTTGCCTGTTTTTGCGATACATTCCAAATCAATGGGCCTGAGGATTTCCAGTTAGTATATTACTATTCACCCTTGTATCTGTACTTCTTACAAGGAATGAATAAAAGTGTTGTAACAAGAAGTAGCGTTGTCTCTATGTTTATGTAAATAACTTCTCTTCAGAGGCCGGAGGTTTCATAGGGCAGGAGCTATACGATTCTCAGCAGCTACAACATCTTCTCTGGTCGGAATACCGATGGAGAAGATGTATATCAGCATCAACGGGAAGAGAGAGAGATGGCCGCCACTCTCCTGCATCGATTACACCCCCATGCAGAAGAGTGACTACAATCTATCTCCATCCAGCTCTCTCTACAGCTCGGATCTTCTCTGTGCAGGTGTCATACTGCTCAGAGAAGAAACGAAAAGTAGAAAATGTCATCTAAAGGTTGGTAATAAAATATTGGTTGATGTCAAAAGCTCACATTTGGTGGAGGTGCGGGGTATAGCTCCATCTGCCTTCTCCGACCTGTAAACAGAAGCCGTCCTTTGTCCTAAGTCTCGTGATTGTGCCTCACGAGGCTTCGTCCGTCCTTTCTATGTTGGAGCCACGTATGGAGACCCTCGATAGCGTCAAAGTCAACCGCGTGGCGCCTGTCTGTAAAACCGCGTATGGAGACCCTCGATCACGTCAAAGTCAACCGCGCGGCGTCCTTTGTGTTGGAACCACGTGTGGAGACCCTCGATAGCGTCAAAGTCGACCACGTGGCGCCTTTGTAAAACCGCGTATGGAGGCCCTCGATCACGTCAAAGCCAACCGCGCGGCGTCCTTTGTGTTGGAACCACGTATGGAGGCCCTCGATAGCGTCAAAGCCAACCGCGTGGCGCCTTTTTATGTTGGGACCATGTATGGAGGCCCTCGATCACGTCAAAGCCAACCGCATGGTACCGTTTTTGTGGAATCGCGAAAGAGACTTGTGGCTACACACACCACGTGTCGACCGCGCGATTCTGTGTCCTGTCCTTAGAGACACATGTTAAAGGAACTGCTGCATCGACATCCATCAAGCACGTGGGCAACACCTTGGTAGTAGTTCTTTGACACATGTGTTTCCGTCCGTGTTTTTGTATTTTATGTTTCCATTATCATCACCCACTTTCACCTTTGTTCTTCTTTAATTTTCAAAGTGAAACCCACACCACGTGGGCAACACTTTAAACAAATTCTTCTTACTCTCCGAGAGGAGTTTGCAGTCTCATTATGAGATGAGCAAACAAATCTCATCTACTAATCTATCCACCTATTAATAGGCTTTTAAAGGACGTGTGTGTCTTTTAAAATGTCCTATTATCTTCACTCTTCATCTTTAATTTTCAAGCAAGATTCTTCCTAACTCTATTTCATTGTTAGGGGGCTTACAAGCTTAAAACACACTTTTCCTAGCCACGTGGGACTTTCTTGTCCCCCCTTTTTCTTTGTTCTTTGTTTTTACATTTGTGTTTCCCTTGGGACCCTCTATGTCCCAAGTCATGTTCTTCAATTTCTTCATCATCATCACCTCAATGCATCATCACATGAACTTTCTCCATTGGACAGCACTGAAGCCCGGCCGCCATCTTGGATCGACCGGACACTCTTCAAAAAGCGCCAACGGAGCGGTTTTTCGCTCCATGTGACTCATTGTTGTACCTTCTCTCATCTTTTTGTGTCCTCTTCTCTTTTCTTCTCTTCCAGAGGGTTGCACTCATGCGCCCCCTGGCGGAGTTCCTCTTGTTAGAGAAAACTTCTCTTTTTCTTTGAATTTTCTCTCTATTGGTGTCTTTCTCCTGGCCCCCATAAAAACGTGCCCCGGAGGAACTTTTCAATCATCAATTTTTGGACATTGCAATAAACTGACCGGAAGTGGCCACCACAGCGCCACCTACGGACTTCTTCATTCTACTCAACATAGTCCCTCACTGGGCACCGACTCTGTCTTTTTCATCCAGAGCCATCCAGCAGTGAGGACTCAAAATTTCTACAATCTGAACATTTCTTCTGGTTCACCAAGCCTTTAGCTTGTTGAACACACTTCAATTTCTACACTGTTTTACTGTTTTAATAAAACTAAATTAAAACTTTTGATGTGCGGGCACCGCACCTAAGTTTTAAACTTTCAAAGTAAAACAGCTTTCTTTTCTTGCTTCTTTGGAGAGTTCAGCCATCTTGAACTTCTCCTTTGTTTGTGCATTTAAAAAGTTCAGCCATCTTGAACTTTTTGTTCTTTGTGTGTTCTTTACACACACACTCTTCATTCTTGTTTCCAAGTAAAACTAAAAGTGCGGGCACCGCGCTCTAGCTTTACTCTTCGTATTGCTTTCCTCTTCTTCAGGCAATTGCAATACACTTTCATTTCTAATTCACTTTCCGCAGTGCAATTTCGATTGGGTGGTGCACCACGCTCGGGATTGTATTGTACATCTTCAGTTTCTTTATTGAAATTTTTGGAATTCTCATAACCTCCACGTGGTCGCCAAATACCACGTGTCGAGAGAGATCCTTCTAAAATCTGACACTCAATAAAGAACTCACGACGCTACACCAGTTGGGAACCAAAACTCGTCACACGCCCAACTGAGAACACGATCAACACGATACAACCATCACCACACTAACGGAGTGAACGGCCACTTCGTTATACACGTCACAAGCTTAGGTAATCTATCGTTACTCAGTGTATAAGAGTACGATAGTGTCGGTTGCCGACAAGCACTAAATTACCAACGCACAGTGACATCACCGACCTACAACTTCACGAACTGAACGAGTCCCATCATACTGGAACCCGAAAGTATAGCTCAGAGTGTACTCGAGAACCCTCGGAGCTGCACACAACGACTTGGACTTCGCCGGACTCGTTCGTCACCACACATTCACATTACACAAGCCACATCATTAATCATGGCTGCCTCACACGACAATACGGGGTCCCTGTCTGATCACCAGGGTTCACACGAAGATCTGTTGGAAGTACCCGTGACTACTGATGTGACACCACCGCCGCGGCCGACTGGGGCCGAGTTTGACCACCTGTCACAACAAGTGGCTGCACTCTCGACTCGTATGTCTCAGCTCATAGACGACCGATTCACACCGAATCGACCGACTACACCACGGCGGACAACACGCACACACCGACTTCGCGACGATGACTCGGACGCCTCTTCAGTTCCCTATGTTGGCTACAGAGAGCGTCACGATCGTTACGAAAGACATTACACACCGCACACACGTCGTCTACCGCGTAACCCTGACTGGCAACAACAAGGGCAGTCAGATGATCCGCGTCACAGAGATGAGCGTGCGGAAATACCGATTACGACACGTGCTGATTCTCCTCACTCGCTTGCCCGGGTTGCACGTAGCGGTCGCCGCTCGACACCCCCGGAACAACAGCCTAGCCAAGGAGCGACACAAGGCACTTCAGTTTACGCACCACGTTTTCCACCGCAAGGGGTAGGTCTGATGCCGGCTGGAATGCCAAACGTCCAGGATGGCATCTATCGACCAACCCCCAGAGAACCCTCCGTGGAAGAGTTCAATAAGAAATACAGCGGTCGCCACCCTGCCGACTCAATCCAAAAATTCAACGGATTGACAGGTTTCCGTCCCTTCCTGGAAGAATTCGAGGAAGTGGCACACCTGTACGGTTGGAAAGACCACCACAAGGAGGAATACATCACGGGGTGTTTCACTGGGGCCGCCCGTACGTGGCTGAGTAAACTGAGGTATGAGCTTCAGGACATTCCTTGGCCAGCACTGAGAGTACAGATGGTAGATACGTTCGGGAAGCCGAACGAACTGGCCATCTTGGAGAAAAAGTATACAGAGATGCTCCAGAAGGAAGGCGAGAGTACACAAGCTTTCATCTGGGAGTTTATGATACTCGGCGACCGAGTTTACCCGCAACTTGACGATCAGCTGCGTATAAGCCAGTTGCGCCACGCTCTACACCCCACCATACAGAACGCCGCGCACCACGCATCTACGACGTCGTTCAAGGACTTCGCAAACGCCGTCCTCAATATGGAGGTGGTCTTGCTGTCCTTGGATAAATGGCCGACGGAACCAAAACCCGCAGCTGATTCACAGTCGGGTAAAGGAGCATCGAAGACCGACCAGGAGCCGGCGGCAGCCGCCAGCCCTAAAGACAAACCACACCGGTCTAGGCATGATAAAAAGCCTAGTCAGACTGCTGCCACCAATTCAAACCGACACTCTGCAGCGGACCCCCAACCAGAGACCACTCGCACGTTCGACAAGAGTAAGTCGACGTGTTATAATTGTGGCAAATTGGGGCATTTCGTCCGTGAGTGTCGGCAACCAAAGAAGAAGGTTGCAATCAAGCAGTTTGGGGAGCCGGTTACCGACTATGACATCAAAGGAGAGGTGCCTGAAACGGATATCATCACCGAAGACGGCATTGAGTTTGCCCTGATAAGAGTGGCGGGACAAATCCGCCGGATCCCTCTTCCAGCAGCAGACTCAGCCGCCGGAGCACCTCCTCCTGACACATCCGACAATGACAGCTCTGACCACTCTGAGGACATACCAATCAAAGTGCTCGACTGAGCTCCTGCACACAAATGGACCTCGGGCGAGCCGATCAAGTGGCCACCCACGCTGTCAAGAAACCAAACGCGAGGAAAATAAAACAATAATTCACCAGTGTTTATTTCATGACTATGGAAATAAACACCAGCAACCATCAAATATCAACAATAGAAGAGCGGGAGGAATTTGAGAATTGTTGTGTTGAGAAACAACTGAGGACAGTTGTCAAGAGGTGGGGGAGGGGATAAAAGGAACCCCCCAACGAATAAACAACCCCACAGCATCAACAACCCCTCTAAACACTCTCAAATAACTCCCAAAACTCTACAAAATTCATACAACTTTAATTTTTGAAACACTTTTAAACTTTTCAAAATGGCCGCCGATATTTACATATTGGCAACCATTTCAAACATGCAATAAACTACACCGGAACCACGTGGCCTTCACAAACAACTGTCAACCACGTGGTACACCTGGGAAAAACGCCGAAGGCCAGTCAAGGACGTTCAGAAGAAAAATCAAGAGCCATAAAAGGGTCAGCAAAAGGAAAACACCGTGCTCCCCTTTATTATGGACGGACGTCATTGACCATGATGTTGACAGTAGAGGATAGAAAACTTCAAAGAGACAATTGCTCTGGGGGCCAGACCAATGCACTGGGACTTCAAAGAAAAAAAAACAAACAACAAAAACTGCTGGCCATAAACAAATAAAAAAAGGAAGAAAATCAGTTTTGAAGATTTTGTGAGAGCGGACACCTTCAATTAAAAAATAAAATTGAAGAACCTGTCACCCTCTCAATTAAGATCGAATTGTGGGACACCAACTCCTGTCCCACTCCCCCCTAAAAATAATAACAAACAGCAAGGTACATTAGTAACCTTGCTGACCTATTCTTTCCGAAAAAAGGCATTAAGGAAAAGAAGGGGAGAAAGTTAATGGGCAACTTCACACCTCGGTGTGAAATAAAATAACGGCCCTTCTCCCTCGAGATTCCTTAGTCCTTTTGTTTATCTAAAAATAATAAACAGGACCGACTCTGATAAGAATTAGATCAACACCTCTCACATCTAATGTCGGTGGGACAACCCCCACCCCCAATAAATAAAGTCGTGAAGAAACCAATTAGAGTAAGGTGTCTTATTCTAAAAGGGGCCGGCCCTTCTAACTTTTAAAATTAAACAAGAAAAGTGACCAAACTTGGTCAATTACCACTTGATTTGCTCTCTTCAAAGAAGCACTCGTTTTTGTTCATCTCTTTATATCATCAAATCTTCAATCTACTTCTGTGCCAAGTTCCAAATCTTAATTTCGAACTTCTTCAGTTTTTGTTGTTAAGCCAAAGCTTGAGTGCCACCTTCAAGCCTTTGAACTCACGTGCAGTGCATCAGACCTTCAGAACTCTTTGGACCTCTTGAAATAATAAGAGTGATCGGGGACCGATTTCTGTTATTATTTGGAAGTAACCTCCAGCAGCGGGACTTTTGAAAAAGTAAGAACTTTTAAACTCTTAAGAAAATATGCCAGGTAGAGGCTCATGGAGAGGAGGCAGAATGATGTCTGCCTCTTCTAGTGAAGATGAGACGGAGAGTGGAACGGCGGGGGCCGCTGAACCCCTCTCTCAATCTACCTGCCAGCTACAAAAGGCGGGCGCCGCCAGTGCGCCCACAACAAGAAGAGAGTCGCCAAACATAATAGATAGGCGCCGCACCTCCTCCGAACCGGAGAATTTTCACCGGCGTGGGGAGAAGCACCTAAAAGCAAGCTTCAAGCGACCTGCCAATGTCGGGCGCGAAGGGAAGCCTGCTGCTCCAAGCAGCATCGTCCCCTTCGACGTCACGACATCAAAACACTACTGGGAGGAGCGGGAAGACCGCATCGATATCAACCTCATGGCATGGGGGGTTAACCAGGCGTTCCGCGATAGCATCGCGCCTGGTCAACCCATTCCGGGTGGAGCTGAAGCAAGAGGGAAGCGTGGGGGAGGTGGATCTGTGCCCTCCCCCCTCGAAGACCTCCACTTGGAGCTGCAAAGGGAGGCTGCTCTTCGTCGGGCAGCCAGAGATAAGAAGGAAGGGGAGGACAATCTGGCGTACCTCCGTGCGGTTTGCGCCCGCCTTGTCGAGCTGGGCTTACCGTGTACGGCGCAACTCCCGAAGGAGGAGCTCCTGCGAATCGAGGCCCGACTCCAAGAAACCGCCCGAGTTACGTCGTCAGCTACGTCATCATCTCCATCCTCCGACTCGCCAGCAACCCTGACAACTGGCCTCTCCACATCTCCTTCTCCACCCATAACGCCACCAGAGCCTTTCCAACACTGCTCACCGGTGCCGTCAATCACTCCGCCGCCTCCTCCTCATACACCATTATTATCACCACCAACCTCCCGATGTGCCACGCCTCCACGCAGCGAGGCCGCCACACCAACTCCGACTCCAAAGTTACCTTCCATAGTGGTGGTCCCCCAACCTGTTCGTGTTCAGGTTCCCACTGGGGCTCGCCCCAAGGAGCCTCAACAGTCCTACAGGGGCCACCACTCTTCTCGAGACTCTCTTCAACGGCCACAGCCACGTCGCTCTTCGCCACGTGGTTCCCATCTTTCGCCCCGACGCCGATCCGACGGAAGAAGTCAGCAGGAACAATGTGGTTCCTCTGGACGCGGCCTCCCGCCGCGTAATAACTTCGACCCAAGGGTCAGGCAAGATCTACAGGATCACCGAGTCCGACTGGACCGCGACCATCGCTATGAAACTCGGGGCCCACCTAATCGGGTCCCGCATCGCTCTCCTCCTCCGCCACCTCCGGGCCGCCCTTCTGGACAACCTACGCCTACACCTTTGATGCCGCCACCTTCCGCAGAGCGTGCCGCGTTCTTGAAAAAACAGAAGGCCATCACAAACCTTCTGCAAGACGTCATGCGACAGGGAGGTGACCCCATGGAAGCACTGGGCCGTGCACCAGGAAGTGCCAAGCCACTGGAGGCGCTGAGCAGGAAGTCAGCATCGAAGCGACTACGTCAGCGGGCCCGCGATATGGCCCGGTCCGCCTTGCGCCATGCCAGGCCTATCACGGGCGCATCAGTTTCTTTGGAACCTGCGGCTCCAACACCAGCCCGACCAGCCGCACCGCCCACTGTACCCCATGCCGGGGCTACTCTGGGGCGGTTACCGCTGGATCATCCGTTCCGTGCAGCCACCTCCGGCGAGAGGTTGCTCAACAATCGGTGGGTCACTTGGCAGCGCGAAGTGCGCTCTGCCAACACCCTTTACGTAGGACACTTCTCTTTGGAGGAAGGGTTTCCCCGTCTGGACCTCCCTCCCCGGGAGCGATATGTCGTGGGACTCTCCCGCCTAACAAGTGTCCTCATCACCATCGTCTTCCCAAGAAGACGGATTGTTGAAACCACCAGTTTCGCCGGAGATGCCATCGATGAAGCCACGGAAGCCCTTTTGGGAGCTTTCGTCAACTCCGTCTTTAGACTGCCAGCTGGACAGACGTTCCGTACCAGTCGTCACTACATTCCGGAACCGGATCCTCGTTATCGAATCGCCGTCTTATGGGACGCCGCTTGGGCTACACTGTACAACAAGCGGTCCTCCCGTAAGATTATCGGGGACCGGGACATCTTCAATATCTTCCACCGGGATCTACCTGACGACCAGGGACAATGGCTGTCTGCCGCATCCAGCTACCGATGAGGCCAGGTCCGGCGGGATTACCCCCCCGTACGGTTCATGGACCCAGGATCCTCCCCACCCTCCGCAGCAGGGATAGCTGCGCGCCACATGTACTCATGTGGTTGCCACCCATCCGGGTGGCATTATCGAAAAATTTATAAAAAAATAAAATACGTTGCAACTGTTCTTTTCTTTTTAGATTTCAATAGCGGCTCGCCACTCAGCGAGCATTAATTATCCTTGTTTTATGTTTTCAGCCTTTTCCAATTTTTAAGGGCGCTGACACTTCGGTGCCAGTGCCTTTCCATAACCACCTCTGTACACGGTAAGTCCTCAGCCACCCATGTCTCCCCGCTGCGTAACTTGAAAACCTTCCACCCTTGGCTGGAGTACGAGGACGTACTCCAAGCAAAGTTGGAGGGTATGTAACACCCTGTAAATCGTGATCCCGCCAAAACCATAGCCTGGGGGGTAAACAACTCTCAACCGTCCCTCCCTCCTCTCTGACTCACCTTTCTGACTCATGCCCAAGTGGCGGATTGATACATAAAGGACCATGGTCACTTGGACCTGGTTACACCTCGCAGGTGTACACAGGTCCAAGGTATAAAAGGACCATGTTCCTCTTTGTTCCTCAGTTCTTTCCTTTGCCTGTTTTTGCGATACATTCCAAATCAATGGGCCTGAGGATTTCCAGTTAGTATATTACTATTCACCCTTGTATCTGTACTTCTTACAAGGAATGAATAAAAGTGTTGTAACAAGAAGTAGCGTTGTCTCTATGTTTATGTAAATAACTTCTCTTCAGAGGCCGGAGGTTTCATAGGGCAGGAGCTATACGATTCTCAGCAGCTACAACATCTTCTCTGGTCGGAATACCGATGGAGAAGATGTATATCAGCATCAACCGGAAGAGAGAGAGATGGCCGCCACTCTCCTGCATCGATTACACCCCCATGCAGAAGAGTGACTACAATCTATCTCCATCCAGCTCTCTCTACAGCTCGGATCTTCTCTGTGCAGGTGTCATACTGCTCAGAGAAGAAACGAAAAGTAGAAAATGTCATCTAAAGGTTGGTAATAAAATATTGGTTGATGTCAAAAGCTCACACTATTGTATGTTTTTTTTATTCATCATGATGACAGTTTAGTCTCAATTGACTTACTGCTCTAGGATTTTCATTACCGGTTTTATCGTTACTGGTAAACTGGTATTACCTGTCTATTTTGTTACATCGGTATTACCGGTAAAATGACCTTTCAAATACCGGTTTTTCGGTAATAAGTTTTATATTAATTTGGGATAAAACCAATATATAAGAACCACTGAGTTTGGAATTAAAATTTCACTGTCCACATACAAGATACAATATATTGTAGCTTGTACTGTGTGTGACAGGCAATTAGAAATCGGGACAAACAGAAGTTGGCTCCGTCCTTTTTATGACGACCGGCAACTTGTAATTGGTTTGTTGTGTGATTCGACGTTGAAAAGGGCGGAGCATGTGACGTCATACTACATAACCAACCCATTAGAAGTTGCGTTCGTCATAAAAAGGGCGGAGCCAACTTCTGTTTGTCCTGATTTCTAATTGCCTGTCTGTGCGTGTGCCTCTGTGTGTGTGTGCGCGTGTGTGCAAATTCACTGAGAGAACTGAAGAGATTTTCTTATGTTCCCCCCCCCCTTTTTGTTATTTAATTTTGTAATAAAATATGAATTTAAAAATCATAAAATTGTTTAGTTTAAATGGAATATAAATTTTTAGCTTTATTACCTAAATTTACAGGTAATACCGGTTTCGGTAACGTACCAAAAACCGGTAATGCTATAAGGTGACCCGGTAATGGAAACACTACTACTCTCTTTTATTTAATTTTTTACAATTTTTTACTTTTATTTAATTTTTACTTTTTTTCAAAATTCATGTTCTTTTTTCTTCTCTTTAATGCAATGGTCGGTTTGTTGTTGTTGTTGTTGATAAATTTTATTTTTGTACTCAAATTAAAATTTATTAATTGTTATTTTCTACTTAAATTATTTATCAGTGCCCTTGATTATGGGCTCAAAACTGGGTCCGAAACGTTGGCTTCTACTAAAATGAATAAATTCATCTCAGTATAATACTGAAGCTGTCGTATTGTTTTTAATGCAATATGCAAACTCGACCTTTTTAATTAATAATTAAGTAATTATGGTATATAATTAATTCATGCATATCTACTTGTATATTTTGGACATATTGCATACCGTCTTGACACCAAAATGATCAAGTGCTTCAAAAAATTTAATACAGGGTGGCCCATAAGACGCTTTACCATTTAAAAATTTAATAACTTTTTTTTTGTTAATTTTTTTTGTTTCATTATTTTTTTTATAACAAAAGTACAGAACATGCGAATTTTTTTAAGAGCCTAGATACAGCGTTTAGTTCAAAATTTCTCCGAATGTAGGCACTGCGATCGTTTTTGATTAAAAAACCGGGTTTTTAACGTTTTTTCTCCATGTTTCAAGTCACTTAATAATTAATAGAAAAATAATTTCGCGTGTTAAACTTACAAAAAAAACCATCGTGAAGCCAATAGATTAATGCACGTGCTAATTTTTACGTGATTGTTCTAAGTCGTTTTTAATGGGAGTTCTTCAAATGTTTGGGTGACGGTTTTTTGGTCCTATGGGACTTAACATGGAGTTAAAAATGTAGGATATTAAACATTATTAAAAAATAGGAGGACCTTTTGAAAATTTAGAAAAAGAAAACATCTTGAAGCCAATACATGAAAGTATGTGCTAATTATTTGGTTACTGTTCTAAATCGTTTTTAACGAGAGTTTTTCAAATGTTTGTGGACGGTTTTTTATCCAATAAGATTTAACATGGAGTTAAAAAACGAACGATTTTGAACCTTGTTTAAAAATAGAAGGACCTTTTGAAAAATTATATAAATCGAGTATGCAAAGAAGAATACTTTTATTGCATTTTGCACTTTCCTGTATTTTAATTGAGCGATTGTGAGGCGATTTCTTGCAGTTTTAGTAACACCATGTAAGAACACTCATTTGTCTCGTTGTCGTCTGCTCAAAACAACAAGATGGAGGACGTGTATCTAGGCTCTTAACTATGTATGAAAAATGACGTCATGTAAATCACCTCCATTTTCCACTTCGCAAGCAAGGGCTCTCACTATGTACAGCATTTTCCATGCTGGCTCTTAACATGTCTGGCTCCAGTGCTTGAATTTCTTCCCGAATGTTGTCATTAAGCAGCTGGATAGTCCTGTGCAAAATTACTTCGAAAAATCTCCACAAAGAGCACTAGCATCATTTTTCTATAGAACCCATAGACTCATATTTAAAGTTGTCCAATATTAAGTTTTCAAAGTGCAATGTGCACCTTAAATATATGCTGATCGAGTGATAGAATGACAAAAACTTAGTAAGTGTTCTTCTATTTTTAAAAAGTATTTCAAAATCGCGAATTCCTAACTTATGTTAAACTCCATTGAGTACGCCCAAATAAGAAAAAAACATCGCTCGTAAGCAAAAAAAATACATCCAATAAAATGCTCGTAAAAATACGTAAAAATAATTTTAAAAAACTATTTAAAAAACCAGCACGTGCACCAATGTGTTGGCATCACTGTGGTTTAATTGTGTGTGTGTTTTTTTAATTACTTATAATTGCTGTAAAAGTTGCTTGGAAAAATTACTTGTAATTGTTATAAAAGTTGCTTTGGAAAAATTAACTCAGTTTATATTTTCATTTAAACTTAGTTAAATAAAATTGCTCTAATTAATTATGCAAACCTTTTTGATTTTAAGAAATAGAATGGAACATATCATAGTTTTGAATGGTACAAATTGTAACATTTATAAACAAAATCTAAAATTTCATTTAAGTTGTTGCTTCTTTTTCCTTTTTTGAGTATTCTCTCTCTCTCTCTCTCTCTCTCTCTCTCTCTCTCTCTCTCTCTCTCTCTCTCTCTCTCTCTCTCTCTCTCTCTCTCTTTTGCTCCCTTTTCTCCCTTGCACCTGTTTGGTTAACTTCCTGCAAGCAAATCTAGGCGCCAAATCTCAGTTGGAGCTAACATGTATTTCCGGTGGTCCAGGTTTCACTTTCATTTTCTGAAAGTGTGTTTTTTTTTAAATACAAGAAGAACATCTATTAGATGCTTACTAATGGGGCTATTAAAACCACTTTACAGAAACCGCAACAGTTGCCTTTTTCTCAACCAAAAAAAAATAAATAAATACCAGCAAAATTCAACAAGACAGTAGTAGCGGAGTTCTTTAAAAGTTTACTACAACAGCTAGAGAATTATTAGGGAATGGTCGCTACTGGTTTCATTATTTACGTAACATACTGTACTGTACTTCTATCCATTCAGCACAAGAATAACATGCTGTAATTAGGAAGCGGATTTAATGCAATTATACAGTATATGTTGTTAGCTTATACATACAGTACAATAAAACATACAGTTTACCGTTAATGTAAATTACCACATTGTGTTGAACACATCAGCATATTGAACATTTAGCCTTTTTGCCATATACATGGATGTAATACTTAAGAGAATACATCACAAAATTACTTCGAAAAATCTCCGCAAAGAGCGGCTAGCATCGTTTTTCTATTGAGCCCATAGACCCAATATGTTAAAGAAAAAATGTTAATTTTTAAAATACACAGTCGCGGTGGCAATATGTTTATTTTTTATATGTAAAGTTGTCCAATATTAAGTCTTCAAAGTGCAATGTGCACCTTAAATATATGCTGATCTAGTGATAGAATGACAAAAAAATTGGTAAGTGCGGTTCTATTTTTTAAAAAACTATTTCAAAATCGCAAATTTCTAACTCTTTGCGTTAAACTCCATTGAGTACGCGCGCTCGTAAGCAAAACAACATCCGTTAAAATGCTCGCAAAATACGTAAAAATAATTTTTAAAAAAACAGAAAAAAAATCAGCACGTGCGCCAATGTTCACTGTGGTTTAATTGTGGGTTTTTAAAATTATTTTTTTAGGTATTTTACGAGCATTTTAATAGATGTTTTTTTTCTTTTCTTAATTGGGCGTACTCAATTTAGTTAGAAATTTGCGATTTTGAAATAGTTTTTTAAAAATAGATCCGCACTTACCAATTTTTTGTCATTCTATCACTAGATCAGCATATATTTAAGGTGCACATTGCACTTTGAAAACTTAATATTGGACAACTTTAAATATGAAAAATAAACATTGCCACCGCGACTGTGTATTTTAAAAAATTAACATTTTTTTCTTTAACAATTGGGTCTATGGGGCTCAATAGAAAAACTATGCTAGCGCTCTTTACGGAGATTTCTTGAAGTAATTTTGCGATGTAACCTCTTAAGCTACAACGGAGGTCTACTTTAGTAGAATTTTACAAAAATTTTTTTTACCATAATTAGGGACAAAAATATATATATCTCAAAATGATATCATGATATTGATATACTTAGTAGATATAAGGTATCATTCTTGATAGTAAAGCTGCTATACTGCACTACACCAGGGAATAGTGTAATATATATAGGTCTATGTATATATAAACCAATGGAATTGTACCATTCTTAGGAACGTTTCCAGTATATCTTCTACCTAAAAGTGTTATTAACTTATTATTAAAGCATGCAAAAAAAACCCCTCTTGAAGAGAATATGTTTTGACTTCAAATAGTGTCGGATCCTAGAACTGGTATACAAAATATAATATTAGAAGGGAAGGCCAAAAAACGATCACGTTACTTCAAAACACCCATTTTGCAGGGTGTCATACGATACCCATCACCCAGAAAGAAAAAAAAAGTTATTTATGTTCAAAAAGTGAGCTAGCAGCTGAAATTTCGCCCCGTGTAATTTTGTAAGCAGAAGAAACAGCAAAATTCAAAAAAAAAAAAAAGACAGAATATCTCTCGAATATCTCTACTTCTTTTTTTTTTTTTTGTTTTTCATATTTTTAAACACAAAAAACGAGAAAAAAGAACAAAAATATAAACCTATCATAGATGTACCATATGTTGATTTACTGTCAGAAAATTAGTTTTCTCAATATAGTAACTGTTAATGATGAAGTCCTTAAAATAAAAAAGGTAAGATCCCTCTTCATGTCCCCACAGTGCCGTTCAAAGTTAATCTAATTTTAGAAATAGTTCACACACCATTATTATTGTAATGTTACTTATATTTTTGTTTACCTTAAAAAAATATATATATGTATATATCATTTTTAAACAAAAAATTTCATATTTTCAAAGCCTTTCGAGTAAACAACATAAAAAGATCATAACCAGTATCTAAACATAACAAATGAAACAAGTTAACAAATTAAGTTAATTGCGTTTAGAATATATGTTCAAATTTAGACTTTATGGTGAGTTTTATAGATATTTATTTTGTTTTTGTCACGCCTGCATGATTATTATGTTCTATAGGTTTCCTTCCTCTCCCACTTCTCCTACCGGCCCAAACCCGTAGTTTTGAGAAAAGTTATGATTTTTCAAGCAAATTTTTAGCCCAAATACTACAAAAAAAAATTTCAACGTGTTTTAGAAACTAGAAGAGTTGGTGATAAATTGTTAAGAGGCTACATTACACAATTACTTCGAAAAATCTCTGCAAAGAGCGCTAGCATCGTTTTTCTATTGAGCCAAATAGACCCAATGTTAAAGAAAAAGTGTTATTTTTTTAAAATACAAGTTAGTCGCGGTGGCAATATGTTTATTTTTCAAATTTAAAGTTGTCCAATATTTAAGTTTCCAAAGTGCAATGATCGCCGTATATGTTGATCGAATGATAGAATGACAAAAAATTGGTAAGTGTCTTTCTATTTTTAAAACATATTTGAAAATCGCGAATTTTTAACTCTTATGTTAAACTCCATTGAGTACGTGCTCGTAAGCAAAAAAACATCCTCTAAAATGCTCGTAAAAATAATTTAAAAAAAAAAAACAGAAAAACATCAGCACATGCGCAAAAGTGTTGACTTCACTATGGTTTAATTGTGGTTATTTAAAATTATTTTTAGATATTTTTACGAGCATTTTAATAGATTTTTTTGCTTACGAGTGCATAAGCCTACTCAATGGAGTTTAACATAAGAGTTAGAAATTTACAATTTTGAAATAGTTTTTAAAAATAGAACCGCACTTACCTATTTTTTTTTATTCTATCACTCGATAGATTAAGGTGCACATTGCACTTTGAAAACTTAATATTGGACAACTTTAAATATGAAAAATAAACATATTGGCCGCGACTGTGTATTTTAAAAATTAACATTTTTTTTTTAACATTGGGTCTATAGGCTCAATAGAAAAACGATGCTAGCGCTCTTTGCGGAGATTTTTCGAACTAATTTTGTGATGTAACCTCTTAAACTGTTAAAAACGTTTGCTATCCATTCCTTTCATATTAATTAGACTAAACGATACAACTCTAATTTTTTTTTTCTGCAAACCACTCTGACGTCACAAACTTCATCTTAGAGTGAGGCAACTAACTATACATGTACCCCAGGCAGTTTATGTCTCAGGCCATTCACTCTGTGTTCTCAAACACTGGCTTTGTTTTCTACTGTTTGGCATTGACACTGAAGTTGTCAATTTTTATAAATCCACTTCTCAAGAACACATGTGAAGCAATGTACTTAAAAAGTATATATTGCCAGATGCACATGGCTGCTTTAGCTACACGCAGCATCCACTACAGCTGCAGTAACAACTTGAGAATTTTACTTTTAGCCACAAAAACAAAATCCAATTGTTTTCAGTTATTTTCTAATTTTATGGAAAAAAAACAACACAAGTTTTTGTTCAAGTTTTTATAAGGCGGCTAAATATAATGACTCCGACGTATAAAACTTGAATTTAACATAAGTGAAATAGTTTATGAAAGTAATAACCTTATGTAATAGGCCTGTAATTAGTATAAAGAAAAAATGTTAAATACACAGTCGCAGCAATATTAGGTTTTCAAAGTGCAATGTGCACTTTAAATATTTTGCAGATCGATTGATAGAATGACAAAACATTGGAAAGTGCAGTTTTAGTTTTAAAAACAATTTCAAAATCGCGAATTTATAACTCTTACTTTAAACCCCATTGAGTATACACAAAAAAAATCCATTAAAATGCTCGTAAAAATACCTAAAAATAATTTTAAAAAATTAAATAATTATGAAAATTAAATTTACCCAAGTTTAAATGCAAATATAAACTAAGTTAATTTTTTCAAGCAACTTTTATAACAATTACAAGTAATTTATCCAAACAACTTGTGAGCTTTATGGCGACCTCATGAATATTTAACAATTCATTATCCTCTTTTTCTATAGCTTGTCTCTTCTCTTTATGGCGCGGTGACCGCACGGAGAAGATTCGAGCCATAGAAGTAGTCGGATAGTGATGGATTGTAGTCATCCTTCTGCATAGGGGTGTAATCTGCTCAGAAGGATGGTGACCATCTCTTCTGCCCCCTGTTGATGTGCATCTTCCTTCTTGGATGGAAGTTGTTGTTGCTCCTCAGGGATCAATATGTCAATATGTCTTCTTGCCCTATGGTGTCTCCGGCTTGTCTAGAGAAGGATTAGTTTCAACACAGAAGACAACGTAGTTTCTTATTGTAAACGCTTTTATTCATTCTTGTCGAGAAACATAAACATTACAAGAATGAATATACATAATCAAAGGTGGGTCCACGGTCCCATGATGTGATACGGATATATTAATCAGCATAGTACTGTAACACCCTGTAATTCGTGATCCCGCCAAAACCATAGCCCGGAGGGTAAACAACTCTCAACCGTCCCTCCCTCCCCTCTGACTCATTTATCTGACTCATACTCAAGTGGCGGATTAATACACTTAGGACCATGGTCACTTGGACCTGATTAGTAGTGATTACACCTCGCAGGTGTACACAGGTCCAAGGTATAAAAGGGCCGTGCTCCTCTTTGTAGTTAGTTCTTGTCCTTGCCTTTGTATTACGTTGATCTTATCCGTACCACAATATGGGCATGAGGACACACCGTTAGTATTTGTAAGTCATCCTTGTATTCTGTGTTTCTATACGAGTGATGAATAAAAGCGTTATAACAAGAAACAGCGTGGTCTTTATGTATATGTAATCAACTTCTCTTCAGAGGCCGGAGACTATATAAGGCAGGAGCTAGCTGTAGCAGCTAGGGAGCAGATGTAGCTGCTTGTGTGTTTATCTATATACACATGCACACATGTGCGTACACATGCTTACACATGCGCACACGTGCACACACGTGCTTACACATGTGCACACACGTGCTTACACATGTGCACACACGTGCTTACACACGTGCACACACGTGCGTACACGTGCACACACGTGCATACACGTGCGTACACGTGCACACACGTGCACACACGTGCGCACACGTGCGTACACGTGCACACACGTGCACACACGTGCGCACACGTGCACACACATGTGTACACGTGCGCACACGTGTTTACACGTGCGTACACGTGCACACACGTGTTTACACGTGCGTACACGTGCACACACGTGTGTACACGTGCGTACACATGCGCACACGTGTGTACACGTGCATACACGTGCGCACACGTGCGTACACGTGCGCACACGTGCGTACACGTGCGCACACGTGTGTACACGTGCGTACACGTGCGCACACGTGCGTACACGTGCGCACAAGTGTGTACACGTGCGTACACGTGCGCACAAATGTGTAAACGTGCGTACACATGCGCGCACATGTGTAAACGTGCGTACACATGCGCGCACGTGTGTTCATGTGCATACTCATGCGCGCACGTGTGTTCATGTGCATACTCATGCGCACACATGTAACAATAAAAAAAGTTGGTTATTTGATATATGAAAGCATACTGTATATTAAAGCAATGGAGGTCTATAGGCTTCCTTGAATTCCTTGATTCTATGTTATGTTATTATTTTTGTACTAGTGGGGTAACCCGTCATAAATGACGGGAGCAAAATTTACAAGCAATTTTGCACATGCGCGTCGTTTTTTTCTTTTTTTACTCCTTTCATTTCAATTTCAGTTTCCCCCTTCCACTTTTCCCCCTCCACGTTTCTCTCTCCACCTACACTTTCTCCTCACCCATCCCACTTTTCTCTCTCTCTCCCCCCTTCTACACTTTCTAAAGGAAGAGTTCAACATATAGTTGACCTTGAGAAAAAAAAAAAACGGTTCATTTATTCAAATTTATATAAATTCCGAAGTGCTTCAATGGTTTTTGTTACTCCACACACACACACACACACACACAAACACACAGACCTGGGATATTATATATATATTAAAATACATTTTAAACCATATTATTACAAATGATATTTAACGCATGCGCATCACATGTAACTATGTCATGTACGTGTTACATACTTGTGTGTTTAACACACATGCGCACACGTGTGGACATGTGCGTACACATATGCAAACGTGTGTACATGTGCGTACAAATGCGCGCACGTGGGTACATTTGCATACGCATGTAACAATTAAAGAAAATTGGTTGTTTGATATATGAAAGCGTATATACGGAGGTCTATAGGGTTCCTTGAATCATTTGTTATACCTTGGACCTGTGTACACCTACGAGGTGTAACCAGGCCCAAGTGATTATGGTCCTAAGAGTATCCATCCGCCACTTGAATATTGATTAAAGGAGGGAGGGACAAGCACGAGTTGTTTACCCCCCAGGCTACATGGTTTTGGCGGGATCACAAGTTAGTAGTTACTGAGTGTTACAAACTTTTACATCAATTATATTACAAGTAATTTTAAAAAAAACAAATTAAACCACAGTGAAGCCAACACATTCGCGCACGTGCTGAATTTTTTTTGTTTTTTAAAAATTATTTTTAGGTATTTTTATGAGCATTTTAATGGATGTTTTTTTTTTGGTTACGAGCACATACTCAATGGGGTTTAACATAAGAGATAGAAATTCGCGATTTTTAAATAGTTTTTTTTTAAAAAAATATAACTGCACTTACCAATTTTTTGTCAGTCTATCACTCAATCAGCATATATTTAATGTGCATATTGCACCCAGCCCAGCCCATGGGCTGGGCTGGGCTTGGATTGTCATTTTTATTTTAAAGGCCATGGGTTTGGTGGGCTTTGTGGGCCTGATGAGCTTCATGGGCCTGGTGGGCTTGATGGGCTTCGTGGGCCTGGTATAAAGTTTCATGGTCTGGGCTGGGCTTCAATTTTTTGCACAATGTAGGTTTCTAGATTATACTGTGCGTTGACTAACATCATTTCATATACAGGGTGGGCCAAAAAAAATGAGAACATCTTGTAGCATACGAGTTATTTAAAAATATAATTTAATTAATTATATTGTTTCATGTAATTTTGTTTGTATTTCCCGCGGACTTTTGTGACTGTGAGGATCATCATCTTGACTGCAGATCAGCCCACTCACCCGCTCAATATTCTGTTGTGTTCTGCCAGATTTTGGTCTACCACTTCTGGGTTTACGTTCTGTTGTACCGTCGTTGTCAATTTTATTGATAACCCGACTAACACTAGCTATGCTCCAGACTTTGTTTGGAAACTCATTGGTCATTCTCCTAGCACCCCACTGTTTTTCAATTCGCAAATGTTTAATCAGAATACGGTCTTCCGCGGTAATTTTTGTCATTCTTGGTAAAAAAAAAATTTAACCTGCTGATGTAAACAATTGGCATATTAAAACCAAAGATGGCGCCCAGAAATTGTCGAAATAAAGACATTATATAGCTAAATAGGTAAGTAAGTAAATGAGTAAACAATTTCATCTATTATGGATACAGTTAAACAAATTTTGATGTAATTATATTACTTTTTACGCGATGTTCTCACTTTTTTTGGCCCACCCTGTAGTAGGATATTCTTGACTGTGGTGTGGGTTAATTTATATTGTATTTTATTTGTTTTAGGAAGTAGTATAGCTTATTAATTTTTTAGCTTTATTAGCGAAATTTACCGGTATTACATGTTTCGGTATAACGCTGCACATTACCGAAAAACCGGTAATACTATAAGGTGACCAGTCATGGAAACCCTAACTTGCATATGTGATTCCTCCCCTACGCCCTTCACAATATCAAGGTTAAATATGAATTGCTTTATTTTTTTTAATACACTTGAATAAAGTATTGATTTTTACGGACCCAAATAATTGGGGGGGGGGGGGCTCTAGCCTCTAGGCAAGGGCCTATTGTGCCTGAATAAAAATCACCTAAAGGTAATAGCACCAAGTTTTGCTTACAAATCTGTTTTGAAGTAAAAGTTTAGAGTTTTCTTCCTGAATTTTAGGCCACAATTCCTTCACCTGTGACAAGTTTGAAAATCATTGTAAACAAACAAAAAAAAAGGAGGAAAGTGAACGCTGATCTTGCATATTGTGATTATGTCATTTAAATGCTAATTAGCAAAATAATTAGCTAATTATAGCATAGCTGAACACATTAATTAAACTTACAAGTATATAGAACTGAACAGACCTCATTGAGTAACGCAAAAGGTTCCTTGTTTTTGTTTTTTATTTTTGTTGTATTCTATGTCATCAGCAAAGCAAATTGCAACAATGAATAGTAGTTTAGAATCTCACGGGAATTGTACTAGTGTAGGAGGTAGTGGTCCTCATGGTTCTCACTTCTTTATTAACATAAATACATTAATAAGTTATAGACTAGCAGCTTAGTCTAAAAATGAAATTAAAATTTTATCTCATGATCATCATCACGTTTAGAATTACACCACACCCCTTTTTTTTCAAAAAAAAACCACACAAACAATGTTAAAATGGTCTCAATTATTAAAGTCATATTCATGAATTCCTAGGGGGGAAACACTAGAAGTTGAGGAACATTTTATTATTCGAAACAAAAAAACTTAAAAGCCTAGATACAGCGTTTTGTTGAAAACTTCTCCAAATTTAGGCGCTGCGATCGTTTTTGATTAAAAAACGGTTTTTAACGGGGTTTTTCAGGTTTCAAGTCACATAATAATTAATAGAAAAACAAGTTCACGTGCTAAGCTTATAAAAAGGAAACATCGAGAAACCAATACATTAATGCACGTGCTAATTTTTATGTGATTGTTCTAAGTCGTTTTTAATGGGAGTTCTTCAAATATTTCGGGGACGGTTTTTTGGTCCTATTGGACTTAACATGGAGTTAAAAAATGTACGATTTTAAACGTTATTAAAAAATAGAAGGACCTTTTCAAAATTTATAAAAAAGGAAACATCGTGAAGCCAATACATGAAAGTATGTGCTAATTATTTTGTTACTAGCGGGGTAACCCGTCATAAATGACGGCAGCAAAATTCACAGGCAATAGTGTGCATGCGCGTCGTTTTTTTTCCTTTTTTTACTCTTTTCATTTCAATTTCAGTCACCCCCTCCCACTTTTCCCTCTCTATCCCCCCTTCTACACTTTCCAAACTTTTCTCCTCACCCCCTCCCAGTTTTCTCTCTCTCTCCCCTTCTACACTTTCCAACATTTTTCCCTCTCCAATTTAATATCATGAATTTAATATCATGGGGTTCTTGGATGGGAAGAGTTCAACATATAGTTGACCTTGAGAAAAAAACGGTTCATTTATTCAAATTTATATAAATTCGGACATTACACACACACAGACCTGGGATATTATATATATATATATATATATATATATATATATATATATATATATATATATATATATATATAATATAATTGTTCTAAATCGTTTTTAACGAGAGTTTTTCAAATGTTTGTGGGACGGTTTTTGATCCAATGGAATTTAACATCTGGTTAAAAAACGAACGATTTTGAACCTTGTTTAAAAATAGAAGGACCTTTTCAAAAATTATATAAACCAAGCACGTAAAGAACAATACTTTTTATTGCATTTTGCGCTTTCCTGTATTTTAATTGAGCGATTGTGAGGCGATTTCTTGCAGTTTTAGTAACACCATATAAGAACACTCATTTGTCTCGTGGTCTGCTCACAACAACAAGATGGACGTGTATCTAGGCCAGGGGTGTTTAAGTTCAATGGAGCTATGTGTTGACAACACGTAGGCTAATTTTTGTAGCATCCCTACACACCACTTGGTGGCGCTTCAGCATAATTCTTTAATAAAGAAAAATTAGGACATGATTGGTAGGTTAGGACCACGCCCTATCAAAACTACACTAATTCAAATTGAACAAAGCTATCGCCAACAACTGGCAGTTACAGTGTTACATACTCAGTTCACTTATACACATGAGATGATGAGATGCTATAAATGTGGAGTAGCTGCAATCTGATATAATTTCAAAAGGATTTCAGCATTATTCATTCATTTTCTAGTAATTTTGACTTTATGTTTTGCCTGCACCACAAAACATAAAGTCAAAATTACTAGAAAACGGAATGAATAATGCTGAAATCTTTTTGTAATTCACGTCGTTCACTTATACATAAACATGGCGACCAGGAAGGGGGGGGGGGGGGTGGAAGCTAGGTTATCGTTCTGACGTCATAATTATGATAGTGCCATCTGGTGTCTGTTAGGTACATTTACAATGGCGGCCATCTTTGTTTTCAACACTTTTTAACGTTGGCTGAAACAAATTTTAATATGTAGTTGGAATATGAAAATCTGGACTGGTCATTGGCGATAGCAGTGGTCAATTAAAATTGGCCACTATAGGAACGCACTACTTTATTTTTGGTTAAAATAGGAGAAATATAAGTCAATGCACAACGGTCATTGTCAAGTTAAATAAAAACTTGTGAACCAAAAGTCATTAATATAATCTGAAAGTTCTCAATAAAGTATTCTAATTAAAGCACGAAATAGAAATGGCACAGTGTAAGGCTGCAAGATTTTTGAAAGGAAGATACGTGTATACTGACAGTGTATATTATATATGCTTCAGGAACTAAAATGGGAATCATTAGGAGGCCGAAGAAATGACCAAAGCCTTGCCCTTTTCGGAAGTTTACTGGCAGATGATAATATTGCCCTACTTAATGACTTATTGAATCCTCACCAGAGAAAATGAAAAGCTCCTTTTCTCTTTCAAATATAAAAAAGGGGAGGGGATAATAGTAGCAAAATAAAACTAGAATTTTTCACAGGCAATTGTGCCCAGCATTAGAATTTCTTTTGCTCCGCCCTTTTATGAACGTCATCAATTTCTAATTGGTTTGTTACTTGGTCTAACGTCATAAAAGGGCGTAGGAAAAAAAATTCTAATGCTGGGCACAACTGCCTGTGAATTTCGTTCCCGTCATTTATGACGGGTTACTCCACTAGTTCCTTCGTAAAGAGTTATTTTCAATTGTATGCCAAATTTAGATACCAAGCTTCATACATGTAAGTAATACACATCATAAATATAAATGGCAATTCACCTACACTGCATTATACCTAATGTGCATTCCCACATAAATTACTTTCTTGTTTTATCTATAGAATTATCCCGTGTCTAAAATGCTAGAAATTTGCTAATGTATAACATAAGTATCATTATATTAATCCTTAAGAGGCATGCATATTTTTTTAAGGAAGCAAATGGCTGAGTTCTTGTTGTTGCTTCCTTTTAGATTTGCATGCAACACAAACCATGAAAATGACAATTTCTTTACGAGTTATCTTATATCCTTCTTAAGACTTAGAAAATCTAGTGTCAAAACGTAAATCTTAGCTGAACTTCCCTTTTTTTCAGTCAAAAATTAAATAAAAAAAAAATACTCTTCTCATTATAATTCTTATTGCAGCACATTAATTTACCATTTCAAGTTTGTCTCATGTGGTTTTTATTTAAAAGCTCATTATGAGGAAAATATATTGAGACACGCTTTTTATTTCGATATGCTTAAATTTTATTATGTTTATTAATAGTATGAAATCCGCATGACAGATATTATGCAAATTTTAAAACACTCATAATTATTAATATGCAGTGCATGAATACAAAATTTTTTTTTTAAAAAAATATACCCTTATTGTTTTTTGTTGTTGTTGCTTTGAAGTCGTCTTAAGAGGCTACATCGCAAAATTACTTCGAAAAATCTCCACGAAGAGCGCTAGCATCGTTTTTCTATTGAGCCCAATAGACCCCAATGTTAAAGAAAAAAATGTTAATTTTTTAAAATACACACAGTCGTGGTAATACGTTTATTTTTCTTATTTAAATTTTGTCCAATATTAAGTTTTCAAAGTGCAATGTGCACCTTAAATATATTGCTGATCGAGTGACAGAATGACAAAAAAATTGGTAAGTGCGATTATATTTTTAAAAACTTATTTCAAAATTGCGAATTTCTAACTCCTCTTTTGAGTAAGTGCTCATAAGCAAAAAACATCCATTAAAATGCTGGTAAAATACCTAAAAATAATTTTAAAAAACCACAGTTAAACCACAGTGAAGCCAACACATTGGCGCACGTGCTGATTTTTTTCTGTTTTTTAAAAATTATTTTTACGTATTTTTACGAGCATCTTAATGGATGTTTTTTTCTTCTTCTTATTTGGGAGCACTCAATGGAGTTTAACATAAAAGTTAGAAATTCACGATTTTGAAATAGTTTTTTTTTTAATAGAACCGCACTTACCATTTTATTTGTCATTCTATCACTCGATCAGCATATATTTAAGGTGCACATTGCACTTTGAAAACATTGGACAACTTTAAATATGAAAAATAATGCTGTACCCATCACACTTCTTTTACCGAGCCAATACCGAACCGATCACACGCACAAAAAAAATTGGCATGCCGATTTTCACTACCGATTTTGGCTGCTTGCGTCAGCCAAGAAAGAAGCGGTTCGCACATGCAAGAATGTATGAAAAAAAAAAGTTAAATTATAATTTTTGAGTTTACAAAGCAATGACAAGACAACAATTTTCTTTTAAAGATGAATTAGTGATAAAGTTGGTAATATTGATTGACCCGCCACCGTTGCCTTTTTATCGGGGAGCAGACCTAGTTGTTGAGTGCGGAAATCGGTTAACATTTGTTCACTGATCCGATTTTTGCCGATTAGCAGTAAATCGGCAAAAATTGGTTCGGCAAAATCGGCTCGGTACAGCCTTAATGAAAAATAAACATATTGCTGGGAGTGACTATTTTCAAAAATGACAATTTATTTTTAACATTGGGTCTATGGGCTCAGTAGAAAAACGATGCTAGCGCTCTCTTTGCGAAGATTTTTGTGATGTTAGCCTCTTAGCTCAATCACTCAAGGGTATTTTCATGTTAACATCTTTCAAAATAAGCTTTTCGTGTGAGAATAACAGTGATCCAACTTTAAGTAGACAAAGCTCAGCAGACAATAGTTTTTTTTTTGGTCTATAAAAAGTTTGTTTAGAAAGATATCAACATGAAAATACCCACTGAGCTGATTGAGTGATTGAGCTGCTTCCTTACAGTTTCTTTGAATACATACCCTGATTTTAACAAGGGATTCAAGGAACCCTATAGACCTCCATTGCTTTAATATATGCTTTCATATATCAATAACCAACTTTTTTTCATTGTGCGCATGTGTACGCACATGTACACACTTGTGCGCATGTGTACGCACATGTACACACGTGTGCGCATGTGTACGCACATGTACACACGTGTGCGCATGTGTACGCACATGTACACACGTGTGCGCATGTGTACGCACATGTACACACGTGTGCGCATGTGTACGCACATGTACACACTTGTGCGCATGTGTACGCACATGTACACACTTGTGCGCATGTGTACGCACATGTACACACGTGTGCGCATGTGTACGCACATGTACACACGTGTGCGCATGTGTACGCACATGTACGCATGTGTACGCACATGTACACACGTGTGCGCATGTGTATATAGATAATCACACATGTATGTACTCATGTACATGACATAGTTACATGTGATGCGCATGCGTCATTCATTTGTAATAATATGGGTTTAAAATGAAAATACGTCACATGTATTCTAATATACAAAAATAATAACAGAACATAAAAAGGAACACCCCTCCTAAATAATAGAAAAGTCCCTCCTTTCGAATGCTACAACTGGAAAGAGGAAGAATCTCGATTTTTTGAAAAAAAAATTACGTTTTTAAAAAATCGAAATTTTATATATCGAATCGCTCTAAAATTCCAATTTTTTTCCAGTTTCATCGTCAGAATGTTTACATCATTTTAAGTCTGATGACATTTTATTGTAGGTGGCCCCGTTTTCGAGTTGTTCGACCCACTAAAAATTATGACCAAAAACTCAAAATTTGTTTCTAAAAAATTCATAAAAAAATAACCCCTGGGTAAAATTTTCTAATTTTTTGTCAGGAGCTTCATATTGACCCACGGAATCAAATAAAAAATACTGCATGTCTTTATCTCATTCCGTTCTTGAGTTGTTCGAGGAACTAAATCGGGTTCCGGACACACACACA
Organism: Brachycybe producta; assembly: GCA_036925085.1. Taxonomy (NCBI): domain Eukaryota; kingdom Metazoa; phylum Arthropoda; class Diplopoda; order Playtdesmida; family Andrognathidae; genus Brachycybe; species Brachycybe producta. The sequence continues at coordinate 3,397,455 of JAUPFP010000012.1, read as the reverse complement.
CATACACACACACAGCCACACAGACATCCTTTATTGCCCCTTTTCTTGCATGATCCTATATACCTCCATTGCTCTTTAGAGCAATGGAGGTCAAAAACGAATGGTAATTTTAAAAAGTTTTCTTGTGATGAGTTAGAGGATTTTTTCTTCTACAAGTATAGTCATCATCATCATTTTCTGTACCTTATCCCGCAAGCAGCAGGGTCGGCCTTGCTGGTTCTAACTCTCCACTCGTTCCGATTTTGCACCAAGCCCCCAGTGACCCCACATGCCACCATATCCCGTTTTACTACCCCGTCCCAGGTTTGCTTGGGTCTTCCTCTACCCTGTTTTATTCCCAGGTCTAAGTTCATTGCCTGCGTCAGCGGTCCATCTTCTCCACTCCTGAGGACATGCCCAAACCACCGCAGCCTATTTTCCTGCATCTTTTCTACTATATTTGTTACCCCTACACTACCCCTAATAAAATCATTTCTGATCCTATCCCTTCTGGTTACCCCACTCATAAACCTTAGCATTCTCATCTCAGCTACCTGCATTCTATCCTCATGCACCTTCTTGATTGCCCAACATTCTGATCCATACAACATAGCTGGTCTGACTACTGTCCTATAAAACTTTCCCTTCAATTTTATAGGTAACTTTCTTCTACAAGTATAGTATGAACCGAAAAAAGCTGCAAAACCAGGGTGAATTGCTTTACATCTGATATAACCTACATCAATTGATTATTTTTTTTCATTGAATCAAATAACTCGAAAACACCATAAAATAAACATATAACCAATGCAGCCAAGTAAAGCTAACCACAGTTTGCGTTTTCTCCAACGCCACTCTTAAACATTGTAAAGACAAATGTAAAAGAGCTTTGTTATTTTACCTTAGTCATTACAATATTTTTCCCCAATTTGGAGCCCCGAAATAGAAATGGTACAGCATAGGGCTGCAAGATTTGTGAAAGGAAGATACGTGTTAACTGACTGTATATTATATGCTTCAGGAACTAAAATGGGAATCATTAGGAGGCCGAAGAAATGAAAAAGCCTTGCCCTTTTCGGAAATTTACTGGCAGATGATAATATTGCCCTACTTAATGACTTATTGAATACACATCCTCGTAAGGGAAGACACGGGCATTCACGGGCATTTAATAACTAGAACTGATGCCTATTTTTGGTCTTTTTTCCCCCAAATGTTATATTAGACTATGGAATTCTCTTCCAATTGATAATTCTTTCGAATACCTTGTACACACACGAGTTAAATAAATTCAAATTAAATGCGTTTAGGTGAATTAATTATACGGAATCCAGTTAAGGACATAAACCAAATAAAAATTGACTTTATTATTAATATTTTAAATTGAAATACTAAATAAATATTTTCTCAATAGTTTATATATTATATTTAAGTATTTTAACTCAATATTTTCAGATTATTAACTGAATAAATTGAATTCGACATATTGTTTGTTTGCCCTTCACAGAGCTCTGTAGAACACATTTATTATTTAAATGCATTTAAATTATCAGGTGTGTGTACTAGGTATTAGGATGATTTCAATTTAACAATGATGTCCTGTTTTACCTGAATGATAATCATTTGTGATCGGCAGCAATCCGGGAATCCCCCACCCTGCCACGTAGCTTTTAAGCTAATTGCAGGTGTACTGAGTAAAATTGAATTGAATTGTATTTAAATCACATTATTACTTTATTTCCAGAATTTTTCATTTTTTTTAAAAGTGAATTTTTTCTCTCTTATGAAATTCTAAATAATTAAAAAAAATTGTTTAAATTTTAAAAAATATATCTCATTTCAATAAAAAAATCCGATTAAGTTATTTTTTAAAACATTTTTATCCACCCTGCTGAAAAATCATTGCAAATGAATAAACGTAGGATTCCACTTTCAAAAATAAGAAATAAAACAAATGACATTGAGGCAACACTACAGTAGAATCATGTATAGATATAACCATTATGAGCTTACTATAGGACCTAATTTACATAATTTGCTGTTTCATTATAATAAGCAGTTGTGAGCTGCATTAATTAAAATATTTTTTAACAATGTGAATAAACGTGAATAACAATTATGTTAAAAATAGCTCATATACTGTATTATGTGAGCTCTATTATAGTAGAAGCAGTCGTGTTAATCTTATAAAGTCAATAAGCCAGAAATTCTTCTTAATGAACCAACCTACTAATGAACCGTGTATACGCCTGGGCCCTTATTACGACATGTATTTTCACATAGAAAATCGTTTGTATAGTACTTATTGTTCTATATAAGCCAAATTATGAAATATACACACTAGCAATGACACTACACCCTTATGGGATATAGACATTTTCCCCTAAAGACACTTCCCATCAGGACACTTGCCCTAAAACCATTTGCCTAAAGGGATATTTGCCATAAAACCATTTGCCCTAAAGTACATTTGCCCTAAAACCACTTTTTTGTTCTCTCTTTTCATACTGTTTAGTGTATTTGATGGAGCATGTTAAATAGGTTCTGCATGCTGCGGGTGGCAAAAACACCAAATGACAAATTTCCACTACTGATTAGGGCAAATGTCCCTCTAGGGCAAGTGTTTTTAGGGCAAATGTCCCATTAGGACAAATGGTTTTAGGGCAAATGTCCCATTAGGACAAATGGTTTTAGGGCAAATGTCCCATTAGGACAAATGGTTTTAGGGCAAATGTCCCATTAGGACAAATGGTTTTAGGGCAAATGTCCCATTAAGGCAAATGACCCATTAGGGCAAATGGTTTTAGGGCAAATGACCCATTAGGACAAATGGTTTTAGGGCAAATATCCCATTAGGGCAAATGGTTTTAGGGCAGGTGTTTTTAGGGCAAGTGTCTTTAGGGCAAATGTCACACACCCCACCATTATATACATATATACACCCCTAAAGCTAAGGGAAAGACGGTCAATTCTGGCTCGTCAATCCGTGTGTGTTTGGACGTAGAGGCCTACACATTTGTTTTCGAAATCAATGATAGCAAAAGGAGCAATTAGTAAAAAAAAATAGGAAAAAACAGGCACTGCACACACAAAACTTCAAAAGAAAACCAAAGGATGAACAAGCCAGAACTGACAGTCTTTACTCAAATTTACACTGCTTCTACATAAGAAGTCAATGGCAAATTGTTTCTGAACTTGCCATTTCCCAACAGCTGCAAATTCGGGCTCCATTCTTGGAATTTTACAAGGTTATTTATTGAACACATCTTGAAGTCAACTTTCACCCATATACAACATTATTAGCAACTTGCATCACTAGATTGCTTTTATTAAGTATTTTTATTTTGGTGATAAGTGGTCTACACAAGTAGAGGCGTAGCCAGGGGGGCATGGGACATTGGGACCCGACCCCCTTCCCAAAATTCTATCTACATACCAAAAAGAATTGTGTTTACATGTGATAATTTTTTCTCTATATTTTTCTCATTCTCTTTTTCATTCTCTTAACCTGTACCTAGACCTGTGCGCCGCCGGGCGAAACCACCGCCCCCGGTGTTTTTGAAGCTAAAAACGCCGCCGCTCACCGCTTGTACTTTTTTTTAAAAACCCGCCGCCACTCGCCGCCGGTGTATGACTGGCGGCTGCCGAATTCAAATTTGTTTTGGTTGGTTTTGTTTCAAAAACTGCTATAGGAAGGAAATGATACCATATTCGATATATATCGATTTCAATTTATATCGATAATTACCACATTCAATATATCGATAAATCGATATATTTGTTCGATATGTTCAATTCCAGACGCCGGTAGTCGCCGCCGCCGCTGCTCGTATTTACCCTCGCCCGCCGCCGCCGATCAATATGCTACGGCGCACAGGTCTACCTGTACCTATAGAACTCACTTTCTGTCTCGCCACCATCATATGGTGCGCAGCACTGCGCTCCCCCGAACCACGGTGTGGAAAATTTCATCTGAGACTCCACCTATATAATTGTGCCACCACGACTCTGCCACTTGCTTGCAAGACAACTTAAATGCTCACACTTTACAATACAAATGAACACGTATGTTGCCTATGACTAGGTATGCTTGGCAAACGAAGACACTTCAGTGGTCATGTCTAAGCACGTTTTTCCCTTGGTTCCTTTCGTCTACCCCTACACGCATGCCGCTGTGTGCTGTTCCTTTCATCGTGGCAAAAGGAAAAAGTTCTTCTTGATCCTTCTCCTCAAGACTTCTGGCATGAAAGTTCTGCAAGCGAGTTTTGCACGTCGCACACCATGCCACCCAAAGCTACGTTTCCACCGGAGGAACATTGAGGAACTTTTGTGTTGCTGTTGCTTGTTCTCGAAAATATTAAACAAAGTTCCTGCCACATTATGGCTTGCGAGTTCATTACTGAATGACGAATATTTGCCGAGTACACACTTCGTCTTTGTCTGCCTCCAGAGAGTCCAGACTTTATAGTTCACACAGTTACATTCTGAGATGTTTTCGTTTCGTTTTTACACTCGTATCCTGGTAGATAATTTGTTTAACCTTAAGAGTTTAGGGAAACTGCAATTTTTCGGGTTTCATTTTGTAACGAACCACTTTCTTGGGGGGGGGGAAGGGATAGAATTAACTCAGGGGTTCGGTTTGCTCTTTTGGGCGGACCGAAAGTGGGTAGCTAGACCATGCACTTATCCTACTCTGGTTCCTGAGGAAAGGAACAAACTGGTCCCTTTCGTTTCCTCACAAGTTCCTCTTAAGAAGTTTTACAGCTTAAAGGATATTTTTGCAATATGTTACTCTCCAGGCTTGTAACCTTCCCTGGTTTCATTTAGTGTTTTCTACCCAGGTTTGCACCAGGATTGGCTGCCCTAAATAAGAAAATGTTAAAGTTCCTTGTCCTACTTATTAAAATACAAAATAAAGACTTAATTCAGCAACTTTTTGCACATATATTAACAGTTTATTTCGATTTCCAAAACTCTCTGTTCTGTGCATAAAAACACGGGCTCATCATATACCCAAGAAAGTCGTCTCAGAATCTTCTAATTGGTCATTTACAAAAATCAAAACCAATTAGACCAATTAAAAACGATTGACCAGTGGTCAGCAGAAACATTAAACATGATGTAAAACGGAACCCCAATCACTTAGTGTTGCTGTTTATCAGGAAAATATCTTTATGTTAAAGGTTGGGACTATGAGGAAAGGGCCCAGGACCTGGCGAGGTGTGAACCCGACAAGGATACTCGTTAACCCTCTGGACAACTGTACAAATCGAATATATCGAATACATTTTTTTAATTAGTTATAATTTTTATACAAAAATTACTACTCAACACAAATGTCCTTTCAGCATATGTTGACGTTGGTTTTATGGTAGAAAGTGCTGCCTAAGATGACCAAGTTTCTTTGTTTTTTTGGCACGTTTTTTTAAACATTACAAATTCTTGTTTTAGTGAAAGTGATTGATTTTGATTTTATTTTTGATAAAAAAAAACGTTTTCGAAGACGCGAAGATGCGGTTTCGGTTTTTCATCAGGGAAGAATCGGTGGTTTTCGATTTCGAGTAAACCGATTCGAAATCTCATGGAATCTCTATTTAACCTTAAGTAGCATCTTATTGCTTCAATATGTTTACTCAATAGAGAAATATTCAAGAACATTAGAATAAACTGTTATTTTACCCCCACTCAATACACACTTTGGAAGTTTTGTGTATCTTTCGAAGTGCTTTTGCTCTACAATTGAAGGAAATTTACTCTTTCCGAACAGATGATACATTTTCTTTTCTCTCTCTCTCTCTCTCTGTGTTTTTACCTTGCATTTTGTTTGATGTAGATCAATAGAGAAGAATAAATTCACACTAGATTCCAACTAATCGATAAGCGGAGATCTAAAAAAAAACTAATTATAGTTGTATATTAGATAAAAGTGATCATTTAACGTAATAGATAGTATTATATTTGAAAATGACTAGTCAGAACAAAATCTACGAGACTGAAGTAAACTTAAAAAAACATTCAGTTGGAATGGATTGATTTTTGCCGGTTTGAGTTTAAACAAGTTTCAAATTCTACTATGCATCATATTCCTCCTACTGAAAAATTTCATATCAGAATTCTATAGAATTTCACAAACATGTTTCTGCAGTTTGCTTTCTGACTAAATTTGGAACTTTGTTTTTAATGAATGTTTATGTTGATCACATTTATATTATGCAGAATCTTTCTGAAGAGTCATTAAACACAGAATATCTCTGATGAGTTGTGCAGAATACATCTGCTGTTAATACAGAGCATTTCGGTAGTTTACGAAGAATACTTGCGCACACAGAACTTTGCAGAATATGTCTGCTAAGTTACAAAAGATATTTAGGCAGAAATATCTTGCATAATTAACCAGACTAGATTTCTGAAAATTAAGCCGTAATTCAAGCCCCCCACCCCCACGGAATACCAAATCACCTACTGATTATGTAACACCCTGTATTTCAACTTCCCTGTATTACCATACCCTTGGCGGTCCCTCGTACCCCGAGTGCCACATTATCGCCCCTTTCATTACTCTCTAAGACCCCAAAGTATAACAGTCACATCCTGGTTTCGGTATCGGTAGATGGATACCCATCAACACACGGTCCCTTGGGCATGGGTGCACCTGTATAGATGCACACAGGCCCTAGGTATAAAGGTCCTTGTCTGTACTGATTCGGAGTCCATTCTCTGATATCAAAATATGAAATAACTCATTTAATGGTCTAGTGGCTAATACCTTGTACACACATGAGTTAAATGAATTCAAATTAAATGTGTTTAGGTTGAGTTCTACGGAATCCAGTTAAAGACATGAACACCAAATAAAAAATTGACTATTATTAATATTTTAAATTGGAATACAAAATCAATATTTTGTCAATAGTTTCTATAATATATTTAAGAGCCTAGATACAGCATTTAATTCAAAATTTCTCCGAATGTAGGTGCTGCAATCATTTTTGATTGAAAAACGGTTTTTTAACATTTTTTCTCCAGGTTTCAAGTCACATAATAATTAATAGAAAAATAAGTTCACCTTTTAAGCTTATAAAAAGGAAACATCGTGAAGCCAATAGATTAATGCACGTGCTAATTGTTATGTGATTGTTCTAAGTCGTTTTTAATGGGAGTTCTTCAAATGTTTGGGTGACGGTTTTTTGGTCATATGGGACTTAACATGGAGTTAAAAAACCGCATGATTTTGAAAATTGTTTAAATATTGAAGGAAATTTCAGAATTTAGAAAAAAGAATCACCACCGTGAAGGCAATAAACACATGTAAGTAAGTGCTAAGTTGTTTTTGGTTGTTCTAAATTGTTTTTAACGATAGTTTATTTTCAAATGTTTGTGGAACGGTTTTTGATCCAATGGGATTTAACATTGGTGTTAAAAAAACGAACGACTTTGAACCTTGTTTAAAAATAGAAGGACCTTTTGAAAAATTATTTAAATCGAGCACGTAAAGAACAATACTTTTTATTGCATTTTGCACTTTACTGTATTTTAATTGAGCGATTGTGAGGCGATTTCTCGCAATTTTAGTAACACCATATAAGAACACTCATTTGTCTCGTTGTCGTCTGCTCAAAACAACAAGATGGACGTGGATCTAGGCTCTTAAGTATTAACTCAAGATTTTCAGATTATTAACTGAATCAATTGAATTTGACATATTGTTTGTTTGCCCTTCACAGAGCTCTGTAGAACACATTTATTATTTAAATGCATTTAAACTATTAGGTGTGTACTAGGTATAAGCAACGCCACAGTAGTAACTCTTCTCTAGTTTAATGTACTTTCTATAATTGTGTGTATTAAACACGTAACTCGACAATCTACATTTGTCTCGCCTGTCTTCATTCATTCTCTTCTCTACAATTGCGTTCACAGGAAATACCAAAGGGAACGACCTCGGCACCATTCGGAATCAAGTCTAAATCACGTACACTCTCTCAGCATAATACCTAGTACACACCTGATAATTTAAATGCATTTAAATAATAAATGTGTTCTACAGAGCCCTGTGAAGGGCAAACAACATGTCAATGTCTCATATTGAATTAATACTTAAATACTGTATAATATATAAACTACTAGTGGGGTAACCCGTCATAAATGACGGGAGCAAGACTCACAGGCAATTAATTGTGCGCATGCACGTCGTTTTTTCCTTTTTTTTACTCCTTTCATTTCAATTTCAGTCACCCCCCTCCCACTTTTCAACCTTTTCACCTCACCCCCTCCCACTTTTCAACCTTTTCACCTCACCCCCTCCCACTTTTCTTTCTCTCTCTCCCCCTTCTACACTTTCCAACCTTTTCCCCTCACCCCCTCCCACTTTTCTCTCTCACTCTCCCCTTCTACACTTTCTAACCTTTTCACCTCACCCCTCCCACTTTTCTCTCTCTTTCTCCCCTTCTTCACTTTCCAACCTTTTCCCCTCACCCCTCCCACTTTTCTCTCTCTCTCTCTCTCCCCATTCTACACTTTCCAAAGGAAGAGTTCAACATATAGTTGACCTTGAGAGAAAAAAAAAACGGTTCATTTATTCAAATTTATATAAATTCCGACGTGCTTCAATGGTTTTGTTACTCCACACACACACATACACAGACCTGGGATATTATATATATAATAATTGGCAAAATATTAATTTAGTATTTCAATTTAAAATATTAATAATAAAGTTAATTTTTATTTGGTTGTTGTCCTTAACTGGATTCCACATACTTCACTTAAACACATTTAATTTGAATTCGTTTAATTCATGTGTGTACAAGGTATAAGGCGGTATCCGCCACAAACTAAGAGGATCTAGACTTGAGTCGTTCTACTAAGAATACTTCCAAAATAGGTACATAAAAATAGATAAAAATGTAGGAATATATTTTACAAAAATTAAGGTCATTTTAGTTCATGAATATACAATTAATTTATTTGTTCCTTGTTCAAAGAAAGATTCAAATTTAAAATAATATAATACAAATATTTATAGTAATATTATCTAGCTACATACCATTTTACAAAACCAAATTTTGAATCCTTCAATTTTTTTTAATAAACAAATTCTGAAAATAGCCTACATGCTAATTTCAAACGTATAGAAGGAGAAAATCATTGGTTACACAAAAGTATCACTTAAACGATAGTATACTTAAAAGTGCTTACTGCCATTTAAAATACATTATTTGAGTATGGAGGGTAGAGGACAATAGCTATGTTTTTTTGTGTCTAAGAACTGCCAAATAGACAACACAGTGTCACGTGTGTATGTGTGTTGCTGGTCAACACAATTGGCAATTTGGGCTCAGGGCTGGTACATGTTGTCTTGTCTTTTTTCAATCATTCCTGGCAACAAACATTACTGTTGTCAACCTTTTGTAATTTTTTTTTTACTTTTTTCAAAGTTTTAAATTATAAGGGTAGGTTTATACTCCAAACTTTGCTAAGATATGCAAGCTTTGAAGCTCCTAAAAATGAGCTCCCCAAAGCTTAGCTTGGTCATAGAAACATGTGATCTTGCAAGGGTTAAGATATTTTCTAACCTTTATATCCTATAAAACAGATACATAAAACAATAGAACCTTTCCCCTTCTGGAAGACAAACGTGTGATTTGTTCACCCCATTTGCGTATCCATTTTCTGATTGGTGCTTTGAATTGTTATAAACTTATAAGCTTTAAAAAGTTGAACAATTTCAAAGCTAGCTAGCTTCATGCTCTGGCAAAGGCAAAAACCTGGAGCTCTGACGTCATTTTTGAAGCTTTTCAGGCTTCCTTGCTGCTTAGCAATGGAGTATAAATCAACCCTAAGAAGCTGTTGCTTTGATGATTTGAATGAAGTTAAAGGCGAAATAATGAACACTCTCAACAATGTTCCACAAAAGGATTTGCAGTCCTGAGTGCTTTCAAAAATGTGAAAGCCTTACTCAGCTTATCAGCATTGTCTACAATGTCTGACAAAATATTTCTTCATGTAAAGCAGTGTGGTACCACTGCATGATACATACTGTATCACCATAAACTTAAAAGGTGAATTTCTCCAAACAAAATTTTCTATGAACTGTGTGGTTTGCCTATTCTTTACCTCTCCATAAACATAAGAAAGGGGGTACAGATTAACCCTACTTAAAATATAGGGCCAGAACAATGGCCAAATCTGCCTTCCCAACACTGCTTATTTCAAGCATTTATTAAGGCAGCCAAACTCAGAAATAGCGGTTTCATTACCGGTTTTATCGTTACCGCCATAAACCGGTATTAAAAATGATAAAATGTTTTGTTTAAATGGAATTATTACCGAAATTTACCGGTATTACCGTAAGAGTCCATAAGAGTCCCTGGAATGTGGCAGCTATTTCTATCTGTAGACTTGTTCTGTTGGCTGTTGAGAACATAGCAAATACAATGCACTATATTCTGCAGAAAAGTTCTGCAAACCCCGAAAATTTTTCTATCCAGTCAGTTTAATAAAAAAAACATGAAAATTCACTAAAGAACTTTTTTTTTCTAGTTTGCGTCATGTATTTTTATAAAATAAAAAAATTTCAAACCCTATTTAGTTTTCCTATTTTTATTTAAGTTGAAAACCATCAAAAATGAAAAGTTAAAACATGATTTAATCAATGATTTTCTCTCAGCGATTTAATCATAATTTAATCACTTGATTTAGTCATTTTGATTACATCATACAATTACACTAATAGGAATAGCCTGTATCTGACTTTGATGAGAAATGATCCAAGCAAATACTTTTTGATAAAAGCTAAAGTTCTGGTTTATTATTATTCAAGTAAAAAATGAGCAAATATTCATGCTCGAGCCATTTTCATAAGAACATTTGGTATTTTTTTTTGCCTTTTGCTAATGTTCAGTAGTAATGACACTTGTTTCATTCATACCACCCATTGCCTTTTCATATATGGATAGATAGTAGTTAGATATAAAAGCTATAAGGACTCACAGTACATCCAACTGCCTAGCATGTGGAGGGTGGTTGTTGGGGCTTCCACTTACCATATGTTACCTGTCATATGGTCATAGGAAGTAACCATACAAAGTTTCATCTCAATAGATCAAAAGGGTGTGGAAATGTATAGCAAGGAAAACAGATCCACAAACACACTAAAGCTAACAAGAGTGGGTCAGGTTGTAAGTTGCTGATGCACACACGGACCACTTGGCCACCTTAAAAGGAATACTGCTTATGAACTAGCACAAGTAGTCTTCCTTCCAGTGGTGCAACCAGGATTCTCGTCTGGGAGGGGTTAATTAAATATTAAAGTATTTGATATCTCGGAGGGGAGGGTAAATTCCCTTCCTCACTAGAGGAAGACAGGGAATATTTTTAAGTTCTATGGGGGCTTCAGCTCTTTTAGCTACCCTTTTTACCCCATCTTTTAGCCCAATGCTTGGGCCAATAATGACTAATGGGCACACTCCATTTCTATGGTCCTGCTAGCAGCCCACCTGAAGCCGCATATAAACCAAGCTCGCAAACAGAAGCAAAACCCGGTTTAAACTGGATCCCACAAACAGTTCTAGAGCTGTTCGCGAACCGGTACAAACTCTTGAGGAAGTTTCTCAAAGGGTTGGTTCTCGAACATCTTATGAACAGAACCCGGTCCAGACGTGAATGTGCTCGTCTGCCCAGTTTACAATTATTACAAAATGTTTATGCATCATTATTACAAATAATATAACAAAGCGAACTTTTGACGAACTAACAAACAAAATTTTTAGAGCTGTTTGCCATGTGAACACACTAATTTCTTGGTATAGACGTCAGTCCCGAACAGTTTTCGAGCGGTTTGCGAACATCCAACATTCGTCTATTCCCCCACCTTGACACAGTTTGAGAAACACTGTGCTAAGAAACACTGTTGAAATGGGCAATGTTGCAAAAAAAATACTTTGATTTTGTCAAACTATACATCATCGTCGCCATAATTTCCTGCACCTTTTCTTGCAGTATGCAGGGCCGGCCTTACAGGTTCCATTTATCCACTCCTTTCGATTTTGCGCCCAAACTCCCAGAGACCCCACATGCCTTCATATCCCGTCTTGCCACCACATTCCAAGCTTGTTTGGGCCTTCCTCTATCCCGTCTTGCCACCACATTCCAAGCTTGTTTGGGCCTTCCTCTATCCCTTTTAACCCCCAGGTCCAACCCCATCACCTGTTGAAGGAACTCATCTTCCCCACTCTTAGTTACATGCCCAAAACCACCTCAGCCTATATTCCCCACATTTTTTCTACTACCAGTATGCTTGCTACCCCTAACACTCTTTCTAATAGTCATTTCTGATCCTATTCTTTCTTGTTATTCCACACCTTAGCATTTGCATTTCAGCCACCTGCAGTCTATCCTCTTGCCTCTTCTTCACTGCCCAACCCATACTAACCACTGTCCTATAAAACTGGCCCTTTAGTTTTATTGGCATCCTCCTGTCACATAATACCCCACACGCCTGTCTCAACTCATGCCAACCTACTTTGATCCTGTTTGTAATATCTAAATCACCATCATCCTGTAGGACTGATCCTAAATATGTAAAGTCATGCCCCTGTTGCATAACAGTGTCCCCAAGTCTAAGCCCATCCACTGCCTCATTGTTCCCATCCCATCTAAATTTTATCTACTCTGTTTTGGCCTTACTTATTTTCAACCCCCTTGGTTCTAAGGCCTTCCTGGTCTCCTCTAGCCTCATCTTTAAATATGCCCTGGATTCACTAATACTAAATCACCTGCAAACAGCATACACCAAGGTGCATCATGACTATGCTTGCCACCTTTCCTCCTTTTGTGGAGGACAGTAATCAATTTGAAAGAAATGTCCTCCGGCCAGGACTGTCCTCCACACAATAAATTTTATAATAATTTAAATAAGTTCGTGGAGGACGGTCCTGACCAGAGGACATTTCTTCCGAATGGAGGACTGTCCTCCACAGGTGGCAAGCCTAATCATGACCTACCCCAGTAAGTAATTAATCCAGTTCTATATACTATACAAACTATACAGCTGGGAAAATATTAAAATTATAAATTAATTTAGCAAGACTCAATTTTCGTTATATATTTATCGTTTATTCGAGACATAAAACGTAAAAATTACATTGAAAGTAAAAAAAAAAACGTTTCACATTCCCCTCGAGAATTTATTTTTGTTTCTTGCTTTCGAACTTATTTTCAACAACTTTGGGGAAAAAACGCTTGCACCTCTCTCTCTCTCTCTCTCTCGTCAGTCGATGAACTCTTTTTTATGTTATGATTTTGCATGTTACTTCTGGCTGTCAGTCATGTGTTGCCGCGACTAAAATAAACGACAATTTTTTTTTATCTGTCACTGAATGTGAAAAAAAGACAGATGGGCACCTTAGGCGTACACTTCTCGGATGATATACCCGTATTTAAAAAGAAACACGTTTGACTTTATCCTGTAATATGGTGCCCTATATGACCATGACCATTACAATATTAATGTCACTTAGAACTATATAAACCCAAAGGCAAATGGAGCGAAATGCTTAACATTTAACATACGACTTACTTATATGTCCTTGGTGTACACAAGTTCATTCGCTCGTATATATGAATAACTAGTATATAAACACACGTGTTTTATTGCATGGAAGAAAAGAAAAAAAAACCTTTTCAAATTCAAATTAAAGTGTTTATTTCATTGAAGTATAGTATAGAGCCAATATAAGTCACTATACTACATTATCTCCATATGTGGAACTTACTACTAACTAACGTTCAGTTGCTCCCCCCCCCCTAAGGAATTGAAAATGTGCAAATTCTGTGAAAATACAATTTTCTCAGTCTATATGGAAGTTAGAAGTTAAGAAAATGTAATAACATTTTGCAAGTTCATTTACATCAAAGGGAGAAAACACACACACACATGCAAAAAAAATAAAATAAAAGCAACACAAACAAGAAAACGAGAGCCAAAAAAAATTGTATTTTCTATGAATGGAGTTTTTAGTAAAAAAAAAAATATAGAGAGAGATGAGAAAAAAAAACCCATTTCATAGTTGATTTATATGTAAACAAGAGACTCCGAGGTTCCAAAAACGATTCAACAACAATTCATTTTAACTAGAAGCAAAATGATGAACCAAATACATGTTATGGCTCAAAGACCTAGTTAATTTTAGCACATTCTATCTATTAATAACAAACTATATATGTCTACACAGTGTGTATGCATATTTTTAGTAATTTCATATTTGGTAAAGAAAAAAAAAATGAGAAAGAGCATTTTTAAGGAGAGAAAAAAAAACCCCATTTATATGCATAACAAACACAAAATTTCTTCAGCACTTGGTAGATGTTCCAAAGAGTTCTATAATAGTCTATAGTCCTTTAGATTACAAAGGCTAACCTCTCAGGGCCGGTAACGGCTGAGGGCGAATGCGTTCCCCGCTCGCGAGCGTCCGATCGTGGAAGCGGCCAAATGCCAAAAGGAAAAAAAAAAAATTAAATTTGTAATTTAAAAAAAATGCATGCAGCAATCATGGATTCGTACTGCATGGTACCTTTGGTTTCCCATGCACATACCTTTACCACTGGTCCACAGCGATCACGCTGCTTAATAAGTTTTAAACGTAAAGAATATTTTTGTGTTTGTTATTTTCTATGTAACTATGTACATATGTTCTATTAAAATAAAAAAAAATATACCTACGATTTATTTTACAAGTGAAATTATGTTTTTTTCTATACATATTTTTTAATTTTCAAGTAATACAGTACAGTTAGAATTGTATATTTTAATGTACAGTTAACAATTGGCTTAAATTACAAAAATGTAGGCGTTATGGTTTTTGAAATTATGTATTTAAACACATTCCGTGCATCACTCGACAGTGTATAAAAACAATGTTTTGTCAAATAATGTTGTCAAAATAAATGTTTGATGCACTGGCACCTGGAAGGACCGTCACAGGTGGCATTTGCCGCCTTGCCACATGGGCCTAGATCCTCTTAGTTTGGGGCAGATACCGCCTTATGCTGAAAAAGTATGCGATTTAGAATGGGGTCGTTCAATTTGAAAAGTTGGCACAGAGTCCATCTTGGCATTACTTTTATTTTTGTGTAACTTGTTTTGTAGCTGGCAAAAGCCTGGCCAGCTGTAGCATGTATATATTTAAACCTAAGTGTTGCTATTTTATTTACTTGATGGTTACAATTTAACACTGATTACATTTGATTATAATTAGAAAATATAATATTCTTTTACACATGTGCACTATGCTTCCTTCATCTAAGACAGCATTATTGAGAAGAAAGAAAAAAGGAAATTATAGAAGGAACAGGATCTACTTCTAAAAACAATAGGGCACAATGTGACGTCATTTAGAAACTGGTTTGGTCACTTGCAATTTTAACATTAAACCATACTTGCACGCCCTCTTATGTCCAACACTAAGTAAGTCTCTTACTAAATATATTTATTTATACAAGTGTCTGGGTCAGTACTTGTGGGGGTTTTATCCTGTGGGTCCGTGGGCCCGTCGGTCGAACCGGTCCCTGCATTCGCGTGGGGTCACGAGTAATTGTCGCTTCATCCCACCATATTCCGACGGTGGAACTCAGCAGGAGGCTCCAACAATCTTCATTCCATCTTACCATCGTGTTCGCCGTTGGACATCCTTTAATACGGTACCTCCACCCCCCCCCTGGTCCCCGCCTCCGGGCCTAAAAGAGTCTGGTAGTAGTACAAGTTATTGTACGACCGGTATGGATCGTTACATTATTTATGAAAAAAACATCCAGATTTGTGAATAAAATAAAAAGAGACCATTTAAATTGAAACATAAAATGCAATCGAGAATGCCTAATTTAATTTAGTCACTCATGCAGTTAGAGAACGACTAAAACGGCTTTAATGATGTATAAGGTGCAGCACGTGACAACAGTAGAAAAAATACCTCGAATCGAACATTGAGTAAAGATGCAATGATCCATTATGATTATGGGTCAGAAATGGCTGCTATAAGAAGGAGCCTATTAGAAGAATTGATTTCTTGAAAATCTATAATTAATTTGTATGCAATCAATGCACTTGACGAATCAACACCAAAAGTCAACAAATTGATTCTTTGAACCAATTTTTTTTTTAATTTGTAATACTTCTGAAAATCTCTTTGGTATAAACTTAGTCATGCAAAGTTAGAAACTATAGAGATTTAAAGAATTCTGAAGACCTTTGCTGCATGCTTTGTCTTCATGCTTGTTTACCCTATCATAATTAGGCATATTATGACATATCTAGGAAAAGTAGGCATGCTTTAAATTATTTTTAAATTTCATTCAACTCAGTTCACCTACTATCAAGCTCCCCCAACCATAAATGGTTGTCATTCAAACAAAGTTTATACATTCGTTTAGACAACCGTCAAAAGTAAGTCGTCTTAACAACCGACATAAAGAATTTCATAGTTTAAATGCATTTGGAAAGAGAGGCCTTAAATATGCGTCAGTTCTACCTCTTATTTCTTTAGGAGGCTCCCCGCAAAGAGCGGCTAGCATCGGTTTTTCTATTGAGCCCATAGACCCAATGTTAAAGAAAAATTTTTTATAATTAAAGTTGTCCAATATTAAGTTTTCAAAGTGCAATGTGCACCTTAAGGATATGCTGATCGAGTGACATAATGACAAAAAAATGGTAGGTGCGGTTATATTTTTAAAAACTATTTCAAAATCGCGAATTTCTAACTTAGGTTAAACTCCATTGAATACGTGCTCGCAAGCAAAAAACATCCATTGAAATGTTGGTAAAAACGCATAAAATAATTTAAAAAAACAGAAATTTACCATTTTTTTTTGTCATTCTATCACTCGATCAGCATATATTGAAGGTGCACATTGCACTTTGAAAACTTAATATTGGACAACTTTAAATATGAATAATAAATATATTGCCGCGACTGTGTATTTTAAAAATTAACATTTTTTCTTTAACATTGGGTCTATGGGCTCAATGGAAAAAAACGATTCTAGCGCTCGTTGCGGGGATTTTTCACAGTGAGTTTGTGATGTAGCCTCTTAATAAGCTTTGGAAGGCCATGTCTACTTATATGGGGATTGAAAATTTCTATCTCACTACTTATCTCTACAGCTAGCAAATGTTCGAGAAGGTCAAGGCTTTTCTGAGATCTACGGTTTACCATTGGTTTCCACTGAAGTTTCTTTAGCACGATAATGTGTTCTACAGAGCCCTGTGAAGGGTCAATGGACAATATGTCGAATGCAATTTATTCAGTTAATAAACTGAAAATATTGAGTTAATACTTAAATATAAATTATTGACATTAAAATATTGATTTAGTATTTCAATTTAAAATATTAATAATAAAGTCCAATTTTTATTTGGTGTTCATGTCCTTAACTGGATTCCGTATAATTCACCTAAACACATTTAATTTGAATTCATTTAACTCATTTGTGTATACAAGGTATAACAAACACTTTGTCAAAATAGATGTCTTTAACTTTTAGTAAATCTTGATCACTATTGCTGAACCTTTTATATTTCATGTTATGAGATTGACTCTAAAATAATTCCAAGTTAGTGAACAACCTTCTCTTATATATGTTACTGTCAACCTGCGGAATCAGTCAATCTGCATATTGCCTAGACAAAATTCAGTACCAAAAATGTATTAGAAAAAAATAAAAATAAAACCAAGTGAAACTCTTGATTTTTAAAAAAAAATTAAGCTCCTATGTTAAATAGAGTGGAGTTCTATGCATTTTTGGAGTTATTTACACCTTTACGGCTCAGGGATTTGTTTCTCGGACCGTTTTTTTTCTTCTACCAGTCCACCCCCTTCCTGAGCTTGCAAATTAAAAGTACATGTTTGTAAGAACAAGCTAAGATTTGGTGGCGGTAATCTTTAGGAGCTTCGAAGCTTGCAAAAATGTCAGCAAATTTTAAGAGCCTAGACACACGTCCATCTTGTTGTGAGCAGACGACAACAAGACAAATGAGTGTCCTTATATGGTGTTACTAAAATTGCAAGAAATCGCTTCACAATCGCTCAATTAATATACAGGAAAGCGCAAAATGCAATAAAAAGTATTGTTCTTTTAAGTGCTCGCTTTATATAATTTTTCAAAAGGCCCTTCTATTTTTAAAAAAGGTTCAAAATTGTTCGTTTTTTAACCCTATGTTAAATCCCATTGAATCAAAAACCGTCCCACAAACATTTGGCTTGGCTTCACGATGTTTTCTTTTTATAAATTTTGAAAAGGTCCTTCTATTTTTTAATAACGTTTAAAATCGTACATTTTTTTAACTCCATGTTAAGTCCCATAGGACCAAAAAACCGTCACCCAAACATTTGAAGAACTCCCATTAAAAACGACTTAGAACAATCACATAAAAATTAGCACGTGCATTAATCTATTGGCTTCACGATGTTTCCTTTTTACAAGGTTAACACGCGAAATTATTTTTCTATTAATTATTATGTGACTTGAAATCTGGAGAAAAAACGTTACAAAACCGTTTTTCAATCAAAAACGATTGCAACGCCTACATTCGGAGAAATTTTGAACTAAATGCTGTATCTAGGCTCTTAAAGTGTATATATAGATCTATGTACGAAAGTGTATTTATTCCACAAGGGTATTAACATTTGCAAACTCTTGAAACAGGCTTTTATACTAGCCCATTGTTATCCTTTAACTGTATAAGCACCTTTTCAATGTATTATATTTGAAGTTACTTTTTTTTTGTTTATTTGTAATAGATGTCGATGAATGCGCCTTACAGCCGTATCCATGTGGTAAAAGTGCCCTTTGTTACAACACAGTTGGTTCCTACCAGTGTTTTTGTCGATATGATATGACGCCACTGAACCCTCACGAGGATTGTTATCCAAATGAAACCATTTCGAGTAAGTAATTTGACCAAGTAAGCAAAGCAAAGCAAAAACTTAAAAATAAGACCGCACGCACATTGTCTGCAAACAAATTGACTTCTAGAGACGTTTGGAACAACAACATGTTTGAGGCTGATTGTTTGTACTCTCAACTCATGCAGGGGCCAAGCAAATCAAAACATTCTGCAAACTTTCTTTGCCTCCATTTCTATGTTTAGTTCTTAAGAGGCTACACATTACAAAATTACTTCGAAAAATCTCCGCAAAGAGTGCTCGCATCATTTTTCTATTGAGCTCATAGACCCTATGTTAAAGAAAAAATGTTAATTTTTAAAATACACAGTCACATATGCTGATCGAGTGATAGAATGACAACAAATTGGTAAGTGCGGTTCTATTTAAAAAAAAATATTTCAAAATCGCGAATTTCTAACTCTAAAGCCCCTTATCACACTCGCAACCTCCAATGCAATTCAACTAGCAGTGCAACCTGTGATGTGATTTGCAACTAGAACTTTGAAACAAACTTCTATATCACACTATGCAACCTAGTTGCAATCAAGTTTTTAAAACCTCTTTGAAAAATAAAATGGCGTCCAGACAACAGGCTGACGTTATTTACAGGACGCCATTATGATTAGCGCCCTAAATCGGAAGTAATGAAACCGAAAATTCATTCAAAGTTCTGATGTCATTTCCGGCAAACGGTCTGATTGGTTGTTTGTCAGAAAGTTTACTTGAAAAGTCTCTCAAAGTTGAACATGTGCAACTCAATGATGTATTCATATGATGCATACAATGGAAAGTTCTTCTAGGCGGTACCCCACGCCCCCACCCCAATAACAAAAATCCTGGCTACGCCCACTCCTGTTTTAGTGACAGTGATTGATTTTGAGCCTTAATTGAGTTTTTTACTCACTTTTATAATTCATAATATAATTTGTTTGTTTGTCCCCACCACCTTCTGAAATATTTGAAATTAATTCCCACTGCAAGGGATTTGAACCAATGACCAACATAACTATGAGCTTGAGTCTGAGACACTAACCACTTCACCAACAAGACCCGATTACATCTTGTTTTACTTTTTAGACGTTTTTTTTTAAATAAAAGCTAGATGTTAACTGATCAATGAATTTCGACTTGGAAAGTTGTTACAAATAGTAAAGTTCTACAATTCTAATTGGTTTGTTGAGTGGTTCGACGTTGAAAAGGGAGGAGCATGTGACGTCAGACTACATAACCAACCAATTAGAAGTTGTCGGTCGTCATAAAAAGGGCGGAGGCAACTTATGTTCGTCCCGATTTCTAATTGCCTGTCCCCTTTTACTGTTTGTTGCAGGCTTTTTCGGCCAGAGCATACAGGTCACTAAGGGTGCTTCTAATCCCAAAACAACAAAATTTGTTTTGTTTGCGGCAGTGTGCGTTCGGCCTTAAACATATTAAAAATTCTATTGTTTTTATGAATTCCATTTTGTAGACAATAACAGTAACACCGATGGTGGAGTTTTCAGCCGAGATCATCTTTACAATATTATCAAGCCAGTTATTGCACAGGTAAGCTGCACATTTTAAAAAAGTCTGTAGGTGACGTCACCTGGCCCACGGTAATTAAGCAAGTCATAACACAATGAGATGCACGCGGTCTTCAGTCTCGGTCTACAATAGACAAGGTCAGTCTTCCACAGACATGGTCATGTCATCATGGCTACATCACAAAATTACTTCGAAAAATCTCTGCAAAGACTCCCATAGACCCAATGTTAAAAAAAAATGTTAATTTTTAAAATGCACACAGCAACACATGCAATATGTTTATTTTTCATATTTAAAGTTGTCCAATATTAAGTTTTAAAAGTGCAATATGCACCCCCTAGCCCCCTTACCCCCACCTACACGTCCTACAGATTTCCCTTGGCACTAGA
Organism: Brachycybe producta; assembly: GCA_036925085.1. Classification (NCBI taxonomy): domain Eukaryota; kingdom Metazoa; phylum Arthropoda; class Diplopoda; order Playtdesmida; family Andrognathidae; genus Brachycybe; species Brachycybe producta. The sequence continues at coordinate 3,376,625 of JAUPFP010000012.1, read as the reverse complement.
AACCTTCCCCAGTCCTGGGTGACACTAAAGGGGCCCCAACTCGCTTAGCCCCTTAACCACAAACTCCCATCCTAGCCCCCCTGGTGCAGACCTAACTAGTGTTAACCTAACTGGCATGGCAGCAGACACAGGCTCTTCACTAGGGGAAGGGCCAGCCTCAAATACAGCTAACATTTCCCCTCAGCAAAGACACCTCTGCCTGAAGCCGTGCCACTTCCTGCCTTAGCTGATTCTTACTAACAAAACCCATTGCTAAAAGTAAAAACCAAATGACCCCAAAAATTAAGCTTGTAAGTGAACCAAAACAAAAAAAAAATATCGTTTTTTTTTTCAAAAACAGTAGTAACTCAAAACGTACTTATCTGATTCCAATTCTTCACCAGCATCTTCAGCAGACAAAGTTCTATCAGATTCAATAATAAAATCGCCTCAAAACTAAAGAAATATTTGTGAAACAAAAAAAAAATGGGAAAAATGGCACCTTTTACAAAAAATAAAAAAAGACAGAATCTAATTAAAAAGGTTATATGATAAATACTACTTATCCAAATTGAAATCCGATTCCAGATACATGTTCAGCAGGCCAAATACTATCATGAACAGTGAAGATTTAACTTGGATGTCAGAAGTGAGTTAGTTTAAATGGCCAAAAACCGAAAGCAAAGGGGGGGGGGGGGGGAAAACTAAAAACGTGGTTTCCAAGATGGCGGCAAACAAAGAGAATTTTCAAGCCTAAATGGCGTTTTTAGTAAAAACATTATAGCTTAAAAACTACTTGACTAATTTCAAAACTGATTGCTGCAATGTGTTCAGCACACTTAGTTGTATTTAAATCACTTAAGATTAAACTTGAATGGAATGATTAAATTAAGAAAATATACCAAAAAACGACAGCAAAATTTTTATGCTCCAAACCACTAACACAGAGACCTATCATAATAATTAAATTCCATTGAGCACATACTCGAAAGCAAAAAAACATCCATTAAAATGTTGGTAAATACCTAAAAATAATTTTAAAAACCCACAATTAAACCAGTGAAGCCAACACATTGGCGCACGTGCTGGTTTTTTTTCTGGTTTTATAAAATTATTTTTACGTATTTTTACGAGCCTTTTAATGGATGTTTTTTGCTAACGAGCACATACTCAAGTGAGTTTAACATAAGAGTTAAAAATTCGAGATTTTGAAATATTTCTTAAAAATATAACCGCACTTACCAATTTTTTTGTCATTCTATCACTTCGATCAGCCTATATTTAAGGTGCACATTGGACTTTGAAAACTTAATAATGGACAACTTTAAATATGAAAAATAAACATATCTCCGCCATTGTTGTGTATTTTAAAAGTTAACATTTTTTCTTTAACATTTCGGTCTATGAGCTCAATAGAAAAACGATGCTAGCGCTCTTTACGGAATTTTGTGATGTAGCCTCTTAAGATTATTTTTTCAGTGAAAATGTCAAAATATGCACAGCTTTATGCAGTGAGCTACAATATACAACAAAAGCCACAAAAATGCAAATATGAAATTTAAAAAAAAATACATTTACATTCCAGACTGCTTTATAAGCCTTTACTTGAAGAAACTTTGTAAATCCTTTCATGAACGGGCACAACAAATTGCAGGGTTTTTTTTGTAAAAATATTTGCGCTGCAAATATGTCCTTTTAAGTTTGACGTTTGAATTTTCGATGCGGGTAAGTTCCTTGCATCCCCTGATACTAAAGAGTAAATGAGTAGCTAAGCACTTAAAGCAATGCTACCCAAAGAAAAAAGTCAGGTGTTTTTGAAAATGAGAAGATTGTGACATCACGAGGACCTGTAGAAGGTGGTCAACATTACTTGAGATGGAATTTTGATGTCAGATTTTTCCCCAACCTACGGACTCCGGAGCCTTGTAAAGGCCATACAATGAAAATAATTTTCATTACAGCTGACACTTTTTTTCTATCATTGTCAAAGTATTTCTGCCATTGACACTTTTTTTCTGTCAATAGGAAAACATTACGTTACAATGAGAAGGTCAGCCTCGCTTGTCAAGGCATTCCACGTGACGTCATCTTTTCTTATAACTAAATGAACGTGCCACTCTTCTCTATTTAAGAGGATAATGAAGCTATTAAAAGTGCAGCAAAACGATTCGATGTCCAATTTGATTTAGTTTATGACATAATTTCAATATTATTTTGAAACTAAGGCCTTGTTTACACACGGGGATGAAAATATGAGCTTTTTGAAAATTTCAACTGGTGAAAAATTGAACAAACTTCGCCCCCGCCTATATTAGTGAATAGGTTGGGGGGGGGGGGCACGTTTTTTCTATTTTTCACCAGTTGAAAATTTCAAAAAGTTTCAAAATTTTTACGCCAATGGAAACAAGGCCTAAAAGTGCAAACAAAGGTTGAAATACAAATTTCACAATAATATATTTTAAAGTAAACTTTTTATGACAGCTAAATTAAAAAGATAAAATTTCACTTTTTTATTTGTATTAATAAATAACTTAAAGAGGCTACATTGCAAAATTACTTCGAAAAATCTCCGCAAAGAGCGCTAGCATCGTTTTTCTATTGACCCATAGACCCAATGTTAAATAAGAAAACGTTAATTTTTAAAAAAAACAGTTGCAGCAATATGTTTATTTTTCAAATTTAAAGTTGTCCAATATTAAGTTTTCAAAATGTAATGTGCACCTTAAATATATGCTGATCGAGTGATACCATGACAAAACATTCGCAAGTGCGGTTCTGTTTTTTAAAACTGTTTCAAAATCGTGAATTTCTAACTCTTATGTAACACCCTGTAAATCGTGATCCCGCCAAAACCATAGCCTGGGTGGTAAACAACTCTCAACCGTCCCTCCCTCCTCTCTGACTCACCTTTCTGACTCATGCCCAAGTGGCGGATTGATACATAAAGGACCATGGTCACTTGGACCTGGTTACACCTCGCAGGTGTACACAGGTCCAAGGTATAAAAGGACCATGTTCCTCTTTGTTCCTCAGTTCTTTCCTCTGCCTGTTTTTGCGATACATTCCAAATCAATGGGCCTGAGGATTTCCAGTTAGTATATGACTATTCACCCTTGTATCTGTACTTCTTACAAGGAATGAATAAAAGTGTTGTAACAAGAAGTAGCGTTGTCTCTATGTTTATGTAAATAACTTCTCTTCAGAGGCCGGAGGTTTCATAGGGCAGGAGCTATACGATTCTCAGCAGCTACAACATCTTCTCTAGTCGGAATACCGATGGAGAAGATGTATATCAGCATCAACCGGAAGAGAGAGAGATGGCCGCCACTCTTCTGCATCGATTTCACCCCCATGCAGAAGAGTGACTACAATCTATCTCCATCCAGCTCTCTCTACAGCTCGGATCTTCTCTGTACAGGTGTCATACTGCTCAGAGAAGAAACGAAAAGTAGAAAATGTCATCTAAAGGTTGGTAATAAAATATTGGTTGATGTCAAAAGCTCACATTTGGTGGAGGTGCGGGGTATAGCTCCATCTGCCTTCTCCGACCTGTAAACAGAAGCCGTCCTTTGTCCTAAGTCTCGTGACTGTGCCTCACGAGGCTTCGTCCGTCCTTTCTATGTTGGAGCCACGTATGGAGACCCTCGATAGCGTCAAAGTCAACCGCGTGGCGCCTGTCTGTAAAACCGCGTATGGAGACCCTCGATCACGTCAAAGTCAACCGCGCGGCGTCCTTTGTGTTGGAACCACGTGTGGAGACCCTCGATAGCGTCAAAGTCGACCACGTGGCGCCTTTGTAAAACCGCGTATGGAGGCCCTCGATCACGTCAAAGCCAACCGCGCGGCGTCCTTTGTGTTGGAACCACGTATGGAGGCCCTCGATAGCGTCAAAGCCAACCGCGTGGCGCCTTTTTATGTTGGGACCATGTATGGAGGCCCTCGATCACGTCAAAGCCAACCGCATGGTACCGTTTTTGTGGAATCGCGAAAAAGACTTGTGGCTACACACACCACGTGTCGACCGCGCGATTCTGTGTCCTGTCCTTAGAGACACATGTTAAAGGAACTGCTGCATCGACATCCATTAAGCACGTGGGCAACACCTTGGTAGTAGTTCTTTGACACATGTGTTTCCGTCCGTGTTTTTGTATTTTATGTTTCCATTACAATCACCCACTGTCACCTTCACTCTTCTTTAATTTTCAAAGTGAAACCCACACCACGTGGGCAACACTTTAAACAAATTCTTCTTACTCTCCGAGAGGAGTTTGCAGTCTCATTATGAGATGAGCAAACAAATCTCATCTACTAATCTATTCATCTATTAATAGGCTTTTAAAGGACGTGTGTGTCTTTTAAAATGTCCTATTATCTTCACTCTTCATCTTTAATTTTCAAGCAAGATTCTCCCTAACTCTATTTCATTGTTAGGGGGCTTACAAGCTTAAAACACACTTTTTCTAGCCACGTGGGACTTTCTTGTCCCCCCTTTTCTTTGTTCTTTGTTTTTACACTTGTGTTTCCCTTGGGACCCTCTATGTCCCAAGTCATGTTCTTCAGTTTCTTCATCATCATCACCTCAATGCATCATCACATGAACTTTCTCCATTGGACAGCACTGAAGCCCGGCCGCCATCTTGGATCGACCGGACACTCTTCAAAAAGCGCCAACGGAGCGGTTTTTCGCTCCATGTGACTCATTGTTGTACCTTCTCTCATCTTTTTGTGTTCTCTTCTCTTCTCTTCTCTTCCAGACGGTTGCACTCACGCGCCCCCTGGCGGAGTTCCTCTTGTTAGAGAAAACTTCTCTTTTTCTTTGAATTTTCTCTCTTTTTGTGTCTTTCTCCTGGCCACCATAAAAACGTGCCCCGGAGGAACTTTTCAATCATCAATTTTTGGACATTGCAATAAACTGACCGGAAGTGGCCACCACAGCGCCACCTACGGACTTCTTCATTCTACTCAACATAGTCCCTCACTGGGCACTGACTCTGTCTTTTTCATCCAGAGCCATCCAGCAGTGAGGACTCAAAATTTCTTCAGTCTGAACATTTCTTCTGGTTCACCAAGTATTTAGCTTGTTGAACACACTTCAATTTCTACACTGTTTTACTGTTTTAATAAAACTAAATTAAAACTTTTGATGTGCGGGCACCGCACCTAAGTTTTAAACTTTCTGAGTAAAACAGCTTTCTTTTCTTGCTTCTTAGGAGAGTTCAGCCATCTTGAACTTCTCCTTTGTTTGTGCATTTAAAAAGTTCAGCCATCTTGAACTTTTTATTTTTGTGTGTTCTTTACACACACACTCTTCTTTTCTAATTCACTTTCCGCAGTGCAATTTCGATTGGGTGGTGTACCACGCTCGAGGTTGTATTGTACATCTGCTGTTTCTTTATTGAGGTTTTTGGAATTCTCATAACCTCCACGTGGTCGCCAAATACCACGTGTCGAGAGAGATCCTTCCAAAATCTGACGCTCAATAAAGACCTCACGACGCTACACCAGTTGGGAACCAAAACTCGTCACACGCCCAACTGAGAACACGATCAACACGATACAACCATCACCACACTAACGGAGTGAACGGCCACTTCGTTATACACGTCACAAGCTTAGGTAATCTATCGTTACTCAGTGTATAAGAGTACGATAGTGTCGGTTGCCGACAAGCACTAAATTACCAACGCACAGTGACATCACCGACCTACAACTTCACGAACTGAACGAGTCCCATCATACTGGAACCCGAAAGTATAGCTCAGAGTGTACTCGAGAACCCTCGGAGCTGCACACAACGACTTGGACTTCGCCGGACTCGTTCATCACCGCACATTCGCATTACACAAGCCACATCATTAATCATGGCCACCTCACACGACAATACGGGGTCCCTGTCTGATCACCAGGGTTCACACGAAGATCTGTTAGAAGTACCCGTGACTACTGATGTGACACCACCGCCGCGGCCGACTGGGGCCGAGTTTGACCACCTGTCACAACAAGTGGCTGCACTCTCGACTCGTATGTCCCAGTTCATAGACGACCGATTCACACCGAATCGACCGACTACACCACGGCGGACAACACGCACACACCGACTTCGCGACGATGACTCGGACGCCTCGTCAGCCCCCTATGTTGGCTACAGAGAGCGTCACGATCGTTACGAAAGACATTACACACCGCACACACGTCGTCTACCGCGTAACCCTGACTGGCAACAACAAGGGCAGTCAGATGATCCGCGTCACAGAGATGAGCGTGCGGAAATACCGATTACGACACGTGCTGATTCTCCTCACTCGCTTGTCCGGGTTGCACGTAGCGGTCGCCGCTCGACACCCCCGGAACAACAGCCTAGCCAAGGAGCGACACAAGGCACTTCAGTTTACGCGCCACGTTTTCCACCGCAAGGGGTAGGTCTGATGCCGGCTGGAATGCCAAACGTCCAGGATGGCATCTATCGACCAACCCCCAGAGAACCCTCCGTGGAAGAGTTCAATAAGAAATACAGCGGTCGTCACCCTGCCGACTCGATCCAAAAATTCAACGGATTGACAGGTTTCCGTCCCTTCCTGGAAGAATTCGAGGAAGTGGCACACCTGTACGGTTGGAAAGACCACCACAAGGAGGAATACATCACGGGGTGTTTCACTGGGGCCGCCCGTACGTGGCTGAGTAAACTGAGGTATGAGCTTCAGGACATTCCTTGGCCAGCACTGAGAGTACAGATGGTAGATACGTTCGGGAAGCCGAACAAACTGGCCATCTTGGAGAAAAAGTATACAGAGATGCTCCAGAAGGAAGGTGAGAGTACACAAGCTTTCATCTGGGAGTTTATGATACTCGGCGACCGAGTTTACCCACAACTTGATGATCAGCTGCGTATAAGCCAGTTGCGCCGCGCTCTACATCCCACCATACAGAACGCCGCGCACCACGCATCTACGACGTCGTTCAAGGACTTCGCAAACGCCGTCCTCAATATGGAGGTGGTCTTGCTGTCCTTGGATAAATGGCCGACGGAACCAAAACCCGCAGCTGATTCACAGTCAGGTAAAGGAGCATCGAAGACCGACCAGGAGCCGGCGGCAACCGCCAGCCCTAAAGACAAACCACACCGGTCTAGGCATGATAAAAAACCTAGTCAGACTGCTGCCACCAATTCAAACCGACACTCTGCAGCGGACCCCCAACCAGAGACCACTCGCACGTTCGACAAGAGTAAGTCGACGTGTTATAATTGTGGCAAACTGGGGCATTTCGTCCGTGAGTGTCGGCAACCGAAGAAGAAGGTTGCAATCAAGCAGTTTGGGGAGCCGGTTACCGACTATGACATCAAAGGAGAGGTGCCTGAAACGGATATCATCACCGAAGACGGCATTGAGTTTGCTCTGATACGAGTGGCGGGACAAATCCGCCGGATTCCTCTTCCAGCAGCAGACTCAGCCGCCGGAGCACCTACTCCTGATAAACCCGACAGCGACAGCTCTGACGACTCTGAGGACATACCAGTCAAGGTGCTCGACCGGGCTCCTGCACATAAGTGGACCCCGGACGAGCTAATCGTTTGGCAGGACACGCTCGACGTCCTTAAACAATCCACCAAGGAGATTGGGTGCCGTGAAAATAAAACAATAGCCATCATGGCTCCCGGAACCCAATCGCCGACGAAGGGCCACTCCTGCTGCCGAAGACTAATGACAACGGTGTATGAGCAGCTGGTAAGCAGCTGTTCACCTCAAGAAGTCGGAGACTATGATGCCAGCGACAAGAACCCGCGCATCGCCGTCACGATCAACGGAAAGAGTATACGGATGCTCGCGGACACCGGAGCTACGGGCAGCGTTATCACCATTGAACTCGCGCAGGAACACAAGTTCGAAATCGAGCCTGTGTTAATCCCACCCAACATTCAGGGTGTGGGAGGCCAAAGGATCACCGTGGTGGGGCGACTCGCCGCGACGGTCCAGCTAGGCCCCCACGCTGTGCGAGGGCACTTACTAGTGATTACCGGCCGGCACGAAGCCATCTTAGGCCGAGATCTAGGCCGGGCTCTGCACTTAGCTGTGTCCATGACAACAAACAAAGTATACGTGGAGGACGATCTCTTCGAATCCACACTCCGACAAAAATGCATCGAAGCACACATCGGATGGGCTCTGGGAGAAACTTCCGTAGAGGCCCCTGGCAAATCTGCCAGCACCTCTAAGGAAAACCTCGAAACTCCACCCCGTAAGTGACGACGAAAGCAACGGCCACCCACGCTGTCAAGAAACCAAACGCGACGAAAATAAAACAATAATTCACCAGTGTTTATTTCATGACTATGGAAATAAACAACAGCAACCATCAAATATCAACAATAGAAGAGCGGGAGGAATTTGAGAATTGTTGTGTTAAGAAACAACTGAGGACAGTTGTCAAGAGGTGGGGGAGGGGATAAAAGGAACCCCCCAACGAATAAACAACCCCACAGCATCAACAACCCCTCTAAACACTCTCAAATAACTCCCAAAACTCTACAAAATTCATACAACTTTAATTTTTGAAACACTTCTAAACTTTTCAAAATGGCCGCCAATATTTACATATTGGCAACCATTTCAAACATGCAATAAACTACACCGGAACCACGTGGCCTTCACACACAACTGTCAACCACGTGGTACACCTGGGAAAAACGCCGAAGGCTAGTCAAGGACGTTCAGAAGAAAAATCAAGAGCCATAAAAGGGTCAGCAAAAGAAAAACACCGTGCTCCCCTTTATTATGGACGGACGTCATTGACCATGCTGTTGACAGTAGAAGGATAGAAACTTCAAAGAGACAATTGCTCTGGGGGCCAGAACAATGCACTGGGACTTCAAAGAAAAAAAAAAACAAACAACAAAAAACTGCTGGCCATAAACAAATAAAAAAAGGAAGAAAATCAGTTTTGAGGATTTTGTGAGAGCAGACACCTTCAATTAAAAAAATAAAATTGAAGAACCTGTCACCCTCTCAATTAAGATCGAATTGTGGGACACCAACTCCTGCCCCACTCCCCCCTAAAAATAATAACAAACATCAAGGTACATTAGTAACCTTGCTGACCTATTCTTTCCAAAAAAAGGCATTAAGGAAAAGAAGGGGAGAAAGTTAATGGGCAACTTCACACCTCGGTGTGAAATAAAATAACGGCCCTTCCCCCTCGAGATTCCTTAGTCCTTTTGTTTATCTAAAAATAATAAACAGGACCGACTCTGATAAGAATTAGATCAACACCTCTCACATCTAATGTCGGTGGGACAACCCCCACCCCCAATAAATAAAGTCGTGAAGAAACCAATTAGAGTAAGGTGTCTTATTCTAAAAGGGGCCGGCCCTTCTAACTTTTAAAATTAAAAAAGAAAAGTGACCAAACTTGGTCAATTACCACTCGATTTGCTCTCTTCAAAGAAGCACTCGTTTTTGTTCATCTCTTTATGCTCGATCTTCTTCAATCATCAAATCTTCAATCTACTTCTGTGCCAAGTTCCAAATTTTAATTTCGAACTTCTTCAGTTTTTGTTGTTAAACCAAAACTTGAGTGCCACCTTCAAGCCTTTGAACTCTTGAAATAATAACAGAGTGATCAGGGACCGATTTCTGTTATTATTTGGAAGTAATCACCAGCAGCGGGACTTTTGAAAAAGTAAGAACTTTTAAACTCTTGAGAAATATGCCAGGTAGAGGCTCATGGAGAGGAGGCAGAATGATGTCTGCCTCTTCTAGTGAAGATGAGACGGAGAGTGGAACGGCGGGGACCGCTGAACCCCTCTCTCAATCTACCTGCCAGCTACAAAGGGCGGGCGCCGCCAGTGCGCCAGTAACGAGAAGAGAGTCGCCAAACATAATAGATAGGCGCCGCACCTCCTCCGAACCGGAGAATTTTCACCGGCGTGGGGAGAAGCGCCTAAAAGCAAGCTTCAAGCGACCTGCCAATGTCGGGCGCGAAGGGAAGCTTGCTGCTCCAAGCAGCATCGTCCCCTTCGACGTCACGACATCAAAACACTACTGGGAGGAGCGGGAAGACCGCATCGATATCAACCTCATGGCATGGGGGGTTAACCAGGCGTTCCGCGATAGCATCGCGCCTGGTCAACCCATTCCGGGTGGAGCTGAAGCAAGAGGGAAGCGTGGGGGAGGTGGATCTGTGCCCTCCCCCCTCGAAGACCTCCACTTGGAGCTGCAGAGGGAGGCTGCTCTTCGTCGGGCAGCCAGAGATAAGAAGGAAGGGGAGGACAATCTGGCGTACCTCCGTGCGGTTTGCGCCCGCCTTGTCGAGCTGGGCTTACCGTGTACGGCGCAACTCCCGAAGGAGGAGCTCCTGCGAATCGAGGCCCGACTCCAAGAAACCGCCCGAGTTACGTCGTCAGCTACGTCATCATCTCCATCCTCCGACTCGCCAGCAACCCTGACAACTGGCCTCTCCACATCTCCTTCTCCACCCATAACGCCACCAGAGCCTTTCCAACACTGCTCACCGGTGCCGTCAATCACTCCGCCGCCTCCTCCTCATACACCATTATCGTCACCACCAACCTCCCGATGTGCCACACCTCCACGCAGCGAGGCCGCCACACCAACTCCGACTCCAAAGCTACCTTCCATAGTGGTGGTTCCCCAACCTGTTCGTGTCCAGGTTCCCACTGGGGCTCGCCCCAAGGAGCCTCAACAGTCCTACAGGGGCCACCACTCTTCTCGAGACTCTCTTCAACGGCCACAACCACGTCGCTCTTCGCCACGTGGTTCCCATCTTTCGCCCCGACGCCGACCCGACGGAAGAAGTCAGCAGGAACAACGTGGTTCCTCTGGATGCGGCCCTCCGCCGCGTAATAACTTCGACCCAAGGGTCAGGCAAGACCTACAGGATCACCGAGTCCAACTGGACCGCGACCATCGCTACGAAACTCGGGGCCCTCCTACTCGGGTCCCGCATCGCTCTCCTCCTCCGCCACCTCCGGGCCGCCCTTCTGGACGACCTACGCCTACACCTTTGATGCCGCCACCTTCCGCCGAGCGTGCCGCGTTCTTGAAAAAACAGAAGGCCATCACAAACCTTCTGCAAGACGTCATGCAACAGGGAGGTGACCCCATGGAAGCACTGGGCCGTGCAACAGGAAGTGCCAAGCCACTGGAGGCGCTGAGCAGGAAGTCAGCATCGAAGCGACTACGTCAGCGGGCCCGCGATATGGCCCGGTCCGCCTTGCGCCATGCCAGGCCTATCGCGGGCGCATCAGTTTCTCTGGAACCTGCGGCTCCAACACCAGCCCGACCAGCCGCACCGCCCACTGTACCCCATGCCGGGGCTACTCTGGGGCGGTTACCGCTGGATCATCCGTTCCGTGCAGCCACCTCCGGCGAGAGGTTGCTCAACAATCGGTGGGTCACTTGGCAGCGCGAAGTGCGCTCTGCCAACACCCTTTACGTAGGACACTTCTCTTTGGAGGAAGGGTTTCCCCATCTGGACCTCCCTCCCCGGGAGCGATATGTCGTGGGACTCTCCCGCCTAACAAGTGTCCTCATCACCATCGTCTTCCCAAGAAGACGGATTGTTGAAACCACCAGTTTCGCCGGAGATGCCATCGATGAAGCCACGGAAGCCCTTTTGGGAGCTTTCGTCAACTCCGTCTTTAGACTGCCAGCTGGACAGACGTTCCGTACCAGTCGTCACTACATTCCGGAACCGGATCCTCGTTACCGAATCGCCGTCTTATGGGACGCCGCTTGGGCTACACTGTACAACAAGCGGTCCTCCCGTAAGATTATCGGGGACCGGGACATCTTCAATATCTTCCACCGGGATCTACCTGACGACCAGGGACAATGGCTGTCTGCCGCATCCAGCTACCGATGAGGCCAGGTCCGGCGGGATTACCCCCCCATACGGTTCATGGACCCAGGATCCTCCCCACCCTCCGCAGCAGGGATAGCTGCGCGCCACATGTACTCATGTGGTTGCCACCCATCCGGGTGGCATTATCGAAAAATTTATAAAAAAATAAAATACGTTGCAACTGTTCTTTTCTTTTTAGATTTCAATAGCGGCTCGCCACTCAGCGAGCATTAATTATCTTTGCTTTATGTTTTCAGCCTTTTCCAATTTTTAAGGGCGCTGACACTTCGGTGCCAGTGCCTTTCCATAACCACCTCTGTACGGTAAGTCCTCAGCCACCCATGTCTCCCCGCTGCGTAACTTGAAAACCTTCCACCCTTGGCTGGAGTACGAGGACGTACTCCAAGCAAAGTTGGAGGGTATGTAACACCCTGTAAATCGTGATCCCGCCAAAACCATAGCCTGGGGGGTAAACAACTCTCAACCGTCCCTCCCTCCTCTCTGACTCACCTTTCTGACTCATGCCCAAGTGGCGGATTGATACATAAAGGACCATGGTCACTTGGACCTGGTTACACCTCGCAGGTGTACACAGGTCCAAGGTATAAAAGGACCATGTTCCTCTTTGTTCCTCAGTTCTTTCCTCTGCCTGTTTTTGCGATACATTCCAAATCAATGGGCCTGAGGATTTCCAGTTAGTATATTACTATTCACCCTTGTATCTGTACTTCTTACAAGGAATGAATAAAAGTGTTGTAACAAGAAGTAGCGTTGTCTCTATGTTTATGTAAATAACTTCTCTTCAGAGGCCGGAGGTTTCATAGGGCAGGAGCTATACGATTCTCAGCAGCTACAACATCTTCTCTAGTCGGAATACCGATGGAGAAGATGTATATCAGCATCAACCGGAAGAGAGAGAGATGGCCGCCACTCTCCTGCATCGATTTCACCCCCATGCAGAAGAGTGACTACAATCTATCTCCATCCAGCTCTCTCTACAGCTCGGATCTTCTCTGTACAGGTGTCATACTGCTCAGAGAAGAAACGAAAAGTAGAAAATGTCATCTAAAGGTTGGTAATAAAATATTGGTTGATGTCAAAAGCTCACATTTATCTTAAACTCCGTTCAGTAGGCCTACACACTCATAAGCAAAAAAAACATCTATTAAAATGCTCGTAAACATATCTAAAATAACTTTTAAAAAACACAATTAAACCACAGTGAAGCCAACACATTGGTGCACGGGCTGATTTTTTTCTGGTTTTATAAAATTATTTTTACGTATAAAATTACGAGCATTTTAATGGATTTTTTTTGCTTACGAGCACGTACTCAATGGAGTTTAACATAAGAGTTAGAAATTCGCGATTTTGAAATATTTTTTAAAAAATATAACCGCACTTACCAATTTTTTGTCATTCTATCACTTTGATCAGCATATAGTTATGGTGCACATTGCACTTTGAAAACTTAATATTGGACAACATTAAATATGAAAAATAAACATATTGCCGCGACTGTGTATTTTAAAAATTAACATTTTATCTTTAACATTGGGTCTATGTGCTCAATAGAAAAGCGATGCTAGCGTTCTATGCAGAGATGATGTAACCTACCTTAAGAAACCGTATAAACTTGTATGAACTTTTATTGCTTTAATGTATACCAGCAATGAATGAATGTCATGAATTGATATTTTTATTTATAATATTTAGCATAGTTGTTTTGAATATATTTCATTGAAAAAAAATTGCTTAAATTGTTGCCAAGTTAAATTGAAGAATCATATTGTGCTAACTTGATTTTTCATTTTAAAATTGTATTAACGTTATATACGTCAACGTCATAACAATGAAAAAAGAATTCTTAAAAAATGTAGATGAGAAAAAATATCCATGTCAAGCATGCCAAGCATGTCAAACTTGCGGCGCGCGGGCCGTATGCGGCCCACAACGAATATCTTTGTGGCCCAGCCCCTGTCAGATCCAGGATTACTGACATTCAACTTGGGCCAGTTTTGAGAGTAATAACTACGAACAAGATCCCCCCCCCCCCCCGAAGTAGGAAACATTGTAGCAGAGAAGAGATGCCAAGTGTCAAAATCAGTGGCGTAGCTAGGGACCCGCCAGACCCGCATCTGCGGGGGCGGGGGGCGCAGGAGGTTTGGGGGCGCAAAAAACAAAATGAAACTCGATGTATTTTCAAAAATATTTGAATAAATTAAACAAGTGATTCCGAATCACTCGCTTAATTTATTCAGTTATTTTCAAAAATAAATCGACTTTCATTTCGTTTATTGTGCACTAAAATTTTTTTAAGGGGTGCTTTTTTGATGAACAGCGGAACGGTACGAACAGTCGAAAAAATAGTAGGAACAGTCCGAAGGTTTGGTTTAGTAAAATTAAGTTGTTGCAGGGGGTCTGGGGGCGCATACCCCGACTTTTTTTTTTAAGAATTATTAAATCAAATTAGTCCATTGTTCCGACTGTTCCGTAATTTGTTCAATGGGAACAACGGTCGGAAAAATGGACGAATTTGATTTAATAACGCTAAAAAAATGGGGGGCTGCGCCCCCTAGGCCCCCTGCAACAAGCTTCATTTTACTAAACCTAACCATACGACTGTTACTATTCATCCGCTGTTCATCAAAATAGCACCTCCCCCCACCCAGTATGAGGCTAAGTGGAGGGGGACTTAAAGGGAGCGCAACGTTTTAAACAGCCCGGAGGGGGGGCGCAAAGTTTTACGCCGCGGGGGGGGGGCGCAACCAAGCCTAGCTACGCCACTGGTCAGGATTCTCAGGAAGAAAACATTAATTTTACCGTTGTCCTTGTTCTTTTTGTCTTGTCCTACGTTTCTATCAAAATTGAAGTTTTTTTGTGGGGGGTTTGCGGCCCACGTAAACTTAGACCTTGTTTATTTGGCCCGTGTTAGCCTTTGAGTTTGACATGCTTGATGTAAGCTATATAATGGAGCATACATAAGCCTTCTACTTTATATTTATATACAATATGTGGTAGAAATCTAAGCAGCCCAGTGTAATCTGCATCCGCGGCAGAGAATGCTGCTACTGCAATCTCCTACGAGTATCCTGCAGCAACTCTCTCCCCTACTTTAACAAGGAAGTGTTAGAAAAAAACGAAAGCAAGACGGGAGGGGGGATTGAAAACACTTTTTTCTTTATTGAAAGTAAATTAGGTTCGGTTCGGTTAGGTTAGGTTCATTTCAATTAGGTTCGGTTAGGTTCGGTTCGGTTCGGTTCTGTTCTGTTCGTTTCGGTTCGGTTAGGTTCGTTTCGGTTCGGTTAAATTAGGTTCGGTTAGGTTAGGTTCGATTAGGTTCGTTTCGGTTCGGTTAAATTAGGTTCGGTTAGGTTAGGTTCGATTAGGTTCGTTTCGGTTCGGTTAAATTAGGTTCGGTTAGGTTAGGTTCGATTAGGTTCGTTTCGGTTCGGTTAAATTAGGTTCGGTTAGGTTCGGTTTGGTTAAATTAGGTTCGATTCGGTAACCTAACCTAACCAAACCGAACCAAACCTAATTTACTTTCAAAGAGAAAAAAAAGTGTTTTCCCTCCCCCTCCGAACTTTCTTTAGTTTCTTTCTGACACTTTCTTTATGCATCACTGATTACAGGCGTTAAAGCCTGGAACACACACGCGCGGAGTTCCACCAAGGAAAAATAAGATAGGCAAAGGAAAAAGAGTAATTTTCTTTTTCTGTATTTCTGTTGTTCACACAAAGAAACAGAAAAGTAACGAGAAACGTTGTGTGCACCCTCTATTGAGCAACAAAAGAAACATTATATTTATTGCCAAAATTGGACACAAGCTTCTTTCTGATTTGGTGGAAATTTGAACGGAATATTTTGCAAACGGAAAAAGTTGAGCTTTGTTCAACTTAATTTTTAATGAATTTTCCGTTTTTATGGAAAATTTTCTCATTTAAATATACTGTGGTGTTTTTCTGAGCGAAATTCGACGTGTGGTCCAGGCTTTACCGCCATTGTTTAAAATAGGGCAGAGACTGGCAGCAGGATACTCGGAGGAGATTAGTGCCGCAGCATGCTCTAGAGGATACTGCTGCTGCTGCAGATTTAGTCTGGGCTGCTCAGATTTCTACCACATATACAGTATATACTCACAAAGCTTTGAACTGAAATTTACCAGAATTCGACATTTTTCTTCCCCTTTATCTATGATATGGTTGACATTGTTGAGTCACTAAGCATGCATACAATTTTAATTTGTTATCTTCTCAGGCTGAAAGAAAAATATGACCCCGGAAAAATTCGAGGTACCCGGTCCCAAAGAGTAAGGAACACGAAAAATGTATAAAACTCCACCCCTTTAAATTTCAGTGTATTTTTTTTAGTAAAGTGTGACTTGGTTCTATTTTTTTTTTGAATATAACAAACATCAATTTCTTTTGCTATTTTGCACAAGATTTTTTTTTAAAAAAAATTATTTTTTCTTTCTAAAATATTTACCTACTATCCTTTTTTCCTCAATTATTTCCGAACTGTTGGTCATTCAGTGACCTACAGTTTAGAATTTTTTTTTTCATATCAGTAATTAAGTGAGGTTACGTTAAATTAAGCTTGTTGCAGAGGGTCTGGGGGGCACAGCCCTTCCAGAATGTAAAAAAGTATAAGTCACTGAGTGACCCACATTTCACATATAAAAGTGTAGGCCACTGAGTGACCCACAGTTCTTCTCAAAATAGCTATCTGAAAGTGTAGGTCAACTATAGTGACTTACAATTAACACAGTCTGCATGTCTACCCTACTAATTAATTATGTTACCAATTTTTTGGCAGGATTATGGTATAGAGACCCTCAGTATACTTTCAAAATAACTGCACTCCAATATTAGGTTTACTTTTCGAGTTGTTCAATGCAAAATTCATTCATCCATCTAAAATCCAAATTTTATTAGTTTTCTGTATTGAATTTGTAATAGCTACTTTATAAACGTGGAAAACGGCGAGTGCCTTTTAAAAAAGATATCGTGTGATGAACCCTTCTAGACTTGATAGAATGCGATGTTTTGGGTATAGTTCGAGTAATTCACTCGTTCTGAAAGCGATTGGCTAGGTCACTTATTCTATCTGATCCGGGAGGACTAGGCCAATATAATACCTTACTTACTGAAAAAGACTCTTAAAAGCTTCGAGGATATTTTGTAGTTTGTATCCAATCAGGCTTGCGCATAATAAATCCCTTCTGAAGATCGGACATATATTATTTTGGAAACAAGGACCCATACATCTAAATCCATTATTCTAGCTAGTAATTCTTTATTTGCCTTTGGATGGCCATGTCTACTTACAAAAAGATTTCTAGAAAGGATGTTATTTAAAAACACCTTCTTTTGTACCAGCTAGCAAACGTTTGAAAAGGGCAGGAGTTTGCTTTGCACTACGGTTTGCCAGTGAGTCAAACCTTTTATTCCACACTTTTTTATTATTTCAAACATACTGTAAAGTAACTAAATCCCACATTAGTCACAATTCAAAAGCCTATAGAAGCCACATATGGCTGTTGGTCACTGTTGAATTAGATGCCCAAATCTAGCAATTGTATAATTATAGCTGTGCCCAAAACCCTTAGGAAGCGTAAAACAGCCCCACTGAATTTCGCTTTGTTAACCTGGAACCTCATACCTGCTACCTTGAGCGTAGCGTCTGCGACTAGTGACTAGCATAGCGACTTGAAGTAGCAAGTCGCTGGCACACACTACATACGTGCTGCACCTACAAACGTTGTGGGCGTGTCTTCATGGTGTGTGATGTCATAAAAAATGGCGTCAAAGAAGCCATTTGCAACAAAATCTGGTCTCTGATTGGTTGTTGGGTAGCGACTTGAAACGTATGAAAAGAAGCTTGGCGACTGAGTAGCGAGTTGCCACGCTTTGACAAGTCGCTAAAAGTTGCTTGTATATGGTATGAAGACGCGCATGTGCGCTGACGCTCGCTCGAGGTAGGTCGTTTGAAGTTGCGTGAATGAAGTTTAAGCTTTAAGTTTAAGGCGTTTAGCAGAGACGCATAGAAATAAACTGATTTCTTTATTTCTATTTTAGTTTTCTGCTAGTTTTTCAGCATGTTTGATCGATCGTCCCTTACAAAAAAGGTGGCCAGAATTTTAAGTACCAAAAAACAGCGTATTTTCTTGTAAATATACTCAAACATGAAGAAGTCATGAACATTATATATATTTTGCCAGGTATGTGTCTCTGTGTGTCTTTCTACATGTATATATCTTTCTCTCTTTCTGGGATAACGCTGTACAACCATTGAAGCACATCGGAATTTATATAAATTTGAATAAATGAACTGTTTTTTTTTCTTCTCAAGGTCAACTATATGTTGCACCCTTCCCATCCAAGAACCCCATGATATTAAATTGGAGGGGGGGAAAAGGTTGAAAAGTGTAGAGGGGGGAGAGAGAAAAGTGGGAGGGGGTGACGGAAAATTGAAATGAAAGGAGTAAAAAAAGGAAAAAACGACGCGCATGCGCACAATTGCCTGTTAATTTTGCTCCCGTCATTTATGACGGGTTACCCCACTAGTATAAATATATCAATACAAAAGAATAAGAACCGCGAATAATATTCTGACTGGAGATTTTTTTTAGGAATGTCTGTCTCTCTGGCTGCGAGGAGGCACTCAACCATACGCAAAGCCCATGAACCTGTTTTGCACTGTCAGCTTGTAACAGTTTGCTCTTTTTCTCTTCATTGTGACATTAAGATTTCAATTTTAGCATCGTAAAACACTTAAGACATGCCAGTCTTTTTCTTTCTTTATTTCTGGATCCTTATAGTTTTCTTATCTCTGCTGTTTGCTTTCTTACAAACAACATACATATTTCTTCACTGCATTTCTGCCCTCCTCCTCTTCCTCCTCCACCTTCTATCTTTTCAACAAAAAAAAAACAGCAGTTGCCAGATTCTATATTTGAAAGATGTACTTTTGAGGATGAGTTTTACTTTTCATCCGTATCCTCCTCCTCCACCTTGATCGTTTTCAGTCTTCGACAACTCTTTTTTTGTTGTTGTTGTTGTTGTTTGTTGTAAAAAAAAGTACAATCTACCCATTTAAGGAAAACTTCCTGTATTTCTTATTCAATTTGTTGCTCATTTAAGTTTCAAATAGGCGACAAACTCTCAACTTCCGTCAGAACATCATATATTATGCGCTCTTAAGAGCCTAGATACACGCGTTCATCTTGTTGTTTTGAGCAGACGACAACGAGACAAATGAGTGTTCTTATATGGTCGGTCACATGTTACTAAAATTGCAGGAAATACCCTCACAATCGCTCAATTAAAATACAGTAAAGCGCAAAATGCAATAAAAAGTATTGTTCTTTACGTGATCGATTTAAATAATTTTTCAAAAGGTCCTTCTATTTTTAAACAAGGTTCAAAATCTTTCGTATTTTTTAACCACACGTTAAATCCCATTGGATCAAAAACCGCCCCACAAACATTTAATAAACTCAATAAAAACGATTTAGAACAATAACAAAATAATTAGCACATACTTTCATGTATTGGCTTCACGATGTTTTCTTTTTCTAAATTTTCAAAAGGTCCTTCTATTTTTTAATGTTTAAAATCGTACATTTTTTTAACTCCATGTTAAGTCCCGTAGGAGCAAAACACCGTCACCCAAACATTTGAAGAACTCCCATTAAAAACGACTTAGAACAATCTCATCAAAATTAGCACGTGCATTAATCTATTAGCTTCACACTGTTTCCTTTTTACAAGGTTAACACGCGAAATTATTTTTCTATTAATTATTATGTGACTTGAAACCTGGAGAAAAAACGTTAAAAAACCGGTTTTTTCAATCAAAAACGATCGCAGCGCCTACATTCGGAGAAATTTTGAACTAAATGCTGTATCTAGGCTCTTAATACATATAGGCATTGCATAACCAAAGATCTATCTTTGGAAGGTTATTATTAGTTTCTATTCTCAGAAGAATTTTCAATAAATGCATCCTAACAATTTGTATACCCGATTTGGAAATCAATTGCAAACTGAAATTGTCAATCAATTTTTTTACATGTACATTGTACAATTCATTTGACACGTAAGTGTAGTGATGCAATTGTAAGTGACAAATGAATTGGAAGATAATTGGGAATTCCATTTTTTACAGTCAATTTTCACATTTTAAATGTGCTTTCAGAAATTCAAAAGTGAAATGCCACCTTAACAACATTATTCGAAATGTTTGTTTGTTTGTTTTGCTTTATTCGAAATGTCACTTGTTCAGTGCTATAGTTTCTAATGTTATTCTTGATTTCAAACGATCAAATAAAATAAGCTGAATTAGACAATTAGTTAAATGTGAAATCGTGTAATACCTAATACCTTGTACACACATGAGTTAAATGAATTCAAGTGAATTATACGGAATCCAGTTAAGGACATAAACCCAAATAAAAATTGACTTTATTAATATTTTAAATTGAAATACTAAATCAATATTTTGTCAATAATGTTTATATATATTATATTTAAGTATTAACTCAATATTTTCAGATTAATTAACTGAATAAATTGAATTCGACATATTGTTTGTTTACCCTTCACAGGGCTCTGTAGAACACGTTTATTATTTAAATGCATTTAATTTCGCTTTAAAATCTCGTATTTGTTTAGCCCATGTTAAATTCCTATTTCAAAAATATATGGTTCAGGCAAATGATTTGTTTTCTGCAACAAAAATTGTGATTTTCAAAATTCAAATTACAATATGTACATAACAATATTGCTCATCTAGTGATACATTGGTACAAATTTATAATTAGTTTTTCTATTTTTAATTTCATTTTAAAATCTCGTATTTTTTTAGCTCATGTTAAATCCCATAGGCCACAAAAGCTCCTCCGTTTATACATTTTATAAGATCTAAATTTCCCACTAACCATAAGTTTCATGATACTTTAAAATTTGACCACTAATTGTATACGACTCAAATTACTCACCATTGTAGATCAAAAGTTGCTCTTCTCATGCCTAGCCTCTCTTCATTTAGGGCGGGAACTACCTTTTTCTTAAGAGTGTGTGTGATTGAGTACAGTGGCGGATTTACCATTTTGCCGCCCCTAGGCAGCAACTGAAAACACATGGCCTATACTTTCTTAAAGTAATAATTTTACTGTCGAAAAAGCGTCGACTGATCCTATTCGGTTAGGACCCGGCAACGTGGTCGGCAACCCCGGGCCCACTTCTGACCAGCCGTGGGCAAAACCGGGCTGACCGACGTTACCGTGGTCAAATGTGACCACGGTAGCCATACGTTGAGAACGGTAAAAAAAATTACGCCCCGGGGGGCATAAACCCCCCTGACAATTATGACTTTGTTACTTTTGTATGCTTTTAACAATGGTAATGTCAACTGTTTTGTCAGAAGTGGTCATTCTGGCTCTTGTTACATCAATTACTCTTGCCAACCAAGTTATATTAGGCAGTTTATTGTTTTACAATACTTTTTTTTGTATCCAAAACAAATTTCCAAAAAAAATTTTTACAATTTGCCTCCCCCAAAAAATTTGCCGCCCTAGGCAGCAGCCTACTCTGCCTATTGGTAAATCCGCCCCTGATTGAGTAGACCTGACTCCAACTTGGTGGCAGAGACCGTTCTCGAGATATTCTTTAGAATCGCATACGTGGAGAGAAAAGAATAGAATAAACAGGCGAGATGAATGCATGTAACTGAACCATTCGGTTACATTATATACGAGAAAACTTGAAAAGACGTGGCGGAGTTGCTTAGCCATCAGACCATTATGTGAACTATAACATGTTTCGTGTCGAATCAGAGAATGAACCCAGAAATATAATTGAGACACGGACCATTATATAATTGGGCCTGTGTGTACCTTACACGGTGCACCAATACCCAAAGGACTGTGTCTTGATGGGTATCCATCCACCGATTCCAGACCAAGAATGTTGATTTATTTTGGAAGGTCCTCTTGATCAAGAGGAGGTGCGGAAATGGAGGAATTGAGGCGCGTGGACCCCAAGGCTATCATTTCAACAAGAGGGTAAAATACAGGGTGTCACAATACACTAGAAATGTTGGGATTTAAAAATAAGAAGTTAGAATTATTACATGTAATCACATCAAAGATGAAACTAATTAGTTAGAATTACAATTAGTAAATGGAAGGAACCAGAATATTATTTCGTGTTAAAAAGAATATTTTTAGGATTTCCTAATCCATCGGACCGCCGAAATATTTCAAGTAATTCGATTTCTCGCATTAAATGGTTTTTCACTTAGAAATCATTTTCAATTATGAATGAGAGATAAAAATGTCAACACCCACAAACACAAAAGAACTGATTTTATAATTCTATAATTAATATGAAACGGTGGCAGACAATGCCAGACAGTTTAGTCGGTCAGAATGAACAGTATGGCTTCATATGGGGGCAACGTACAAGGCCGACTAAAAGACGGACCGACAAAAAAGATGGGACATGTTCCATTTTTCTCACCGACCTCGATTGTCGGTGGTGGGATGAAGAACCTGTACACGGCCGTGGACGCGCGCACGAACTACTAATTCGTCTGCTTCACACAATTGACAGATTTGTCGGTCGTGTGTGCGCTGACTTCAGTGTGTCAGCTAGGCTTTGTTGCGCCCCCCTCGCCACTTAAAACTTTGCGCCCCCTTACCTCCCTCTCCAAATAGCCCTCATACTGGGTGGGGGTGCTATTTTGATGAACGGCAGAACAGATCTGAACAACAGTAGGAACAGTCGGACGGTCAGGAAAGGTTATGAAGTTAAGCTTGTTGCAGTTGGTCTGGGGGCATAGCCCACCAGTTTTTAAAGAATTATTAAAACAAATTTGTCCATTGTTCCGACCGTTCCTCCCGTGAATAAAATTAGGAAACAGTCGAACAATGGACTAATTTGATTTAATAATTCTTTAAAAACTAGAGGCTGCGCCCAAGACCCCCTGCAACAAGCTTAATTTAGCTAAACTTAACCTCCCGACTGTTCCTACTATTTATCCGACTATTCCTACCATTGCTCCGACCGTTCCGCCGTGCCCATTGATCTCTAGGAAGATTTAATGGTGCAAGTATGTAGTTTTTAAAAGTAAATATTAAATGAAAGTCGATTTATTTTCGAAATTAACTGAATAAATTTAGCGAGCGATTCGGAATCACTTGCTTAATTTATTCAATTTTTTTTGAAAATACATAACTTTCATTTCCTTTTTTGTGTCCACAAACCTCCTGCGCCCCCCCCCCTGCAGTTGCGAGTCTTGCGGTTGTCTATCTACGCCCCTGGCTGGCTTTACTACAATCTAGTCCGTCACCAACTGTCTGTCGTCTGTGCTCTGCCCGTCATTAGATTGTTACAGTCAAATGAAAGAAGACCACAGATTAATCCGGAATTAAATCTCCTTATACTCTCTACTGATTTCCGTCAGTATAGCCACAAATGGTGACCTTTCGCTAGAGTGGTTATAATAAATGGCCCATCACTAATCGAGATGCCAGAGTTAATGTTCAAATCATAAACTTTATTTACAAATAACATAATGAGATATGAGAAACACATCATTGTTTTGATAAGTTATCGGGTCTTTAGAGCTCAGTCTATTGCAAAATAAACAGAGGCCTTTTCAGGAAAGCTTCCTCCAAAAATGAGTGACCACAGCATTTCTAATAGGGTATTAAGGCACCACAAAGGCAAAGAGTTGCCTTTTGTACCAATTGTTACAAGACAGTAGGCCTACAGTCAGCCAAAGCAAGCCAAATTAGATGAATGGATGGAAGTGGATTAAACAACTTGATAACAGAGAGGAACTTAAGCTGCGCGTCCACTAGGTCGGTGACATGGGCCGTGGCACAGAGTTTTCAAGTAGAGGTTCGTCCACTATGAACGTGGCGTGGTGCGGTTTGGCCCCCTCTACCTTTGGTCCCCTCTATTTCTATTTCCTCCTCCAGTATGCCACAGTATCCATAGAAACAATGATGAGTCTGATGACTCGTGAAGAAGTATTTTTGGCTGCAGTATGTGGGAAGCAGAAGAGAAAGTGTGGTTGGCTATGGAAAGAACGTAATAAATTCCGCTCAGCTCTCCTGTTCATTCGGGCGAAAGCACAAAGAAGTTCAGTGCGGCGTGTCGAAACGCCGACTTCAAGAAGTCCAAGACTTTTTCCAGAGCGGTGCCGCCTCTCGCTGCACCGCACTTTGGCCGTAATGAACAGGGCTCCGTTCACTTACATGTAATTTTGTTTGGGGGCCATTTTTCTGTACGCCGCGTCACGTCACCGACCTAGTGGATACTCAGATTAAGAGATGAGGGTTTTTTCATTTCTTACACTACATGTAGTGTAACAGTGCAGAGCCCCTGTAATGGACTCAGGCATAGATTCTCTTAGTTTAGGGCAGGTACCACCTTAGGCTTAGAGAATGTGTTTGATTAGACCTGATTCCAATACAGTCCCAGGGTCGTTCTCGATGATACTTCCGATGGACGCAATAGTAAAGAAGAAGGCGAACCTAATGCAGGTTGACGATTTACCAACCATTACGATACATTAAACAAAGAAGAGTTACGATTGTGGTGTTGCTTAGCCACCGGACCATTGATGAGTTATTTCATGTTTCAAAAATCAAAGAATGAACCACGATCAAGACACGGACCTTTATACCTATGGCCCTGTGTACACCTACACAGGTGCAAAGCTTGATGGGTATCGATCTGCCAACTCCGGAACCAGGATATGATTTATGCTTTGGGGTTTTTTTTTGTGGTGGACTCCAATGGTATGGTATTAAAGGGAGGACGAAATACAGGGTGTCACAATAGTGAGTATGTCCAGAGTGCCACTCCCTATAAATCTCCAGTTCAAGCATGTGCTGCTTTGCTGGTGCCTAAAATCAGCCTTGATCCACAACTGAGGTCTGCAGGAGCCACATATTGTATATAAGTATCAAAAGTAATGTTCTGAGTAGACCGAGTTCAAAATACAGAGATCTCCAAACATATTATTGTTTTAGACTTTTAGTTATACATTTTGATGCTAGAAAGCAACAATGAGCAGTAATTTTGCTTGCATTTAGCATTTGGGGGGCACACAGGCAATCATCTATTGTGCATTAGTTTTGGTTGCGTGAATGGCTACCACGGGTTTATATGATAGCACACATATACAATGTCACACATGCAACAGATATTCAACTATAAATTTGGCTAACTAAAGTTTGTGTTATGACAGAAACGCATCGATTGCACAACCGGTTTCGTGTCGTCCACGGTTAAACACGTCTGAGCCCACTTGGTACTACCAAACAGTTTGATCTGTCAAGCATTGTTGCTCGTCACATGATTGGATGCACCCAGTATCGCTTCATTATTCCCATTTTCTTCCCTATTCTCAGCTAAAATTAGTTGCATGTGTGGCTCACATCTCATCGTTTGATGGTTTAGATGCATGTGTGAGTGCGGTTTAGCAAATTAGCCATTGGCAAATAGATCAAACTGTTGTGAAACTGTTGCACAATGAATAATTACATGTGTGCCCCAAGGCTAACGTTTTTTTTTTAGAAAACTGTCAATGAAATGTCACTCTAAGATCATCAATCAGTGCAGAATTTACCATTTTGCCATCCTTAAGCTGCAACTGCCTGAACCCTCTATAGGGGGCACTGGTTTTACAACCACTGTTGGATACCCTCAGACCCCTTTCATTTATTCTCCCACCTCCCAGGACCCACACCCATAATCTGTACCTCTGCCTACAATTATGTTGCCTAATAAGTTACAGTAGGCAGTTTATTGTTTTATGATACTTTTTTTGTATCCAAAATGAATTTCCTCTCAAAAATCCCAAAAAATTCCTGTCCTCAATTGATTGCACAAAATATAATACTCTAAATCATCATCATTTCCTGCACCTTTCCCCACAGTGTACAGGGTCGGCCTTATGGGTTCTGTGATTCTATCTCTCCACTTCTTTCAATTTTGTGGCAAACTCCCAGAGACCCCACATGACCCATATATCCCATTTTACCACTACATTCCAAGCTTGTTTGGGCCTTCTTCTACCCCCAGGTCCAACCCCATCACCTACCTGTTCAAGCAGCTCATACTCCCCACTCCTAGCTACATACCCAAACCATCTCAACCTATTTTCCTCCATCTTTTCTACTACCAGCATGCTTGCTACCCCTACACTCCCTCTGATAAAGTCATTTCTGATCCTATCCTTTCTTGTTACTCCACACATAAACCTTAGCATTCGCATTTCAGGCACGTGCAGTCTATCCTCTTGCCTCTTCTTGGCTGCCCAACATTCCAACCCATACAACATACCTGGTCTAACCACTGTCCTATAAAACTTGCCCTTTAGTTTTATTGGCATCCTCCTGCCACATAATAATTAATACTCCAAACACCTGTCTCCACTTATGCCAACCTAATTTGAATCTTATAAATTAAATCTTAAAATCTTTGAAGAAAAAAAAAATGTCAATTTTGTCATTGTAGCCTAGCAATGTGGATCTTGAACAGGATCTCTTAAAGTCTTCATCGTACAACACGACCAATAGCAGTACCAGCACCGATGACTTCACGAGAGCCTCAATAAATACACAAACATGGCTACCAAATACGGCTCTAATTGGAATTGTTGTGGCCGGTGTCATTTGCAGTCTCCTGTTTATCACTTTGGCATGCCTTATCCTTAAACGTCAACGGGCAAATGTTGGTGGCTCATACAAAGACAAATTCCCATTTTGTTGCTGCTATTGGCAGCCACCAAAATCAACATTGGGTCTTAAGGTAAAATATATTTCTATTTTTTTTTAATATATACATTATAAACCACCATCGGGTGCTTTATTTTAACTATATATAGAAATGGGCCATTCGAATCCTCGAAGCCCGCGAGAATCTTGAAAAATATTCGAGATTCGAAAACACGAATCTTTGCGCTTTTTTCGTCTTTCGGAATCTTTCGAATCCTAACCTTAAAAAAACTGTTAAAAACGTTGGTAAAATTAGTTTTAACTCCATTGACGTCAAATAGAAGCGTTAACCATCAAGAAAAACCGGCGATTGTTGCAATTTCGGTGGTAACCAGATCACCAATATTACCTTGTGGCGACCCTTGAGTGCCACATTTTCTTTTTTATAATTAATAATTTAATATTTAATATTATTTCATTTATATCTTCTTAATAAATAATATAGGATTCTTATACAAGAGATTCGAGAACCTTTTAGGATTCGGATTCAAGAAAATGTACGATTCGTCCCACCTCTAGTTTTAACCTTCCTTCAAGTCAATTTATAACCACCACATTTACAGAATTTGAATAGTCACCTAAAGGCGCGTTTCAACCAAGCTTGCGAGCCGTTCTAGAACAGCTAGTTCGTTAACCGGTACAAAGTTCCCTCTTGAGGCGGTAGATCAAAAAGTTCGTTTTTGAACATCTCCCGAATAGAGAACCCGCGGTCTAGACGTGAGTGAGCTCGTCTCGCCAGTTGATAACTATTACAATTATTACGAGCGAGCGTACATTTTCATCATTTGATGACTTCTTTAATAAAATGCGAAGAGAGAGAGAGAGAGAGAGAGAGAGAGAGAGAGAGAGAGAGAGAGAGAGAGAAAGAGGGAGGGGGAGAGAAAGAGAGAGAAAAAGGGAGGGGGAGAGAAAGAGAGAGAGAGAAAGAGGCAGGGAGAGAGAAAAAGGGAGGGGGAGAGAAAGAGAGAGAGAAAGAGGGAGGGGGAGAGAAAGAGAGAGAGAAAGAGGGAGGGGGAGAGAAAGAGAGAGAGAGAGAAAGAGGGAGGGAGAGAGAGAGAGAGAAAGAGGGAGGGAGAGAGAAAGAGAGAGAGAAAGAGGGAGGGAGAGAGAAAGAGAGAGAGAGAGAAAGAGGGAGGGAGAGAGAAAGAGAGAGAGAGAGAGAGAAAGAGGGAGGGAGAGAGAAAGAGAGAGAGAGAGAGAGAAAGAGGGAGGGAGAGAGAAAGAGAGAGGGAGGGGAGAGAAAGAGGGAGGGAGAGAGAGAAAGAGGGAGGGAGAGAGAGAGGGAAAGAGAGAGAGAGGGAAAGAGAGAGAGAGAGAGAAAGAGAGAAAGAGGGAGGGAGAAGGTTGCAAGAAGGTTGCACTGGATTGTATCAACTGCCGCAAGGCAAAGTTGGTCCTCAGAGGCCATGCAGTGACAGACCCAAAGTGTCCAGTGTACCTTGCAGAGATCGAAAAAGTAAGAGCTCGGACCAACTATGGAGGCCAGTAGGGCCTACACATCCCCCGCGCTCAGGAGTCACAATATGGAAGAAGGAACAGAGATGGATGTTTGCATCCTTCAACTGAACGTTGGCCGAGGTACTGCAGCAGGGGAAATGGTAAAAATTAGAGCACAGGAAGCGAAGGTTGATTTTATCTGCATCCAGGAGCCAGGCCGAAACCTTGCAGGGATCTTACGGGACTGGATGGTAGTGGCTGGAAGTCCAATGCGGAGGGTCCTAACAGCGACCAGACCTGGATTCGGGACAGCAGTACTGGCAACCGAGGACTGCACCGACACACTAGAGTGCATTGCAGTGGGATCTGGGCAAGCAGGCTGGACCCTAGTGAATGTCTACTGCCCACCACAGAACAACCTGGAGGACACCCTGTCAGCTCTGGAGGTCATCGACCGCAAGTACAAGGGACCGAAGATAGTGTTGGGAGACTTCAATGCCAAAGACCAGCTGTGGGGATCCCCAATTTCTGACCGACGAGGCAGGAGTTGCGTCGATTTCATCACACGCAATGGATACGAGGTGGCTAACAATGAAACAAGTGGACCTACCTTCTCCTCGACCTATGGATCTAGCTTCATCGACCTCACCCTACTGAAAGGGGTGGCGACATGGGCGTGGAGCATTTCAGAGGACGACAGCCTCAGCGATCACCGGGCTATCCAGTGCGAAGTGCAGCTTACTGCAAAGGAAGAAACAAGGCAAACTGGCTTCAACTGGCGGAAAGCCAATTGGGAGCTTTTCAGAGAAGTGTTGGCAGAAGGAATGCCGTCTGTGATGGGGGGTCTTCCGGATGCTGAAGAGGCTGCATGCAGACTGCAGGAACTCTGTGTGGCTGCCTGTAAAGCATCCATGCCACAAACTAAAGAACGAGTAACTAGACGAAGCTACTGGTGGGACGATGACCTTCGCAAAGCCAGAGCAAATCTCCGGCGAGTGAGGAAAACTTTCCAGCAGGAGTGGGTCTGGGAAAGAAGAGAAGCTCTCAAAGATGTATACAAAATAGCCTGCCGAGAATTTAAGGGACTTGTCCTGGATAAAAAGCAGGAGTCTTGGCGTAAATTTTGTGAACAGAGCTCACAAACGGATCCATTCGGCACCCCATACAAAATCCTGGCTGGAAGGCTGAGACAGAATGGGGCGAAAAAAGCGGTAAGGAGACCAGACGGCACATGGACAAAGGATGAGGAACAGACCACCGGACTGCTACTGGACAATTACTTCCCAGTTGACAACCAGACCGAAGACACGGAATCTCACAGAGAAAAACGGGCAAGGGCGGCGCAGGCAGGGGGTAGTCCGGACGACCCACCCTTCACCCTGGCAGAGCTCATAGAGGCAGTGAATGGATTTCAACCAACAAAAGCCCCAGGAGGGGACGGCTTTCCGGTCACCGGACTCCGCTGTCTTCTAGAAGATTGGGGACCAGACTGGCTGCAGATCCTCAATGCATGTCTGACTCAAGGCGTGTTTCCAAAGATCTGGAAAAGAGGAGTCATTGCATGGATTCCGAAACCTAGTGACGACTTCCGTCCAATCTGCTTGCTTCCAACTTTGGGCAAGGTGCTGGACAAGCTGTGTACCAGCAGAATCAGGTGGTTTCTTGAGAAACATAGACTTCTCTCCGAACAACAGTATGGATTCCGTAAAGGAAAACAAGCAGTACAAGCTATCGCAGACTACATCGATCACGTCCAGGAAGCAAAGCGGCACCAGGAGCACAGCTTGGTGGTGACACTGGACATCACCAATGCTTTCAACAACGCGTGGCATCCAGGAATCCTCGAGCAGCTAAACTCAATGAACTGCCCAGGAAACTTGCGACGACTGGTGGAAGCATTCCTCGACGGGAGACAGGTGGTCAGTGGCACACAGGCCAGAAACACAAACAAAGGCTGCCCACAGGGCTCGTGTCTGGGCCCCGTGCTGTGGCTGGTGCTAATGGAGACCTTCTTCACTGCAATGGAAAAATTCACAACGGACTATGGGGGCAGGGTCCAGGCCTTCGCCGACGACATACTGGGAATCATCTGCGGGAAGTCGGTCAAGGTGCTGGAAGGAAAATGGAACCGATTCTGGGCAATATGCAAGGCATGGGCAGAAGGATTAAAACTGCAGTTTGCAGCCCAGAAGACAGCTGCCATCTTCCACCCGGTAGCTACGGTCATCCGCACTCCAGTGCTCAGGGCGGATGGGGTTAGGATCACCACAGACCATGCCATTCGCTACCTGGGTATAATGATCGACCCGAAATTCACCTGGTGTGAGCATGCAAAATATGTTCGAGGTAAAGCAGGAGCAATCGGAGCCCGCCTGTTTGTGATAGCTGGAAAGGAATGGGGGGTCAACCCCAAAATGCTGAAAGCAATCTATGAACGGGCTGTGATCCCCCTGATCCTCTATGGCTCAGAAGTCTGGGGCGAAAGGGGAATGCAGAGGCAAATTACTGGACACCTGGATGCTGCACAAAGGCCATTCCTGCTGGCCATCTGCAGGGCATACAGAACCACAGCAAACCGATCACTCCAGGTTGCAGCAGGGTGCCCCCCACTGGCAGCATTGGCCTCAGAGAGACACATGCTGTGGGTGAGGCGGAAGCTTCTAGTCGCCACTTTGGAGGCCCCATTAGCAGAGCGAGATACGAACCACCCAAGCCAGAAACAGGCATTTGACGTAGAAACGTGGAGCAGAGCCTCGATGGAATCAATGGATCTATGCTTGTATACTGATGGTTCAAAAATGAATGGAAGAGTGGGAGCCGCCTTCGTGGCAGTAAGAGACCAACGGTTGGTAGAAACGTGGGAGGAACGCTTGCCAGATGACTGCACGGTGTTCCAAGCAGAACTCCAGGCCATCCAGAGAGCAGTCAGCTATGCGGAGCAAAACCACACCAGCTGGAACTCTCTAGCAATCTGCTCAGACTCAATGTCGGCCCTGCAGGTGGTGGCAGGAGGGGGCTGGGCACAAGAGGTAGCATATCAGACAAACCAGAGGCTAAGTCGGTGGCAAGAACACTAAAGGGCTATCCATCTCACCTGGATAAAAGCACATGCGGGGCACCAATTCAATGAGCTGGCAGATGGGGCAGCCAAAAGAGGAACCTTAAAAGAGGACATCACCCCCCACCAGCTCCCACTGGCAGGGCTGCATCATGAACAAAAGAAGTTGACAGCACTGCAATGGCAGCATATGTGGGACATAGCACCACAAGGTCGACAATTGTACAGCTTTGTCCCAGAGGTGGCCCACAGTGCGGGGCTCGTCACTGGGAAACTGCTCCAGCTCCTAACTGGGCATGGACCATTCAAGTCCTATCTTTTCCGGTTTGGACTGCGTAGAGATGAGGTCTGTAGGTGTGGCGGTGGACCTGACACTCTTAGCCACATTCTATATGACTGCAATCAACCGAAGAGAATCCAAGCAAGGAGTAGGCTGGCATACGTCACCACTAGTAGTGGTCACAAGTGGCCCCTAGATCATGAGGATGTGCTGGACGACGGGCGACTCCAAGCAGAACTACGCAAGTTTGCAGCGGCAGCAGTGTACGAGTATGATGACGAAGATTAGGTGCACTGTCTTTTCCTAGTTCCAGGTTCAATCTCCAGTGCTACGTCTCCAATGAGATGCACTGTCTTCTACTTCCAGGTACAATCACTAGTGCTACCTTTCCAAGGAGGTGCACTATCTTTCTAAGTGCTAGGTGATCATATATTCTCAGGAGTTCACAGGCCTAAAGCCTAATGGCAGGTGGGCCTTCAATCATATGACAGAGAGAAAGAGAGAGAGAGAGAGAGAGAGAGAGAGAAAGAGGGAGGGAGAGAGAATGAGAGAGGGAGGGGAGAGAAAGAGGGAGGGGAGAGAGAAAGAGAGAGGGAAAGGGAGAGAAAGAGGGAGGGGAGAGAGAGGGAGGGGAGATAAAGAAAGAGGGGAGAGAAAGAGAGAGAAAGAGGGAGGGGGAGAGAAAGAGAGAGAGAGAGAGAAAGAGGGAGGGAGAGAGAAAGAGGGAGGGAGAGAGAGAGAGAAAGAGGGAGGGGGAGAGAGAGAAAGAGGGAGGGGGAGAGAAAGAGAGAGAGAGAAAGAGGGAGGGAGAGAGAAAGAGGGAAGGGGAGAAAAAGAAAGAGAGAGAGAAAGAGGGAGGGAGGGAGAGAGAGAGAGAAAGAGGGAGGGAGAGAGAGAAAGAGGGAGGGAGAGAGAGAGAACTTTTCTACTTTCAGGCAGACAACCCTCGCACTAGGGGCATCTTTTCTACTTTCAGGCGGACAACCCTCGTACTAGGGGCATCTTTTCTATCCGTTTACTTTACTTTCAGGTGCGCTTCGACCGTGCTATCCGTTTACTTTACTTTAAGGTGCGCTTCGACCGTGCTATCTGTTTGTGGTATATATATTCAAGTGTTAATGTAATCTAAGTGGAACAGGCCTAAAGCCTTACGGCGGGTTAGCCTTCAAACCCAATTACAGAGAAAGAGACCTGTTCGCCATGCGAACGTTAAACTTTTTTTATGTGTAGACGTAATGCTCGCAAGCAGCGCTCGAACAGCTCCTGATCGTCGTTCGCAAACATCTAATTTTAATTTAAACGTGCGTTAACATGCAAGATGAAAACAAAAATCAAACAAGTTCTTTCATTCTTTATCAATATTGTCAATTCACAACTGCTGAATACAGGCAATTAGAAATCGGGACAAACAAGTTGGCTCCGCCTTTTTTATGACGAATGCAACTTCTAATTGGTTGGTTAAGTAGTCTGACTTCACATGCTCCGCCCTTTTCAACGTCGAACCAGACAACAAACCAATTAGAAGTTGCCAGTCGTCATAAAAAGGGCAGAGCCAACTTTTGTTTGTCCCGATTTCTAATTGCCTGTCTGCTGAATTGATATTGCAGAACGACTGACTCAAAAGGCATAGTTTGGCACATCGCAGGGCTGAGTTAAGTTTGAAATTGTTTGGAAAAATTACACGTGGTGATTGTCCTAAACCACAGTCGAGTGATATTCACAAAGCATATACATGGGCAGGGCTGACCACTCTAAGAAAATTAGAGATATTTTTGCTAGGACAGATTCATATTATTGGTCTTTTTTTCCCTAGAGTTATAAGACAATGGAACTCTTCTTCCTGAGGAAGTGGTGAATTGTGGATAATTTTGTTTTGTGGGATTGACAATTGTATATTCATTTTGTTTTTTTATATATGTGCTTGACAATGCTTAATGCTGCATATGTCCCTCTGCCATAGGCCTATTTGGCTGCTAGCAGAGTACTGTTTGTAATTGTAACTTACCTCTCTACGGCCACAACTAATAAACCATAGAACTTGTTGATAAGTTGATATACAGTGCTGTTTTAATTGTGAGCTGAAGACAAACATTCTGCAGAGCTTGTAGCTGAAGATGAAAAGTGATTGTCATCTGTACTTGTCACTTTTCGATTTATGCCTTAACATATATGAGTTGAAGATGAACACGTTTAGGTTAAAACTTAAAAATTATATAGGTGACAAGTTTGTTAATTTAAAACAACGGATTTTCATCAGCTATTTCCGTTCTTTGTATAACTTTGAATTAAAAGTGGATTTAGTGGCGCGCGCGCGCTGAAAATAAAATAGTTTTACTTCGAAGCTTAGTTGTTCACTGTAAAGCTTTTCAGCTATTACGCTCAGTCCTCTTCAGCTACAATAAAACATCTCAGCTTTTTCTTTTAAATTTCACATAAAATAAGTTACAAGCACCTCAAATAATTTAATTTTAACACGTCACAAGGTTAACACGTCACGTGGCCTTCATAAAAAAACATTATTTGCATGCAATTCCGTTTTTAAATTCCTGTTGGTTGATAAGCTTATCACGTGGTGATGATATGTCATTACAGCTTGTCAGCTACAACAAGCAGAAAATATCTATTCGAATTAGATAATTCAGCTTAACATTATTATATATATAATATCCCAGGTCTGTGTGTGTGTAACGTCGGAATTAATATAAATTTGAATACCGTTTTTTTTTTTCTCGAGGTCAACTATATGTTGAACTCTTCCTTTGGAAAGTGTAGAAGTGGGGGAGGGAGAGAGAGAGAAAAGTGGGAGGGGGTGACTGAAATTGAAATGAAAGGAGTAAAAAAAGGAACAAACGACGCGCATGTGCACAATTGCCTGTGAACTTTGCTCCCGTCAGGTTGAGCCAAAAACATGATTTTCATCTACCAAACATCAACAAATAGGAATGTAAAAATTCCATTGCATGCAAAATATTAATATCTTGTGAAAGCCACATGACATCACAGGTAATTCGAAAACGGGATGAACAGAAGTTGGCTCCGCCCTTTTTATGACAAACGGCAACTTCTAATTGGTTGGTTATATAGTCTGACGTCACATGCTCCGCCCTTTTCAACGTCGAACCACACAACAAATCAATTAGAAGTTGCCGTTCGTCATAAAAAGGGGCGGAGCCAACTTCTGTTCATCCCGTTTTCTAATTGCCTATCATGACATCGATATGACATTCTTTGAGGCGTTTAGAATAATGGTGTATTGGCTAGTACACACCTGGATTCTTTGTTGCGATACATTGTTTCGGGGCTGAATCGCGTCAGCTCAGATTCATGTTTCTTGGGCCCCATATCTAAATTTGAAGAAACATTTTATAGTGTGGACGCGTCTTTTGAAACATGAACACATTTTCAAAGGGCTCAGTTTGCTTTTAATTATTAAACACGTCTTTAATAATTAAAAGCAAACTGAGCCCTTTGAGTCTTGGTTTAAGTCTAGTATACTAGACTTAAAAAAGACGTGGACCACCGAAAATACTGTTACACTAATTGAGGGCCTTCTGTATAAATTGTGTCTGTATAATTTGACTACAAAGACAAATAATAAAAATGAAATTTAGAAATCCTGCCCCCATCTTTCAATTTCAGGGTGTCCAATTAAAGTAACCCGAATGTGCTCTCAGCTGAGAAGAGCTTGTCTGCCCACCACCGTTTCTGCTTTATTTGGCCCTCTTTATGAATCACCATGTAGGCCCATATTGCAAGGGCCGCTTTCGCTGGTGATATTTACATAGTGAAAAGCAAGAAGGAGGAAAAAAAAACTTGAGTGTAGATGTGGACACGGAACAATGTTGCGGGTCTGAATCGCGTCAGTTGTGATTCTGCCCCGCAACATTGAATAGGAGCAGCCCCACAACAATATATCGTAGCAAAGAATCCAGGTGTGTACTAGGCTTAAAGGTGCGTACACACATACACAGTCGGTTGGATTCAGCACAAGAAATTCGTTTGCCCCGCCTTTTTTAGAAGGAACTGCAGTTTCTAATTGGTTTGTTACTTGGTTTGATGTCACACGCCCCACCTTTGTATGAGCGACGGCAATTTCTAATTGGTTGATATTTTGGTCTGACGTCGCTCATAAAAGGGCGGGGCAAACGAATTTCTTGTGCTGGATCCAAACGCCCGTCGGACACACTAGGCCAACAAATGGCAGCCGACGAATTCGTTGGCCTACCACCTGCATATAACAATTATCATGACGGTCTATGGGAATTTCGATGTATTATCACAGTTTTTTTTTATTGAGTCAAAATAATTAATTTGTCGATTTTACAATAAGGTTTGTATTTTCAAAATCACCTACATGTATTACTTTTTGAATATATGACTATAAGAGTTTGTAAATATGAATTTTGAAACTTTTTTTCTTTCTTTTAGTCAGCTGTGATTAGCACATTTATGTATTGTTTTTATTATTCTAAGTATGTATATTTTATTTTATGTTCATGGAAAAAAAAACTGAGTGAAGTTTCACGATTTTTCATATAGGCCTACTTTTCTAGTTATCTTCATATTTATGTAAATGTTTTTTCTCTTCATAAACATGAAAAAAAAAATATTTACACTTAGAAGTAAGGAAACAATCCATAAATGGGTAAAACTCAGCCGAATAAAGCAAAAAAAAAAAGCAAGTTTCCAAAATTTAAAAATTCATGGTTGTCAGACGTCAACAATTGGTACTGATGTTGATTCAATTCAATACAACCTCAGTACACCTGCAATCAGCTCGAGAATCCTGTGGCAGGGGAATTTCTCCCGATCATAAGTAGTTGTCATTAGACAAGGTTTAGACATCATCGTCAAATTGAATTCGTCCTAAAACAGAACTATGTGCTGGAAGAGAATTCCATAATCCATTATCTAAATACATTTGTAAAGAAAGACCACGAATATGCATCAGTTCTAGCTTTTATTTCTTTAATAAGCATTGGATGGCCCACGTTTATTTTTACGGGGGGGGGGGGGGTTTCTCGAG
The DNA here is from genome assembly GCA_036925085.1 of Brachycybe producta. Lineage (NCBI taxonomy): Eukaryota > Metazoa > Arthropoda > Diplopoda > Playtdesmida > Andrognathidae > Brachycybe > Brachycybe producta. The sequence goes on along the minus strand of JAUPFP010000012.1, from coordinate 3,340,189 downwards.
GGATTTCTAGTAAGAATTAAATCTAACAATGCTCTGTTCTTTGAAGCTAGCAAGCTTTCAAGGCTTTGTTCGGCTGTACAGTCTGCAAGTGAGCTGATTACTATTGGAGTTCACCCAGCATGAGGATTACACTGTCAGAATAAATGTATTTACCTTTAACAAATCTTGCCACCCTAAGCTGTTTGTTTTCTATTACGTATATTAGATCAAACTCGAAAAGGATTCAAAATTAAATCAACAATATTCTAATAGCGGGTCTGACAAGAGTAAAATAACAGACCTAGTTTACCTTTTCTTTGCAATACTTCAAAGTACGCTGTACGAAACACAACCGCTTTGATTGGTTTTGCTTACTGCTTTTGTTATACATTCTTTCCATAAGAAGCCTTTGGAAAGGAGGTGTGAGACACTTGCCCTAAAGGGACATTTGCCCTATGGGCACTTGCCCTAAAACCATTTGCCCTAAAGAAACATTTTCCCTAAAAGGACATTTGCCCTAAAGGAACATTTGCCTTAAAAGGACATCTGCCATAAAACCATTCGCCCTAAAATTACATTTGCCATAAAACCATTTGCCCTAAAGGGACAATTGTCCTTATCAGTTGTGTAAATTTATGTCATTTGGCGTTTTTTACGCACCTCCGGCGTGCAGAACCTATTTAACATAGTCCACCGAAAGACACTAAACCGTATGAAAAGAGAGAAGAAAAAATGGTTTTAGGGCAAATGTCCCTTTAGGGCAAGTATCTTTAGAGAAAATGTCTCTTTATGGCAAATGGTTTTAGGGCAAGTGTCCGTAGGGCAAGTGTCTTTGGGTATAATGTCCATATCCCTTTGGAAAAAGTTAATATACTGTGTTCGAGGCTTACTGGTAAATACTAATAAAACAGAAAACTAAAAATTTTCAATTCGGAACTGATTTTGGCATTTGGAACATGTGGATAACTTGATGTTATTGCAAACTTTTTCATTTTCTCTACCAAATGAAGACTGGGTTAATTTAATTTCAGGCACTAAGAAAGTCTGCAATTTTGGGAAGTCAACAATTTACAGCCAACCCTAATTATTACGCGACTCCACCAGAAATAGCTTTGCTCAAATCTCTCTTACATCTCGAGATCTCCGGAGAGAAATTAGTTTTTCTTGATATCATCGGAGAAGGATGTTTTGGAAAAGTTTTCAAAGGTAAAAAGTCATATTGATTTCTTCTTTTTGTAAAAGATACAGCTAGCTAGCTATCCAGTATATTCAAGATTTAAAAAAAAAACATTTGGAAATATTAATATTTTTTCTTATTTCATGTTTGTCATCTTTATCAAGGTTTATTTCACAAGACCGAAAATGAAATCTGCGAAGTTGCTGTCAAAATACTCAAAGATAATTCAACAAACGAAACTCAAGTTGATTTCCTTAGAGAAGTCGAAATCATGAGCAGTTTTAATCATTTGAACATCTTGGGTTTATTAGGAGTTGTAGTCATTGGTATGTAAGAAATGATGAATTTTAGGGCCGGATTAGCCATCGAGAGGCTACATAACAAAATTACTTCGAAAAATCTCCGCAAAGAGCGCTAGCATCGTTTTTCTATTCAGTCTCATAGACCCCAATGTTAAAGAAAAAAACGTTGTTTTTTTAAAATACACCGTCGCGGCAATATGTTTATTTTTCGTATTTAAAGTTGTTCAATATTAAGTTATCAAAGTGCAAAGTGCACCTTAAATATATACTGATCGAGTGATAGAATGACAAAAATTTGGTAAGTGCGGTTCTATTTTTAAAAAAACTATTTCAAAATCGCGAATTTCTAACTCATGTTAAACCCCATTGAGTACGGGCTCGTAAGCAAGAAAAACATTCATTAAAATGCTTGTAAAAATACGTAAAAATAATTTTAAAAACTACATTTAAACCACAGTGAAGCCAACACTGGCTCTTTCTGGGTTTTTTAAAAATTATTTATAAGTAGTTTTACGAGCATTTTAATGGATGTTGTTTTTTCTTATTTGGGCATACTCAATGGAGTTTAACTAAACGTTAGAAATTCGCGATTTTGAAATAGTTTTTAAAAATAGAACCGCACTTACCAATTTTTTGTCATTCTATCACTCGATCAGCATATATATAATATTAATATATATTGCCGTAACTGTGTTTTTTAAAAATTAACATTTTTTTAACATTGGGTCTATGGGACGCAATAGAACAATGATGCTAGCGATCTTTGCGGAGATTTTTCGAAGTAATTTTGTAATGTAGCCTCTTACGGTAATCGCGCAATATTTCGAACTGCTTGGTTGCTAGAACCAATTTGATTTACTCTGGCACGTGCAATTCTGGAGTATCTAGGCTCAGAACCAATGTGAATATTAAGTTTGCTTTTTTTTTTCTTCTTCAGAAAATGGTTCAACACCATGGATGGTCTTCGAGTACATGGAATATGGTGATTTAGCTGAACTTTTAAGAGGAAACAGCCCTCATTTGTGGAGTGTTTCTCAAACACCATGTAAAATAACAGCGGTACGTAAATTGAACATCTGCCTGTATAGATAACATTATTAGAAAAGTTTTTCCTCTGCATGCTACTTTAGTATCACGTTTCCTTTATAATTTTCGTTTACAAACTATGATTTCAGTCAAGTACTGACTGCAGAATATTGCTCAATAGTAGCAACACTGACCAAATAATCACAGATACCCAGTGAATGTAGTTACTAGCTAGCAAAACAGGGCCAATTATAATTGGCCCTGTAAATAATTATTTAGTGTTTCTCTTATTGCCTATTAATAAAGTAGGGGGTTTATAGTTATAGTTTACTTTAAATTTCCAAAATCCCAATACAATGCCTTGGACCTACTGTAGAGTAAAAACATGAGATGTGAAAAAGTCATTTGTGTTTGTTTACGTTATAATTTATGAGCAAGAAGAAGCCAAGAGTGATGATTTTTTCTTTATTTTTAATCAATTTTCAGTGTGAGAAAATAAAATATTTTGAACTAAAATATATTCCTCACCTCATTTTAATTTGTGACTGTGAAAGCTGACTGTTGGTTGGATGAGTTTGCATCACTAGATCCCTAATGAAAAAGTGCTTTCATTCTGTCATACTGATTACCTTTCATTTAGAAGTAAATCAACAAAATTAAAAATAATCATAAACTGTATTTCAATTTTTTTAAAAGTCATTTAAATTAGCAATTTTTTATAAAAATCATTTGATTTTAAACTCCATTGAGTACACCTAAATAAGAAAAAACACATCAATTAAAATGCTCGTAAAAATACGTAATTCTTACTGCTTCTCAAAAAAATGTAGTCTGAAAAGTGTACCAACTAGCCTCGCTCTCCCCTCCCTATCATTTTGTAAACAGCGTTCATTTACATCACATTCAATGCAAATGAGATACGTAATTTTGTGATGTATAACCTCTTAAGACAAAAAAATACTTATTTCACATTACGTTTCGGCCCACATCAGCTTTACAAGTAGGCCTACATTTGTTGTTCGTAAAATTACGTTTCTCATTAACTTCTTCTATATAGGATGATTTACCATGGTTGGCATCTCAAGTTGCCAGAGGAATGGAGTACCTGAGTTCGCAGCATTTCGTTCATCGCGATTTGGCTACCAGAAATTGCCTCGTCGGCAAAGATTTGGCAGTCAAAATATCTGATTTCGGAATGTCTCGTGACATTTACACGTGTGACTATTACAAGGTAGGATGTTTTCGGTATAACTTTAGCTACGCGGTGCATACGGCACATAACTTTTATTTTCCACGACAGATTGGTGGATCACGTATGCTACCCATACGCTGGATGGCACCCGAAAGTGTCATGTACGGAAAGTTTACCTTGGAATCGGACATTTGGTCTTATGGTATTGTACTCTGGGAGATATTTGCGTATGGAAAGCAACCTTATTATGGACATACAAATGAGGAGGTAAAACAATTGCAACATGACTACAAATAAATAAAGCATGTATTGGTTCCAAAATGCTTATAAGTTTTTCTTGATTTCCAACTGTATCAAATGAAACAAACCGGAAAACATTTCAAATTCCGATTGTATTAAAAACTATTGGGGTAACCCGTCATAAATGACGGGAGCAAAATTCACAGGCAATTGTGCGCATTCGCGTCGTTTTTTCCTTTTTTTACTCCTTTCATTTCAATTTCAAGTCACCCCCTCCCACTTTTCTCTCTCTCCCCTTCTACACTTTCCAACCTTTTCCCTTCACCCCCTCCCACTTTTCTCTCTCGCTCCCCCTTCTACACTTTCCAAAATTTTCCCCTCACCCCCTCCCACTTTTCTTTCTCTCCCCCCCCTTCTACACTTTCCAAAGGAAGAGTTCAACATATTGTTGACCTTGAGAAAAAAAACGGTTCATTTATTCAAATTTATATAAATTCCGACGTGCTTCAATGGTTTTTGTTACTCCACATACACACACACAGACCTGGGATATTATATATATATAACTAGAATGGTAGAAGATTATGTTAAGAGGCTACATCACAAAAATACTTCGAAGAATCTCCGCAAAGAGCGCTAGCATCGTTGAACCCATAGACCTAATGTTAAAACAGAAAATGTTGATTTTTAAAATACACAGTCGCGGTGGTAATATGTTTATTTTTCATATTTATAGTTGTTCCAATATTAAGTTTTCAACGTGCAATGTGCACCTTAATTATATGTTGATCGAGTGATAGAATGACAAAAAAATTGTTAAGTGCAGTTATATTTTTAAAAACTATTTCAAAATCGTGAATTATTATCTCCTATGTTAAATTCCATTGAGTCCGCTCATATAAGAAAAAAAAAAACATCCATTAAAATGCTCATAAAAACACCTAAAAATAATGTTAAAAAACCTCAATTAAACCACAGTGACGCCAACACATTTGCGCACGTGCTTATTTTTTTCTGGTTTTTTAAAATTATTTTTACTTATTTTTTTACGAGCATTTTAATGGATGTTTTTTTGCTTACGAGCACATACTCAATAGAGTTTAACATAAGAGTTAGATAATTCGCGACTTTGAAATAATAGTTTTTAAAAATATAACCCCACTTACCAATTTTTCGTTACCAAGGTGCACATTGCACTTTGAAAATTTGACAACTTTAAATATAAAAAATAAACATATTGCTGCGACCTGTGTATTTTAAAAATTAACATTTTTTTCTTTAAGATTGGGTCTATGGGCTCAATAGAAAAACGATGCTAGCGCTCTTTGCGGAGATTTTTCGAAGTAATTTTGTGATGGAGCCTCGTAATGCTGTGCACAAGTTATGACATTTGAATGGGTTAATAATAAGTATAAAAAAACATACGACAATTTTAAAATGAGTGCTTCAGAAGTAAACAGTGTTAAGTCACATTTTTTTTTAATATACAAGATTTTTACATCTTATGAATTAGCTTGGAAAGTTCTATCAGTGGTAAACCGTGTTAAGTTCACAGTTTTACACATCTGCCGCTAGACGGTGGCATACTATGTTAAGTCTTTTCAATGAAGAGAAAAAGTTTTGAATGATTCCCCCATAAAATTTAAATTTGATGATTTAACGCAGTTTATCACTTGAGGCACTGATACAGGGAGTTAAGTGACTTATCATGCACAATTGATGATGAACACGAAAAGTAATACTCATATCGATTCCTTATTTACAGGTTGTTAAGTTAATTCGGCAAAGAACGTTACTTGTAGCACCTGAAGATTGTCCTCAATACGTGGCCGAATTAATGGAAAAGTGTTGGGAATCGAATCCATACGATCGCATCAAATTTCAAGAAATCAACGCATTTCTTCACTCTCACTGTACATTTCAAAAAGAAACCACAATTCAACTGGAGCCAACAGAGCGTGCAAACAATACTTACGATAACGAGGTCCCGGTTACAAGTGACCCTATGTGGACAACCTCGAACCCGCGATACGGAAATCAAACGACTGCAAACACAACCACCACCAACGAGGTGGTAGATCATCAAAATTACCTCGTCCCTCGCTCAGCAAACACTCATTAATAAAACATTTGACACTATTATCCTACCGGCGGGGGGGGGGGGGGGGGGGGGGGGGGGGGTTGTACATAGCTTTTTGGCTCAAATGTATATAGATTCATTACTAAATATGATGTACATTATTATCAACTCGTCTTTTAAAAAAAAATATTTGCATTGGATATACATGTGACAGATACCTACGTAAACAGCCCATGGACCCAGTGGGCTTTTAGAAAAACCCAGCCGGGCCCATGGACTGGTCCCGCCTAGGCCTCATTGTTGCAGGGCAGAATTGCAACTGACGCCATTAGACCCGCAACATATTGTTCCGTGTCCACACCTATACTCGTGTTTCTCTCCATCTTTCTGGCTTTCACCCATGTCATTATCACCTGCAGAAGTGGCCCTTTCAATATGTGCTTACACTGTTATTGATCAAGAGAAGCGAATAAAACAGAAACGGTGGTGGGCAAGTTTTTCTCAGCCGAGAACACATTCAGTTCACCCTGAAATTAGAAGATGGGGCAGGAGTTCAAAATCCCCAAAACACAATTTAGTAGTGAAGTTACAGAGAAGGTCCTCAAGTAGTTTAACAGTATTTTAAAAGCCTAGTCTTTAATAATTAAAAGCAAACTGAGCTCTTTGAGTGTTTGTTCGTGTTTTAAAAAGCGTCCACACTATGAAATGTTTTGCAAAAATGTTTAAATGTTTCCAATTTTGATGAGAGTCAAGAAACATGAATCTGAACTGACGCGAGTCAGCCCCGAAACATTTCAACATTGTTGCGAGTCTGAATCGCAATAGACGCGATTCAAACCTGCAACATTGTATCGCAACAAAGAATCCTGGTGTGTACTAGATTTAAAGGGCCTCATGGTCCTCTCCAGCTTGCTTTGTTGGGCTCACTATAATGTTTTGAGAGCTCGGCTATGCCATCATTTTTTTTTTTTACAAAATGTAGGTCTCTACATGTAACCATTGTGTGTAATTTGAAACCATGTTGCAATTTAAACTTTTAGGGCAACATACCAGTCAAAATGTATTTAAAATTGAGTGAATTTTGTAATTGTGCATTGCAACTTTTAAATAATGATATTAAATGATATTTACTAGAGGTGGGACGAATCCTAAATTCTCTCGAATCCGAATCCTAAAAGGTTCTCGAATCCCTTGAATCTCCCGAATCTCTCATATAAGAATCCTGTATTATTCATTAAGAAGATATAAATGAAATAATATTAAATATTAAATTACTAATAATAAAAAAAGTGTGGCACTCAGGGTCGCCACAAGGTGATGATATTGGTTATCCGGGTACCACCGAAATTGCAACAATCGCCGTTTTTTGTTAGTGAACGCTTCTATTGGACATTAATAGAGTTAAGACTAATTTTACCAATGTTTTTAACAGTTTTTTTAGGTTAGGATTCGAAAGACGAAAAAAGTGTAAAGATTCGAGTTTTCGAATCTCAAATATTATTCAAGATTCGCGATTGACTTACTAAATTATTATTGGTATAAAATCGCATTTAGTAGTGATGTTCCGATAGCGATATGAACAGGAATACTATTGCGATAGTCGACTAATCGATAGTCAAACTATCTAGTGGTTTAGAATCACACCTAGAATCACATATATTAATGTATCTTGAATCCTGCATCCATCTGCACCTTTTGCATCGTCTGTACTCTTAAACTGCAGTGCATGGTGACATTGGTGAGTATTGAGCATACTATGGACTGCTAAGAGAGGTTGTGAATGTGACAATGTGGCATGATAATGTAGGCAGTAGATTTTAAGTTAACATTTTACAGAGTGGCATGACTTTTCATTATTTCCAAAAAAAAAAAAATTCCCCAAAAGCATTTCTTTTCATTTTTCAGATCAACAAGAATTTATCTTCAAAAACAACGGCTTTTCAGTTTTCAGTAGGTTTTGTAAAACAAATATTTCCACCAATTGGAAAAAGTTGAAAACTATCGAAAGCACTATCGATATTGAAGCGACTATCAATACTATCCATCGGTCGTGTAAAATACTATTGATAAGTGCTATCAATAGTTTAGTTTTGACTATCACACATCACTAGCATCTAGTACAGGAAAATGGCTTTAGAGACCTAGATACACGTCCATCTTGTTGTTTTGAGCAGACGACAAGAAGACAAATGAGTGTTCTTATATGGTGTTACTAAAACTGCAAGAAATCGCCTCACAATCGCTCAATTAAAATACAGTGAAGCGCAAAATGCAATAAAAAGTATCGTTCTTTACGTGCTCGATTTAAATAATTTTTCAAAAGGTCCTTCTATTTTTAAACAAGGTTCAAAATCGTTTGCTTTTAACCCCATGTTAAATCCCATTTAATCAAAACACTGTCCCACAAACGTTAGAAGAACTCTCATTAAAACGATTTAGAACAACCACAAAAAATTCGCACATACTTACACGTAGGACCAAAAAACCGTCACCCAAACATTTGAAGAACTCCCATTAAAAACGACTTAGAACAATCACATAAAAATTAGCACGTGCATCTATCTATTGGTTTCATGATGTTTTCATTTTATAAGCTTAGCACGCGAAATTATTTTTCTATTAATTATTATGTGACTTCAAACCTGGAGAAAAAACATTAAAAACCCGTTTTTCAATCAAAAATGATCGCAGCGCCGACATTCGGAAAATTTTTGAACTAAACGCTGTACCTAGGCTCTTAATTTACTCAAAAATAGCAATAAAAATAGAAATATATTCATTTTTTTTGTATTTCAAAAAATGAATATCACTTTTCTGAATGAACCTTGTAGTCATTTCATCACGCACAAGTTACCGAAATCTGTTACATACGAGTGTGAATATATTTTCAGAATCCTTGTACACAACAAAAGTACACTGTAACAATAGTATAAGTCTCCTTGGGTTTATAAAGGGAAACTTATAAACCAGACGATCGGGGTATATGTTTTGCTCAAAGTCTTACAATCGACTTTTAATTATATGAAGAAATTGATTAATCGGATACAAGATATTAAAAAACAAAACCCTTCACTTTCTATCTGAATGTCTACCGCGAGAACTTCCCTCATCCCTGTGATTTCTATCTCTTTCCCTTGCATCCTCGTTCCTGCGTTCCCTTTCCCGCACATCATTCTTACACTCTCCTTCCCTTTCCCGCACATCATTTCTACGGTCGCCTTCCCTTTCCCGCACATCATTTCTACGGTCGCCTTCCCTTTCCCGTACATCACTTCTACGCTCTCCTTCCCTTTCGCGTATGTCCTCGTTTCTATGCTCTCGTTCCCGCCACCGCACGTCGTCGTTTCTGTGATCCCGTTCTCGTAGGTCCTCCTTTCTATGTACTCTTTCTCTTTCCCGCACATCGTTATTCCTGCTTTTTCTATCCCTTTCTTGAAAGTTCTCTTTTCTACTGTCTCTTTTTTTCCCTCCCCACACGTCTTCGTTTGTACAATCCCTATCTCTGACGTCCTCGTTCCGACGATATGTTTCTCTTTCTCCCAAGTCTTCTTGAACCCTTTTTCTTTCCACCATTCGTCGCTGATCCTCTTTACCCCCGTCGTCACTTCCATCGGAAGACGAATCATCGTCATCAGATGACGATGTCTTACTTACAGTTTTTCGACGTGTAGAAGACGAATGTTTCGTTTCTTTTTTTCGAGGATTAACTGATTTACTTTTCGGTGTCTTTGACGAACTGGACCTAAAATGAAAAAAAAAAAAAAATACATATAAATGTTAAAACCAACAAAGATTACAATACAAAAAAAATTTTCTGACAAATATGGCCTACTTCGACTTTTCTTTTTTTCTTCGTTTCTTTTCATCTGAAAACGTACACAATGTTATACAAAAGTATAAACTTAAAATGCAATTATGGAGTCACAACAAATCTTTGCATTGACTAGAAATTACCTTCCGATGACGACGAGGATGACGAACTACTACTTTCTTCGTCTTCCTCTTCGCTACTACTGTTCGCAGACGGTGCCGAAGATGCCACCGATTCGGGTGGCGGTGGCCGTACGGCAGAAACTTTCGGCATACTCTTCAGATGCTCTCGTAGCTCATCTCTAAAACAATTAAGAAACATATTTGAAGACGACAAAAAAAATAACAAAGAAACTGTAAATTTAAAAAAAATAAAAACTACGTGAGGCCTCCTAGACCAATGGACGTGAAGAAGTTGATTGCAAAACGAGTGTTGACAGGATTATCTCTTGGAAACAACCCAGCAAACGCTTCCTGCAGCGTTCTATAATTACAAACATAACGAGAAACTTAATTCACAAAAATACAAACAGTTTTTCACCTGTCAATTACAAGGTTCTTACGGATCTTTAACACGTTCGTTAAGTTTCGGCAACCCCATGTATTCTGCCAACTCTTGAAATATGACCTTTATAACGATACGGCTGGACGAAGTCGTGTCGTCTTCGTTCAATTTTATGTGGCCGAGAACCTTCAAAAAAAAAAAGTCATCAAATACTTGAAAGCGAAATATATGTAAAATATACAGACTTACGCCCCAGCTGATGGCATCTGTAAATAAGAGATGAGCAAACACCTTCGCTACATTTCGCATCTTGTTTACTTCAAGTCTATGTATTGTGTCGTACGTGTCACGAAAAATGCATTCGAAGGGCTCCACATAACTTCTACTCAACTGACAGAAACGCTGTAAACAAAAACAAATGTTAAATTAAATGTAAATAAACCACACATGTGAGTATCTGACAAAATTCTACATTCTGATGACTTAAGAGCCTAGATACAGCGTTTAGTTCAAAATTTCCCCGAATGTAGGTGATGCGTTCTTTTTTTTTAATGAAAATCGGTTTTTAACGTTTTCTCTCCAGGTTTCAAGTCACATAATAATTAATAGAAAAATAAGTTCACATGCTAAGCTTATAAAAATAATCATTTTAATGAGAGTTCTTCTAACGTTTGTGGGACGGTGTTTTGCTCCCATGGAACTTAACATGAAGTTAAAAAATGTACGATTTTAAACGTTATTAAAAAATGGAAGGACCTTTTGAAAGTTTATAAAAAGGAAACATCGTGAAGCTAATACATGAAAGCATGTGCTAATTATTATTTTTTGTTCTAAAACGTTTTTAACGAGTTTTTTTAACTGTTTGTGGGACGGTTTTTGATCCAATGGGATTTAACATGGTGTTAAAAAAACGAATGATTTTGAATGTATTTTTCTGTATTTTAATTGAGCGATTGTGAAGCGACTTCTTGAAGTTTTAGTAACACTACGTTAGAACATGCATTTGTCTCGTTGTCGTCTGCTCACAACAATAAGATGAAAGTGTATCTAGGCTCTTAAATTACATAACACTGATTTCAATTTCATTTCGATCATTAGACCCAAATTCTTTAAAAAAAAATTTCATTTCAAACTCTATTTCAATACCATCGAATGCAACACATTAAGATTTCTATTACGATTTACGTTCATTGTTTTTCATCGGCAATTTAGAGTATTTCCGTGTATATAGATAATATTATATATATATATATATATATATATATATATATATATATATATATATATATATATATAACCATCTTATAGAGGACTTCGGACGCCAATGGGGCGATATAATATTATAGGGACGCTAACATCATCATAATTATCATCGTTTGCGAAAAAATGTTTTTAAAAATATTTTTAACGACTTATAAAATATAAAAGATATGTCATGATTAAGAAAATAAAATTAACCTACAGTACCTTCTGTAACACCCAGTAACTCCCGATCCCGCCAAAACCATAGCCTTGGGGGGGGGAACAACTCCTGCTTGTCCCTCCCTCCCTCTCTGACTCATACTTCTGACTCATATCGAAATGGCGGATTGATATTCTCAGGACCATGGTCGCTTGGACCTGGTTACACCTCGTATGTGCACACAGGTCCAAGGTATAAAAGGACCCTGCTCCTCTTTGTTCATTGTCCTTATTTTGCTCAACTTTGTATTACGTCTGATTCTTATATCCGTACCACATCATGGGCCCGAGGACGCACCTTTAATCAACAACATTCATTCTTGTACTCTTGATGTTTCTGAGCAAGAATGAATAAAGCATTACAATGAGAAACTGCATTGTCTATTTGTCTGGAAACTAATCCTTCTCTAGGCAAGCCGGAGACACAAAAGGCAAGGAGACATACAGATCCTGGAGGAGCTACAACATCTTCAATTGGTAACAACAAAGGAAGATGTACATCAGCGTCGATCAGGAGAGATGGTCCCCATCCTTCTGCGAAGACTACACCCCTGCACAGAAGGATGATCACAATCGATCTCCATCCGACTCTTTCTATAACTCGAATCTTCTTCGTGCAGTCACCGCGCGATCAGGAGAAGAAACGAGTTATGGAAAACATCATCATAAGTTTGGTAAAATAATGAGGTCGACGTCAAAAGCTCACATTTGGTGGAGGTGCGGGGTATGCCCTCCATCGCTCCCTCCTCTCTTAATTATTATTCAAGTGGCGGATTGATACTCTTAGGACCGTGGTCACTTGGAACTGGTTACACCTCGAAGGTGTACACAGGTCCGAGGTATAAAAAGACCATGTTCCTTTGTTCTTTGTCCACTCTTGCTCTACTTTTGTACTACGTCTGATTTTATATCCGTATCACATCATGGGCCCTTGGACGCACCTTTAATAATGAACGTTCATTCTTGTAATCTTTATGTTTCCGTACAAGAATGAATAAAGTGTTTGCAATGAAAAACTGCGTTGTCTACTTGTTCTGAAACTAACCCTTCTCTAGACAAGCCGGAGACACCACAAGGCAAGAAGACATATGGATCCCGAAGGAGCAACAACATCTTCCAACCATCAAGGAAGATGTACATCAATGGGGGCCAGAAGAGATGGTCCCCATGCTTCTGTGCAGATTACACCCCTATACAGAAGAATGATCACAATCTATCACAATCCGGCTATATCTGTAGCTCGAATCTTCTCCCTGCGGTCACCGCGCGATCAAGAGAAGAAACAAGTTGCAGAAAAGAGCATAGAGAGTTGCTCGACAAGTCAAAGAACGCCATCAAAGCTCACAAACTGCACCCAATATTCTAATAAAAATCTGGCTAGACTAAAATAACATAGCTTCATTCGAACCCCAACTCATGAAGATAATGCCTTTTTTCCTTGTTTGTACGTTGAATTTATCTTTTCCGACATTTATATTGATTCGTGATAAATGAATTTGGAGTCGCAATTTCCTTGTCCCTGTAACATGCATAAATACTAATTGTTCGTAAGTTGGGGTTCTAATGTACAATGTTTTAATATGCACCGTATGAACGATTGGCTTTTCTAAGTTTTCTTACTATTTAAGTTTACATGCTCATTTCAAAGCAAATCTTGAAAACAATGAAGGTTAAAACCAGAAAATATTTAAAGGTATCAAAGATTATGCAACCGAACATCTCCCAATTAACGAACGGATCCTGCCATCAATGCATCTTGAAATTATGAAAATCTGCATCTACGTTCTCAGAACTGATTGAACAGTAATTTTCTAAATTCAAATTTATCAAAGCTTATAATTAAGGCTGTACCGATTTACTGCTAATTAAGGCTGTACCGATCACACTTTTGTTTACGAGCCAATACCGAACCAATCACACACAAAAAAAAATTGGCATACCGATCGACTAAACCGAGCCATTGCCCCACCCTCACCAATCTCTCCAAACGTGCTCAGACAAAGTCAGACTTGATCAAAACGGGAAAGCACAAAATTTATATTTTTAATTTTTGACACACATAGCAATGGCAAGACAAGAATTTCCTTTTAAAGATGAATTAGTGATAAAGTTGGTAATAAATTGATTGGCCGTACACCGCTGCCGTTTTATCCGGGAGCAGACCTAATTGTTGAGTGCGTTAATGATCGGAAATCAGTTAACATTTGTTCGCGGATCCGATTTTTGCCGATATTGCAGTAAATCGGCAAAAATCAGCTCGGTACAGCCTTACTGCTAATCGGTAAAAATCGGACCAGCGAAGAAATGTTAACCGATTTTCGATAATTAACGCAGTTGAGGGTTAATCAATTTATTAGCAACTTTATTACTAATTCATCTTTAAAAGGAAATTGTTGTCTTACCGTTGCTATGTGTGTAAAAAATTAAAAATAAAAATTTTGTGCTTTCCCGTTTTGCTTAAATCCGACTTTGTCTCAACAGCTTTGGAAAAAGGGGTGGGGCAATTGCCCTCTCCCAGCTCGTATGTATGCCTTTGTGTACAGCCTACACATTCTGTACCAGAAATCGGCTGTGAAACAAACTCCAGCAGCAAAAATCGGTAGTGAAAATCAGCATGATCGGCTTGGTTAAATCGATCGGCATGCCAATTTTTTTTGTGTGTGATCAGTCCGGCATTGGCTCGGTAAAAAAAAAAAAGTATGATAGGTACAGCCTTACTTATAATTCACACATTCGAATATAACGCGAATGCTTAGCTAAAATAACCGTGCATACTCAATGAATTGATCTCGCCAAGAACTACAGTACGACCGAAATTTCAAAATTTATTCTCTTTAAAATGTTTACCTGTGCCAAAAGTCCGTAAAACTTTTCGTAGCTCCTTTGCTGAGCGCAGCAATCTAGAATCATGTGGCAAACTTCAACCTGTAAAACACAAACAAATCAAATGAAACCACGACTATAATTTTGCAAATCCAACGATCACAAATAATCTTACCTCCTGTCCAGGTTTCTGTTCCATTTTAAGTAACTTGTGGACACATTCTTCATAATCCAAACTGGAATGTATGGTGAGATAGACGACGCGACGGAACGCAGCCAAGTTTGTTTCGGTGCTATCGATGATAGTCTGATCTGATGATTAAAAAGTTGTAATCGTAGTGTCTCAGTTCACCCTCTACCAGTCCTAATATTCAAAATAAAAAATACCAAATACGGAGGAAATATACCTTTTCCTTCTCCTTCCCCATCTTCGTCTTCTTCGCTATCGGTCTCGTCATCATCACCCGTTCCCGCTTCACTATCATCACTACTGTCTTCGTCGAGGATCTCTACAAAATCACAAAACTGGAAATTAAGTACTGTATTATGTATGATGTAAAACCTCACCATCTTACCATTTCGAATGGACTTGTACTTTTCTTCGTTTTCTTCGTATGCGGGTTCGTGCTTGAATACATCTAGAATTCAAATGAATGACAAATTACACTCATCATACTGCAATAACAAAGCAGATTCAGAAGCAATTTCAATATGGAAACATTCGAGTACTAATCTTTTAAAACAAGTGATTTTTAAATGATTTTTTTTAATTTCATATAAAAACTGAGTGCTTGACCGTCAGACTTCTCCTTGTAGAGTGTTAAGAGGCTACATCACAAAATTACTTCGAAAAATCTCCACAAAAAGCGCTAGCATCCGTGGCAATATGTTTACTTTTCATATTTAAAGTTGTCCAATTTTAAGTTTTTCAAAGTGCAATGTGCACCTTAAATATATGCTGATCGAGTGATAGAATCCACAATTAAACCACAGTGTAGCCAACATATTGGCACACGTGCTGATTTTTTTCTGTTTTTTTTTTTAAAAATTATTTTTACGTATGGATGTTTTTTCTTATTTGGGCGTATTCAATGGAGTTTAACATGAGAGTTAGAAATTCGCGATTTTGAAATAGTTCTTAAAAATATAACCGCACTTACCAATTTTTTGTCATTCTATCACTCATCAGCATATATTTAAGGTGCACATTGCACTTTGAATTAAAGGAACGTTTTGCCCTAAAATCACTTGCCCTAAAAAGACATTGGCTCTAAAACCACCTGCATTAAAGGGATGTTTGCCCTAAAACCACCTGCATTAAAGCTAAGTTTGTCCTAAAACAACTTGCCATAAAGAAACATTTGTACTAAAACCATTTGCCCTAAAACTGATGTTTCAGAGTGGAAAATTTCAGTTCTCTGTAATCAAAAGCTCTGAAATACAATCGGTAATCTAAGGAAATGCAACACTGAAACACTCCGGGTGACTATGTGCAGACACCCACATTGGGATTTACACAATTGATTTTGTTTTCAGAGATTTCTTTATACTAGAAGCTGCAAATTATTTTCAGAGTTCCTTTTGTGGAATTTCTGTTTTTGGAATATTTTTTCAGAATTCTTCCCCCTAGGAGGAGCTCCACTGCTCGTTTTTATTTTTATTAAATAAATAGTGAACAGACACCAGCAGGATTTGAACTACCAACCTTAAGATTGGTTGTCAGAGAGACTACCACATGGGCTACAGACACTCGCCAATTTTAGGATTATTATATAATAGTAAAATGTTAGTAAATGCTAACATTTTAATATTATATAACAATCCTAAAATTGGTAAGTGTGGTAGCGTCTCTGACTCCCAACTTTGAGGTCGGTAGTTCAAATCCTGCTGGTGTCCATTCACTATTTAATAAAAATAAAAATGATCCGTTGAGCTGATCCTAGGGCAGTTTATTATTATTTAAATTTAAAGGCCTTGCTAGAGCTTAATGAAAAGAACTCTGAAAAAAATATTACATAAACAGAAATTTCACAAAAGGAACTAGTATAAAGAAAACTGAAAACAAAAGCAATTGTGTAAATCCCTATGTTGCTGTCTGCAAACGGTCACCCTGACCATTGCAGTGTTGCTTTTCTCTAGATTCCCTATTGTGTTTCAGCGCTTTTGCTGAGTACTCTGAAATAAAATACATATTGGAATGGAAACGAAGCGCCGATGCCGGCTATTGCCGTCCTACCCTGCCGGCCACAGCGAACATGTTCTTCGGAAATGTTCGCAAACATGTTCGGTTCATTGTTCTCTTATAGTCTGGACCCACCCTGAACCGTTTTTAACTTTTTCGTACTGTTGCTTGTAAAAAGTTTGTTTGAAAATCAGAATTTTTTTAAAAAAACCGCATGGATTAGGGTTAATTCAATTATAGAGCCACCTTAACAAAAAAAAACACCGGCTTTTAGACAGTTACATTCTCGTTTTCCATCCAATGTAACAACAGTGTTGGGCACAACAACAAAACAAAAAGTCCAAAGAAGAAAACCACAAAAACATACTTAGCATGTCTTGTCCATCAGTGGCTTCGTCCAAAGATATCAGATGAGTTATCCGATCTGCTTCATCCACTTTGTCGAGCCCATCGGAGATGACAGGATGGTCCTAAAAGATAAAAAACGAAAACAAGTTGCCAGTGCCATCGAATCACAAACATTCCACCCCCCCCAAAAAAAAAACCACGATATTACCTTAAAACCATCCTTTCGAACGGCAAACACCACTTCAATCATGTACTGAACCCTCTTATCGAGAAGACCCTCGTGAAGAATGCTTCTGAGACGTTCGAAAATAGCTGAAACAAGGTATCAACATAAAGTGAAACCGACCACCGGCGAATTTGCTCTTTCGATTACGACAGTGATGTCCAATTACCGTGAATTCCTCTCGGAGAAACTTCCGTCAGTTTGGCTCCACACTCCTTGAGAAAACCCACTGCAACTTCAACAGAATCATCGGTTGCATTCTCCAGAAGCAGCGTCAAAATCTCCAACGCAACAACTTCGTGAGCCTTAAAGAAATAAAACACGAACTGTCAATCACCTCGGCCATTATCAAATCAAAACAAAACAAAAGACGGACTGACCACTTCTTGATTGGCCAAATGCGCTACAAACTTCGTTGCAGATAAGCAAATATTTTTATCGTTTCGGCGGAATCCACGTCGGAACTGAATGATCAAACGGGTTAGAACCAGTTCGCCAAATTGAGGAAACTAAAATAAAAGTGAAATACGATTATAACACTACGTATCTGGGCGAAATTTCAAATCAAAAAGAATAATTTCATTTGAATGCGTGTTTTTTTTTGTCGTCAGAGATAACCTCCCGTCCTAGGACGGTAAAATTTACAAAAAAAAAATTGTACGTTCCTTTTTATGATGAAAAAAATTTGATCACACGAGTTACTTTTTAAAGAGACCATTACCTGCAGAAATGTCTTTTGCAAAAATATCGTCAAGATTTACCCAACAATTGCCAAAATAATTTTTAATATTAAAAATAATTCATTAAAATCATAAAAACAAACTTAAAAATGAAGTGACTTGTGTGAGTCACCAAAGAACGCCACTTTAAATTTATAAAAACTAAAGTCAACCCCTCAATTAAGTGGCAAATCACATTTCCATAATTCCTTAATTAAATACACATGCATTTCTTTATTCATATTCAACTCTCAATACATTCTTCCAATCAACTTGAGAGGGGTGTATGGCATTTGCCCTAAAGGAACATTTGCCCGAAAACCATTGTTCCTAAAGGGACATTTACAATAAAACCGTTAGCTCTAAAGGAACCTAAAGGGCCATTTACCCTAGAGAGACATTTACAGTAAATTGGCATTTGCCCTAAAGGGACATTTGTACTAAAACCATTTGGTTAATCTTTAAGATCTAAGATCCTACAGTGAAAAAAAAATTACAAAAATCTTCGCATGTAGGCGCTTCTGTAGCTGTGACGTCAACATGTGGCAAAAAAATCAATTTTGATACACTTTTGTCCGCCATTTTCTCTCTTATCGATGGATAAAAGTGGGTATATTGTAATAACGATTCTTTTTTGGGTAAATATGCACTACTGAAAAAAGGAAGAGCAACTTTTGATCTACAATGGTTAGTTATTTGAGTCGTATATAATTAGTGGTCAACTTTTAACGTACTATGAAACTTTTTGTTAGTGGGAAGTTCGATCCTATAAAATGTATAAACGGAGGAGCGTTTGTCGCCTATGGGATTTAACATGAGCTAAAAAAATACGAGATTTTAAAATGAAATTAAAAAGAGAAAAACTAATTATAAATTTGTACCAACGTATCACTAGATGAGCAATATTGTTATGTACATATTGCAATTTGAATTTTGAAAATAACAATTTTCGTTGCAGAAAACAAAACATTTGCCTGAACCATGTATTTTATAAAATAGGAATTTCTCTTTCTCATTGGTTTCAATGGCTTACTAAACGGCGAAAAGTGGAACTATAATTGTCATCTGCTAATATTCAAAATGGCGTCACATATATAGGCTCTTAAGAGCCCCTCCTAGGACAGTTTATGTTTAATTTAAACTAATCATTTGTACGCTTCTTCTTTTTAAGGCCTTGCTAGAGCTCAATGAAACACTCCGAAATGATAGTCTTGGGAATTTCTTCTTCAGAAAACTGCTGTTTCAGAGTGGAAAATATGATTACTCTGAAATCAAAAGTGCTGAAATCAGGGTGGCTGATTTTTTTGATTTTTTTAAAAAATCAAATAAATCGATGTTTTTCATTTAAATCAGATTTTTTTTATTTAAATCAGATTTTTTTCATTTTTTTCATTTATATGAAATATTAAATTTTTTTTATGATGATGTTTGCAAAAATGATTAATAATAACATCGTTAATTGTTAAGTTATTAGTAAACTAATTGCAAAATAATAAAAAAATGTTAAGAAACATTCAAATTTTAAAATAATAAGTTTCAAGCACTTTTAATTTAACATTCTAAATGTAAACACGAGCTTTGCAGCCTTTTCAGTCCCCAAAGCAAATCAGTACCTCAAAAGGTAAACTGTATTAAGTCACTTTAAAAAAAAAACACGATTTTACATTTTCATGAGATGTAAAATTTGTGTTTTTTAAACAGCTTGTCAAGTTCTATCAGCAGTAAACAGTGATAAGTCCACAGTTTTACACATTGGCTGCTAGATGGTGGTATACCATATTAAGTCCTATTCCTTCAAAGAGAAAAACTTTCAAATTATTCCACTGTAAAATTTAGGTGACTTAAAACGGTTTACCTCTGAGGTTCTTAAATACATGTAGATTACTAGTCTATTACTATTTATATCTACAGTATTTGTCCCTGATTTCCACCAGTAAATTGGGGGATACTTCCTCAAGCATATCTTCCGAAAAAATAATGCATTAATGAAAGGACTACCACACTACTTTATTTTATAAACATAGAGAAAAATGCTGGGAACTGTTTTATTTTTATTGTGTAATGTTAATGGTTAAATAAATGTACATTTTTTTTAAAAAAATCATTTAATTTTTTTAAAAAAAATCATTTGATTTAAATCATGATTTAAATCAATGTGATTTAAATCACTGCCACCCTGGCTGAAATACAATAGGGAATCTAGGAAAATGACAGGCAATTAGAAATCGGGACGAACAGAAGTTGGCTCCACCCTTTTTATGACGAACGCAACTTCTAATTGGTTTCTTATGTAGTCTGACGTCACATGCTCCGCCCTTTTCAACGTCGAACCACACAACAAACCAATTAGAAGTTGCCAGTCGTCATAAAAAGTGCGGAGCCAACTTCTGTTTGTCCGGATTTCTAATTGTCTGTGGGAGATACAACACTTGAAATGGTCGAGGCGACCAATGTGCAGACAGCAACATACTAATTTACATAATTGCTTTTGTTTTCATTATGCTATAGGCTGCAAATTATTTAATGAGTCCCATTTTGTGGAACTTCATTGTTTTTGGAATATTGTTTTCAGATTTCTTTTCATTGAGCTCTAGCAAGGTCTTTAAATTTAAATTAATAATAAATCGCCCCTAGAAGAAGCTCCACTGCTCGTTTTTATTTTTAAATGTATGCTGATCGAGTGATATAATGACAAAAAAAAATTGCGTTTATATTTTTAAAAAAACTATTTCAAAATCCCGAATTTCTAACTATTGTGTTAAACTCCACTGAGTACGTGCAAAAAACATCCATTAAAATGCTCGTAAAATACCTAAAATAATTTAAAAAAACACAATTAAACCACAGTTGAAACCAAAACATTGCTGATTGCACGTGCTGATTTTTTCTGGTTTTTTAAAATTATTTTTACAAGCATTTTAATGGATATTTTCTTGCTTACGAGCACATACTCAATGGAGTATAACATAAGAGTTAGAAATTCGCGATTTTGAAACAGTTTTAAAAATAGAAAAACACCAATTTTTGTCATTCTATCAGTCGATCCGCATATATTTAAGGTGCATATTACACTTTGAAAACTTAATATTGGACAACTTTTAAATATGAAAAATAAACATATTGTCGCGACTGTGTGTATTTTAAAAATGAACATTTTTCTTTAACATTGGGTCTATGGGCTCAATAGACAAACGATGCTAGCGCTCTTTGTGGAGATTTTTCGAAGTAATTTTGTGATGTAGCGTCTTAAGACGATTCCACGTTTAAATATACAGTAAGTCCCCGAATTATGTATATCAATTGGTTCTATAAACGCCACTAAAATACATGGGATTTAGTTAAGTTTTCAAACACAACACAGGTTTTGTTTTAAAATAGTGACATTTGTGTGACTTATTTGCTTACTTTGCTGTTTAGGATGCAAACTAGTGCTGCATAGACGTGCGTGAACGTAGGAGAAGCCGCCTGCGCTTGCATTATCGCACGAGCGAGTAGACCACGTCCACGAACAACGTTCTCCTTCATGAGTTCGCGACAAATGATGTCCATGTTGGCCACGTTCACTTTGTTAATCAATCCGTTTATACTCTTCTTCAGCGCCTCCCAAGCGAAACGCTGATAAGCAATGCTGTGCAGAAACACAAAACTGGATTAGAGAGACGCAAAACATGTTTCGATCACACGGGTCGTTCGTACCTGCTCTTGTCCGTCAGTTCCGCTTGCATCATCCGCAACCTGGCGGGTGGTATGTAGGCGCCGCCAGTGCGCAAAGTGAGGGCTTCGGCTCCTTCATCGACCGCCTTCCTCGCTCTCTTTGCAGAAGGTTCCTGTAGCTTATCTCCCTTTTCATCGATGTCGCCACCTCGCGTTCTCGTTCCTACGTTTGGATCTCTGTTTTCTGGATCTCTTCTTTCTTTTCTCCGACTACTGTCCTCTTCTTCGTTCTCTTTTCTTCCTCCTTTCGACAAATCAGATCTTCGATCTCCGTATTTGTTCCAGTAAATGTCGCTGTTGCCTCGACTTCGATCTTCTCTCGACCTTCTCCTTCGTCTCTCCGGGCTTCTTCTATCCGAGTAACGGTCGTCATCCCAGTAGCGTCTTCCATGACGGTACTGGTGTTCCCTGCTCTTGCTTCTACTTCGAGACCTTCGTCGCGTTCGATCTCCGCTTCTCGAACGGCTCCTCGATTCTCTCGAACGATCGAAGTCACGACCTCTGCTCTCAGAACTACTCCTGGAACGCTTTTCTCTACTCCTCGAACGCTTAGTCTTGTTTTTCTCCGGACTTAGAGATCGGCTTCTGTCGTCCCTCTCCAACGAACGTTTGGTCGTCTTCATTTTCTCCGAACTTGGAGATCTGCTTTTGTCAGCCGGCCTCTCCAACGAACGTTTGGTCGTCTTTATTTTCTCTGGACTTCGAGATCTGCTTCTGTCGTCGCTCTTCAAAGAACTCCTCTTACTTCGACTTCTGTTCTTTTCCATTATTCCGTCATTTCCCTTTCTTTCCTTCGATTCTTTCGTTCTCTTTTCTACTTTTTCGTGGCTTTCATCTTCACTCGAATCAGAACTATAAATGTATCGCACAAAAAACAAAACAAATATAATACGTTAATCAACAATAAATATAACGTAATATTTTCTAATACTTACTATGAACCTGAAGACATTCTTCGATGAATTCTTTATCGCACGTTTTCGCCTCCAAATTCAGAATTTCAGACGCGAAGAACAAGAAACAACTGGCAGTTGGGCGCAGCCAAAAAAATTCTGTTAGCTCCGCCTTTTTATGAGCATCAGACTAATAAGAAACCCATAACAAACAGAATCAAACGCGTAACAAGCCTAAATAACCAATCAGAACACACTTTTCTGGCTGCGCTCAACAGGCTTTTAGAAGAGAGAGAGAAAAACGGCGTAAATGACGTCACTGTATGATTTTAGGCTCCTTGACTTACAAGTTAGTAGCTACTAGCTAGCGCGATTTAGTACACTTTAGTGACTTTACTTAAACAATCTTATAAAACAGGATAAGCGACTTTGTCCCTTCTTGTTATTGGCGAATTTTCCACGACGTCAATCGTGTTTTGCTCGCCCTCTGTCGTCAGGCCTTACTTTTTGCATAATTCTTCCCATGGCCTTAAACAAACCAGTATCACAGAATAAGGATATATATATATCCTTATTCTGTGCCAGTATAATGCCTACGCCTGGGTAGCACAGTGGGTAGTCTCCGCTTGTGGGCTTGTGTAATAGACTGATTGACTTGACTCACTTGAGAATTCATTGCATTGCAATTCGCTTGTGAATTGGTGTGTTTAATTTGGCTTGTTGACCATTTAATTTATTGCAATAATAATTTTAATTTTGAAATAAGCAAAATAGAGAAATTATAATTATTTATTTGCACGTTATTCAATTGATGTGCCTGGTTCTATGTATAGAAATAGGCAAAAAGTAGGGCCTGCCGAAAGAGAGCGCGCAAAATGACGTCATAAGCCGGGGGAGGAAAAAATGATTTGCCTATGGTCTATGGACTCCACCTTATAAGGGCAGAAGTGTTTTATCCTGGTATCTAATCAAATAGTAACATTGGAGCTGATCGAGAAAAAAAAAGGTGTGGTTATTCGTCTCACGTGATCTCCATTAACCAATGATAGTTAGTTATGGGACAGGTTTTGGCGGGGAAAGTTGTCACATTTGGCGGGAGATCTATCAATTCTGCGCTATTGTTGCATGACGAGCAGCTGCTTTGTTGATAATTTTGTTATTTGTACAGCAGTGCGAAAGGTAGCTTCGTTCTGTTCTATACAACGATATCTGGAGGTTTTTACTTTACATTTTTTGTTGTTTCAACGACGATTTATATTTCTGCGAACACAGGTAACAGTTGTGCTACGGTAAAATATCGTTAGCATTACGTTTGTTAACGTTTCGTTAAAGCATAGTGTTAAAGACACAGAATTTTTTCGTTCCCCGCCTTTTATTTTGGTGTTAGCCTACTATTTTCTGTCCAACTGTGTTAACCTCATTTTTTTTTACTTTTCTAACTTGTTTTCTAGTTTGTTTCGCAAAAAAATGACTTCAACAACGATTCAATCGAGTCTAAACTTCACAATTCGCAAGGCGAGATCGTCAACAAACAAAGTGGTGGAAACGTCACCTGCTCGTTCGAAATTCGCCTTGGATGACAATGAGAAGAGTTTCGAGTCGTTTCGACTCCGTAGTTCTCAACTAAACACACCTACAAAACAAAAGAATAGAGAAGGCAGCGGTTAGAAAACACTTTGGGTAAAAGGAGTATTCGTTGTAATAAACAGCTAACATTATTAATTGCAGATTTGGCGTCGTCCTGTTCGCCACCGAAAAAGTTTCGTGGTTCGATCGAGAGTCCACAGTCGGGTACTATACGTACGTTTATTATGTATTTTGAATGCCATGGCGCATTCCATTTGGTGTAATTGACCGTTACACGAAATGTACATTTTGCGAAATGAACATAAATTCACCCGATACAAAACGCGAAATTGGACATACGTTTTGTTTAATGGACAACTACACCAAATGGATAACACATTATACATATCGCACCTCGGCCTCAGAAAAGTGGCACAACTAAAAAAAACACTTTTTTGGAGAAAATGAGTTTAAAAGTTAAGAGAAGATTCATGGCTTACTTTGCTGAGCTTCTCAAGTGTAAAAACCGTTTTGACTATTCATAATATCGGTTTATTTCACTTCCTTCAATAGATTCAGATGCAACTTTAAACTCATTTTCCCCCCCAAAAAAGTGTTGTTTTGAGTTTCGTCAGTCTTCTCGCGGAGGTACGATATGTTCGTATTTTTCTGATATTTCTTTTTTTAATGTAGCGAAAGATTTTAGCATTTTATCGATGACGACGAAGAAAACGATTCTGAAAAAGAATCTTTCTCCTCGGAAGGTGAAACGAAACGAACCTGATGCCGGTAAAGCACTTTATTTTGCTCACTGGGTTCACTATCTTGCAATTAATTGATTGATTGGCAATTTAAACTTGCAGAGAATACTCCAGAAAAGAAATCTTCATGCTCTCGAAGCAGTTCGCCACGCAAAACGGCCGATACGAGTTCCGCTTGTATACAGCTCTTCAAACAAGATGGTAACCGTTAAAATTTCTTTCTCGAGAACACTAAAGTAGCTAGATATAATGTAAACCTTTTAGAGACATTTAATTTCTGTTTTTCTTTCATTGCAGTAACCACTTACCAAGAAGTGAAATCTGCTCTGACGTCGTCGTCGTTGGCTTCGTCTTTTCCGTGTCGCGAAACCGAGATTCAGACGATAACTCGATTCTTAGAAGATCATCTGATCGAGAAACGACCGGGTAGTTTGTACATATCGGGAGCTCCCGGAACAGGGAAAACGGCATCTTTGAATCACATTTTACGGGCGTTGAAAGTAGTTCTCGTGATTTATATCTAAATCCAATCGACACTTATTTGTGTTTGTTATTTAGTTTCAGAAATCGGTGGACCAGATTATATTCGTCAATTGTATGACACTCAATTCGGTGAATTCCATCTACAAGCGTATTTGGATGGAACTGAGTGGAAAGGACTGCGTTAGTGAAACAAGTTCTGTGACCACCATTCAAAAGAATCTGAAACGTCTGATGACGAATGGAGATAAAATGATGTAAAGAAGATTAGTTCAATTAATCGAGTAGTTTTTCTTTCGAGTTTTGCTTTAGAAAATTTAAAAGTATTCGCTCCGTTTTTATCTTAGATTGTTGATTTTGGACGAAATCGATTACTTGGACAGCAAAGATCAACAGATTCTCTACACGATCTTCGAGTGGCCGGCACTCGAAAAATCCAATTTGGTTCTCATAGGTTAAGACATTTCTGATATTGAATATTAGAATCCAAGTACTTTTTATGATTGCAAATTTTCTTTAAAACATACATGTATAACTTTATGGTGGTTTTAAAGAGTAAACACCCCTCGAACTCTGGTTATTCTGTATTTCAGAAGCGCAATTAAGAGGCTACATCACAAAGAGCGCTAGCATAGTTTGTCTATTGAGCCCGTAGACCCAAAGTTAAAGAAAAGAATGTTAATTTTTAAAATACACAGTCGCGGCAATGTTTATTTTTCATATTGAAAGTTGCCCAATATTAAGTTTTCAAAGTGCAATTTGCACCTTAAATATATGCTGATCGAGTGATAGAATGACAAATTTCTAACTATTATGTTGAACTCCATTGAGCACGCCCAAATAAGAAAAATACGTAAAAATAATTTTAAAAAACCCGAAAAAAATCAGCACGTTCGCCAATGTGTTGGCTTCACTGTGGTTTGTGTTTTTTTAAAATAATTTTTAGGTATTTTTATGAGCATTTTAATGGATGTTTTTTTTGCTTACGAGCATGTCCTCAATAGAGTTTAACATAAGAGTTAGAAATTTGCGATTTGAAATAATTTTTAAATTTTTATTTTGTCATTCCATCACTCGATCTGCATATACATTAGTTAAGGTGCTCATTGCACTTTGAACAGTAAAAATTGGACAACTTTCAATATGAAAAATAAACATATTGCCGCTACTGACTGTGTATTTCAAAAATTAACATTTTTCCTTTAATATTGGCTCTATGGGCTCAATAGAAAAACTATGCTAGCGCTCTTTGCGGAGATTTTTCGAAGTAATTTTGCAATGTAGCCTCTTAAACTCTGAAAACTTTACACTTTCAGTGTAAATATTCATATTACGTTTTAACATGTGGGATTATTTCGTGTAGGAATTGCAAATGCACTTGATTTAACGGACCGCATTCTGCCTCGATTACAAGGTCATTCTAACTGTAAACCTCGACTGTTGCACTTTCCACCATATTCCAGAGACCAGTTGTTGACCATTATAAAGGACAGACTAAAACATGTAAACATCATAACACTACTGTTCATGTACATTGTTAATAACATACGTCGATAACATACGTAACATTTGTTTTTACGAAAGGTTTCGATTGACGGCCAGTCACTCATCCACCCAGCAGCCCTTCAGTTTTGTGTTCGAAAGGTCTCGTCCGTTTCTGGCGATATAAGAAAAGCACTAGACATCTGCAGGTTAGAATATGATCAGTGTGCGTTACATGTTTGTTTACGAAGCTGAGAAACTAAAACCTTACTTTTATTTAATAGAAGGGCAGTCGAGGTTGTGGAATCGGACATTCGCAAACAAAAAATCTTGCGGCCGAGACTTCCGAACGACGGTTCGTACAAGTTCGGCAAGTATTTATCATTGCTTTGTTATTTAAGTTGAATTTTCTTACAGGTGACAACAAGCCAACTCAAAAGACTGAAAAGTTGGATTCAAAGGTTGATTTGGGAGTAATCGTTAAGATTATCAATGATATCTACAGCAATACCCTGACAAATGAAACTGAAAGCGGAGAAAATGCATTACCTTTACACCAAAAAGTGCTCCTTTCTACTCTTCTTATGATAGTCAAAAAAGGGAAGTCCAAGGAAGTGGCGGTTGGAAAAGTAATAATTATTGCAAACAAAACAAAAATGCGCCGAGAAATCGTTTTTTTAAGTTTAGCGTAATTTCAGTTTCATGAGGTATACTGCAGGGTTTGTAAGAAGCAACAAGTTTCTCACTTGGATCAATCGGACTTCTTAAACATTTGCACTTTAGTCGAGTCTCGAGGGTTGATTGCCATCAAAACTAACAAAATTTCTAGATTATCGAAGGTACCTATACTTGTGGTTTTAAGAGCCTACACATCGCAAAATTACTACGAAAAATCTCCGCAAACAGCGCTAGCATTTTTTTTCTAACTCTTATGTTAAACTCCATTGAGTATGGCTAAATAAGAAAAAAACATCCATTAAAATGCGCGTAAAAATACCTAAAAATAATTTTAAAAACCGCAGTGAAGCCAACACATTGGTGCCCGTGCTGATTTTTGGTTTTTTAAAATTATTTTTACTTATTTTTACGAGCATTTTAATGGATATTTTTTTTGCTTATGATTTTTATATAGTTTTTTAAAAAAATATAACCTCCCTTACCTTTGAAAAATTAAAATTGGACAACTTTAAATATGAAAAATAAACGTAACGCAGTGGCTGTGTATTTTAAAAATTAACATTTTTTTCTTTAACATTGGGGTCTATGGCGCTCAATAGAAAAACGATGTTAGCGCTCATTGCGGAGATTTTTCGAAGTAATTTTGCAATGTAGCCTCTTAATATCTATGAATTGTTGACTTCAATTTTTAATAATAAACTAATTTTTAACATTCAGGTTACATTGAAAGTTGACGAAAACGAAGTCGAATTTGCATTGCAAGACAAAGTACTCCTGTCATCCATTCTCGAAGATAGCAGCAGCCTCAGAGCGTAGTTGTCAAGTTTCCCCACACTTAAATTTAAAATTTCCCTGTTGACCAAGACGCATGTATGTGATGGTAGCTTTTGTTATTATTTGTTCTTTTCTGGAAATAAACCAGGAGAGGACTTAACGGTGGTCACCTTTTTCGGAGTACCAAATTCACTTTCCTTACGCTGCCGTAAAAGGCAGTCAAGTAAATCACACTGAACGAAATGCAGAATCATCATCATCATCAAACTACGTGTATTAGAAAATTAATAATTTACTGGCTACCATGAACAGTTGCATGCACAGTGTGCTAAAAGATAACGTACTGTTCGTTCAGATTCATGTTTTATGGCAGTGTTTCACAATGTGGTACGTGTACCACTGGTGGTATTTGTGGGGGAGGGAGGGGGTATTTTATTGGGTATATGGATGATCATTGCTTATGGGTTTTTAAGGTGGCTTTATAAATATTTATTTTGTTTTTCTCCACTTACATGGCATGCCTGTGTGGCTATTATGTTCTATAGGAGGGGGTCTCTTTGCCGAACCGCGGGGTTTTGAGGAAATTTACATTTTTCAAGCGAAGCATTACGGAAAAAAAAATTCAAAAGCCGTCTAGAAACTAGAATAGTTGGTGATAATGTTAAGTTTTGTAATGATAGCTTCGAAAACGTCCATGGAGCACAGCATTAGCCACTGCATTGTGCCGTAAAGTGGGTGTGCTCATATCATGAGGAAGCCACGCCCCCAAAGGCCACGCCATATTGAAAACTTAATATAGGACAAAAAAACATTGCCACGAATGTGTATTTTAAAAATTAACATTTTTTCTTTAACATTGGGGCTCAATAGAAAAACGATGCTAGCGCTCTTTGTGGATATTTTTCGAAGTAATTTTGTGATGTAGCCTCTTAAATGGTCAACCCCCTCTCTATTTACTTGTCTTACATTACACTCGTAAAATGAATTCCAGCTATGCTAAGGGTCATGTAGTTTCTTTGCAGTCGAACTGCATCCTAAAAACCCCTGGCAACAGCTCGGCCATGCTCAGGATAATAACCACTGTTATACCGTTCTTTGAATTTTTTAATGTTGTCTAACTTCTCTTCATTACTAATAACTTTTCTTTCACTCACTCAAGATCGAGCCCATTATCTCGACTGGCTTACTGACGTAAGAATACTTCTTACAAAGTCATTCAATTTGTAAGTAATTTACTTTGTAATTTGTAAAAAAAATGTTTATTTAAAAAAAAAACAATTTGTTCCAACTTTTATTTTTGATGAGAAACTGAGAAAAGAAAAAAATGTTACTTTACACGATTATTTACAGGCAAAACAAAAATGCACTGTTTTCCATGGTTTATCCTTCCTACGTGGCAAGATAGGAAAAAAAAAAGTAAAAAGTGTACTCCATGCAATTCCACCAGACATTGATTGAACTTGTGTCTTTAACGACATCTTCTCAACGTCAATAATTGTATTATGCAATGCGCAATTTGTTTCGCCACGATGCGCACACGCACACAAAAATTGCAATCGGTCGAATAACTTAAAAAAATTTCTTCTTTCTAATTTAAACCGCTTAACAAAATTCCACTTTGAATACTCATAAATACAAAACTTGTTAATTACAAACAAATGGCAAAAACGTATATAGTTGCTTTACGTACCACGCTGCCCATTGCCAACAACTAATACCATCTTTATCTCTTATGTTACGCGACGGTAAACCTAACGAGGCAATGAAGGTCAATCGTCATCTTCGTCTTCGTCTTTTGGAGATGCAGCCTTCTTGTAAATGGGTCCAAACTTTGACATATACTTCCGCACAAAATCCTTTGCCTTATGTTTCACGTTTTCATTGCATTCGAGGTCTTCCACATTGCGACAATGCTTCAGTTCCTTGGCCATCACAAAATGGGTTAGCTAAAAATTTGTGAAAATACCCACATTAAAACAGTGCCGGCCAATTAATTAAAATTACAGATCAAATCACTGAAATTTTTTTCCATTAGGTTTCCATAGTAATAGCGCCTATTTTTCCTCGATGAAAGTAACACCAAAATACAGTGGAGTTGCACGTCTTAGAACCACATTGAAATACATGATTGCATTTCTTGTTTCACAAAGGCAGCGAATGAAAAAAACTGTTTGAAAATTTCTTCTTCGTTACCCTTATATTTATAAATCTAACGTGTTAAGCAACTTAGACATTTTGCACCTCGGCTGGAAGAGTGGCACAATTAAAAAAAAAACACTTTTTGGGAAAATGAGTATATGATTTATGGTTTACTTTGCTGAGCTTCTCAAGTGCAAAAACCGTTTTAAAAAATGCAACTTTTTTTTTCCCAGCCGAGGTACGATTTCTTTAACTTGACTTACTATCTAACCATAACCGAGAACAGCCATTAATGTTATTTTCATACATTGACCGTTAGTGATGTCAAATATTTTACGTGACACGAGTTTCAAATATTTTTTAAAAAATTTATTTTGTAAAAAAAACCTGTTTCCAAGTACTGAAACCATAAACGAAAAAAATGATGGTTGTAATTGGTTCACAGGAGTATTTTAAACACGTTTGCAAACCTAAACCTGCCATGATACTTATGTGTGGCACCCTCAAATCACATCTTAAGAGCATAGATACAGCGTTTAGATCAAAATTTCTCCGAATGTAGGCGCTGTGATCGTTTTTGATTGAAAAACGGTTTTTTAACGTTTTTTGATGGGACGGTTTTTGATCCAATGGGATTTAACATGGGGTTAAAAAAACGAACGATTTTGAACCTTGTTTCAAAATAGAAGGACCCTTTGAAAAATTATGTAAATTGAGCACGTAAAGAACAATACTTTTTATTGTATTTTGCGCTTTAATGTATTTTAATTGAGCGATTGTGAGGCAATTTCTTGTAATTTTAGTAACACCATATAAGAATAATTATTTGTCTCGTTGTCGACCTGCTCACAACAACAAGATGGACGTGTATCTAGGTTCTTAATTAAAAATGAAATTTGAAAAAAAAAATTCTTACAAGCTTGTACAGAATATAAAAAATCCAAGAGGCATAACTTTATAAGTGTAACTTCATTCAAATACCACAGCGCAGCCATCTTGAAACTTGGTAGTGACAAGGTCTCCATAAGAAACTGGGTCTACATGAGTCAAGTCACTGGATCAATCCACTTGCATTGAACGCGAATTGAACGTCTAAACTCAAACTTGATTCTGTTCAGATGATCAGCCGATATGGATTGTTGGGTTTATACATTCAAGTGAGTGTTTATGAATTCAAGTGAGTTGACCAACTTACTAGGCTCGTGTAAACCCAGCTATTTAGATTATATACCGAGCCTGCCTCTAGTTCGATCAAGTAACCGGGTAAATTCGCATCTTAATTCAAAATGATGACCAAAGAACTCCAATAATTAACGTAATAAAAATTGTAATTAGAATAAGACTTCATGCTTCTTTCTATGTTAAAGATTCGCCTATAGCAACTCTGCCCCCAGTTTCAAGATGGCGACTTCCTGTCAACAGCAACATGAAGGTTCCGACAGAGTTTCCCTTCTGTATAACTTTTTATTCTGTGCCATTAGTATATCAAATTAATGTAAAATGATGCAATTATCTTGTTTTATTTCACGAATTTGAATTAATTTTACAACTTTTCATAAATTTCATGAAATTACCCATCACTAATTGACATAAAATTTAGTGGAATGGTTTCCCACGCGAGCCATCAGTTGTTCCCTTTTTTTACAAACTCAACTTTTCACATTTCATAAAATGCATATTCCAAAATATTAATTCTTTACACGAGTTACGAAAGAAAAAAAAACGTAGGAAATGAGAATTTACCTTGCGAGCTAAATGTTTGAACTCGTCCGTAGAGGAAATGCGACCGAGTTTGCAGTCGGGTTTCCGATATGGATTAAGACATTGCACAATAAACTGCGACATTTTCGAGCGAAAAAACTCCTTAATACGACGAGCAAGTTCACTAGAAGTGTCAGCCACAGCTGTTGTCGTCCCCTTTTTCTTCTATTTTTAGACAATTATTAAGATAACAAACATTAGCAACCATCAGTAAAAACTGTACAAAGCAATTTGTAGTACGAGTTAAAATTTACTTTTGGTTCTTCGAAAGCAAGTGTCTCTAGCTCCAGATCCGTTTCGTCTGCTACTGGAGGTTCCCACTGCGTCTGCCGCGTAACTGCATGATAATAGTAAACATTTCCTTCAGAATCTTTGGCCGTTTTCCAACCAGTAGGCAATTTCGCAGGCGGCACAATTTTTGGAGGTTCCGGTGGTGGTGGTGAACTTTCCTCTAGAACATCATTTGGTACAACCTGATTCCAAGGACCCTGTATATATAAGTATCACATATTAAATCAAATCAAAGATATCGCTATAACAGATTTTATGCCAATTAATAAACACGAACAGCTTGGTCGGGAGGAAGTTGGACAACCACGCCTTGAGGTGGGTAATACAACGGTTGTCCTTGTGGAGGAACAAAATGTGCACCAGCTCCTTGCTGAGGCGATGGAGCAATATATCCAGCTGGAACCTTCGAGGGGAAAAAATATATGCTTAACCACAAAACCTTTCTCTATATAAAACGACTGCTCAACCACAAAAAAGTCTATAGAAAAAAGCGCCTGTCATGATTCCGCTAGGGACGCAGCATCCCTGAAGATAGTTAAAAAAAAGGTTAGAACATAGAAGAAAATGATGTACGAGATTCACTAAGATTAATAATCCCAGTAGTCCTGGTTTTCAGATCTCTGTCCCGGGGAGTCCCGACAAGCCCCCTCCTAAGTTCTGGAAAAATTTTAATGTTTTCAAGCAAACTTTAACAACAAACTAAAACATTACGAAAATATTCAAAGAATTTTAGAAACCTAGGATAGTTTGGTAATATTACTAAAAGTATTTTCATGACGATATCTTTCAAAATGAAACTTTCTACGACAGTTTGAAAAAGGGAAAAATCGTTTTTTGTGAAATGTTGATGGCGGAAAAAAACAAAATACGGATTACTTTCAAACTACTATAAAAAGTATAAGATATTGTTATGAAAAAACTATCAACACAATCTTCTACCGTTCTAAAATGGTCAACTTTATGCTGCGCTCTCCCGATCCAAGATCCCAAACTACATTAAGGTGCTTATGAATAATGCAAGCGGTCAAGGCAAATTACTTCATGACAACCAGACATTCACACAAAATGTCATTTATAATAAATTAATAATGAAGTATTTGAATGAAGAGCCTAGATACAGCGTTTAGTTCAAAATTTCTCCGAATGTAGGCGCTGCGATCGTTTTTGATTGAAAAACGGTTTTTTCAAGTCACATAATAATTAATAGAAAAATAATTTCGCGTGTTAACCTTGTAAAAAGGAAACAGTGTGAAGCCAATAGATTAATGCACATGCTAATTTTTATGTGATTGTTCTAAGTCGTTTTTAATGGGAGTTCTTCAAATGTTTGGGTCACGGTTTTTTACTCCTATGGGACTTAACATGGAGTTAAAAAAAAACGATCGATTTTGAACCTTGTTTAAAAATTGAAGGACCTTTCATAATTTAGAAAAAAGAATCACCGTAAAGGCAATAAACACGTGTAAGTACGTGCTAATTTTGTCTGGTTGTTCTAAATCATTTTAATGAAAGTTCTTCTAACGTTTGTGGGATGGTGTTTTGCTCCTATTGGACTTAACATAGAGTAAAACAATTTATAATTTTAAACGTTATTAGAAAAATAGAAGGACCTTGTCAAAATTTATAAAAAGGAAACATCGTGAAGTGAAGCCAATGCATGAAAGTATGTGCTAATTATTTTGTTATTGTTCTAAATCGTTTTTAACGAGAGTTTTTCAAATGTTTGTTTGATGGTTTTTGATACAATGGGATTTAACATGGGGTTAAAAAACGAACGATTTTGAACCTTGTTTAAAAATAGAAGGACCTTTTGAAAAATTATTTAAATCAAGCACGTAAAGAACAATACTTTTTATTGCATTTTGCGCTTTCCTGTATTTTAATTGAGTAATTGTGAGGTGATTTCCTGCAGTTTTAGTAACACCATATAAGAACACTCATTTGTCTTCTTGTCGTCTGTT
This sequence comes from Brachycybe producta, assembly GCA_036925085.1. Classification (NCBI taxonomy): domain Eukaryota; kingdom Metazoa; phylum Arthropoda; class Diplopoda; order Playtdesmida; family Andrognathidae; genus Brachycybe; species Brachycybe producta. The sequence goes on along the minus strand of JAUPFP010000012.1, from coordinate 3,305,622 downwards.
CAAAACAACAAGATCCAGGACGTGTTTCTAGGCTCTGAAATAGTTAAATAATTTCAGTAGCAAAATTAAACAAGAATTTTGCTCCCGTCATTTACGACGGGTTACCCCACTAGTTTTTATTATACAGTAATATTGAAATTAAAAAAAAAGTTTGAAGCCACCTTAATATTTATTATTTGATAATATTAGTTTGAGCTGTTATAGCTATGACTCAGTCCTTAATAATTCTGATCAAATTTCGCACTTTGCCTCCACAACACATCTCGGTAATGCCTTGTTACCCCTGGGGCGAAAATTAGAACTTTTCTGAAGATTTTTCAACTGGCGAAAAATACAACACAAATGGCTCCCCCACCCATTCACTATCATAGGCGGGGACAACGTTTCTTCTCTTTTTTCACCAGTTGACATTTTCCAAAAAGTTCAAATTTTCACCCCAGGGGAAACAAGACCTAAACAAGCGAAAATTGTTCTTTTCTACGAAAAACAATAATTTATCTTAAAAAACAGTTTAACATTAAAGATGAAAACAACACTTTTTTTTATATAAAATGAACCTTCCGATATAAAAAAAAATGGCAAATGTAAAAATGTACCGGTGCAGGAGTAGTTCCAGGTGGATAAACAGGATAGACAATCTGAGTTGGAACTGCAGATACATTTGTCGACGGGGATGACGCTGCCACAGCTAGAGAAGTTCCATCCTCAACTACTGCCGTTGCAACATCTGGTGGAGGCATTGCTCCCATAATCACCATAGGCTCTAATAGTAAATTACAAGTAAGAGTTAGTTAAGTAAACATTCACGACAAATTGTCACTAGAACTCGTGAATACTGTGCGTCTCGTGAATACTGTGCGTTTCGAAAACAACCACGCAAAACTTGACAAAAAGACAAGTATTTTCGAAACTAAAAACAGCAACCTGGGCCCACGTTTAAGAGAACAAAATGTTGCCAGTTGAACTTCAACGTGAACCCTTCAAGCACACTGAATAAAACAGAAACTATCTACAACAGAGTAGTTAGCGATAGTTTCTCTTTGTCAGATTGAAATATCATAAATAGTTAGATAAATATACGGAGGTAACCCAACTACAGATCAACAGTAAAGCGGTCATCTCACTGGGTATCTCTGTACAGCAACATTCGCTGCAATATGCCCTGCACAAAACTCTGTAACACACTGTTGCTGCTCTTACACAACTTGTCCATGTTCTTGTACACTGACTTGCTTGCACAGGGTGGCTGGTTTTTTAGTTTGAAGAAAAAAACTAAATTAACCAGTTTTTTGGGGGGTTCAAACCTAGTTTTGTTTTTTAGTTTAAACTAGAGGTGGGAAAAATCCTAAATTTTCTTGAATCCGAATCCTAAAAGGTTCTTCGAATATCCTGAATCTCGAATCCTTCATATAAGAATCCTACGTTATTCATTAAGAAGATACAAATAAATGAAATAATATTAAATTATTAATAATAAAAAACGGCGTAGCACTCAAGAGTCACCCCATGACAATATTGGTGATCCGGATACCACAGAATTTGCAACAATCGCCGTTTTTTTTGTTCGTGAACGCTTCTATTGGACGTCATTGGAGTTAAAACTAACTTTACCAAAATTTTTAACAGCTTTTTTAGGTTAGGATTCTAAAGATTCGAAAGACAAAAAAGCGCGAAGATTCGCGTTTTCGAATCTCGAATATTTTTCAAGATTCGCAGGATTCGAACGTAACACCCCTAGTTAAAACCAAAGGTTTATTTAAAAGAACCAAGTGGTTAAAATCATGAAAACACAATAGTTACAACCAAGCAGTGGCGCAGCTAGGCTTGGTTGCGCCCCCCCCCCGGGCCGCGTAAAACTTTGTGCTACCTTTCCCTCCCTCTCCACTTAGCCCTCATACTGGGGGGATGTGCTATTTTGACGAACGGCGGAACAGTCGGAAAGTTAGGTTTAGTAAAAATGAAGCTTGTTGCAGGGGGTCTGTTCCTCCCACGGAACTAATTAGAGAACAGTCGGAACAATGGACTAATTTGATTTAATTGTAACGAATTCATCGTTTGTAATTCGTCGTTTCTTTTAATCACACTGTATCATCAATTCTTATAGAATAGTTCCTAGAAGAATTGACGATATAGAACTTTTGGCCAGTGAAACTCCGGTCAAGTGTAACGAAAAGGATGAAGAAGTCCTTTTCGTTTGAATTCTTAATTGGATTTTATTGTTATATTTTGTTACATCTTATAGATGTTGTCGTTTTTAGATTGTTAATTAATTGAAGGTCCTGGTTGTGTCCAAGAGACTTGGACACACATATGTTTGGCACAATCATATGTTTGTATTGTATTACGAGTATATAAGCTGGACTACTTGGATTGAGAATCAGACTGGCTAAATCTACAGACTAGAGACCACTGATACGCTCAATCCACAGCGAGTCGCTGTTTTGGTGAATAAAGTATCTTATTTGAAATATATGAATCTATGTGTGGACTCAGTTATTTTATTTGAAGTGGGACTTATGTTACAGCCGCCACTTAGCCGATGATTCGACCAGCAAGAGAAGGAAGCCTCCAGCAGCCACGTGTAAGAAGACATATCTACGCTATTTTCTACCTCTGGACTCCTGAGGTACCGACCCTTGTGTCCCTGGTGGTTACGTATACAACACAGGAGCCAATCGACCGAAAGACTTAATCATCAACATTCACTCGACACTTTCGAATGGCGAACAGAGATCTCTCTGCTAACCGTACGGAAACGGGAATGTTACGTAATTATTATTCTTAAAAACCGCGTCCCCCAGATTCCCTTGCAACAACTTAATTTACTAAACCAACCCCGCGGATTGATCCTACTATTTTTCTGACTGTTTGTACCGTTCTTCGGACCGTTCCGTCGTTCATCAAAATAGCACCCCCTAAAAAATGTTCTATGCACAATAAACGAAATTGAAGTCGATTTATTTTCGAAAATAACTGAATAAATTAAGCGAGTGATTCGGAATCACTTGTTTAATTTATTAAATTATTTTTGAAATTACATCGACTTTGATTTCGTTTTTTGCACCCCCCCCCCCCCTTTTGCAGTTGCGGGTCTTTCCGTTCCCTAGCTACGCCTTTGAAACCAAGCCACCCTACATGACTTGCAGGAAACAATTCAGTTCGTTTTTTTTTAAAGATTCCATGTGATATTTTAAGCAATATTTGTCCTTTCAAAATGATGACGAAGAGAAAACAAACTATTGGTGAAAACTGAAACCGCCCCCCTCCCCAAAAAAACCCCCAGCTCCAGCACTAATTCAGAAGCAACATCAAGCAACACCTCAATGGGTTTTAGAAACTGGAAGGGTAACGAAATCCTTTAAAGGTATTTTCCTATTTAATACAGGCTTTAATAAAAAAAACCTTTGTGTCCTGTTCAAGTCCTAAAACACTTTCTGCTTCATTAAATTCGCTCATTTTTATTCAAACAAGCCCAATGTTTCACATCAAATCACAGCCAAAATTCACATAAATAAAACTGTAAAATCACAAACAAGTTTCGCCAGTTTCCTAAAATGGCTATAACTATGGGCCGATATAACGCTACCGGCCATTATAATGGCACTGACAACGTTAAAACAATTATTGTTTGCAAAAAAAATGTTTTTAAAAAATATTTCTAACAATTTATTATTTTTAAGAAAATAAAATTAACCTACCTTCATAAATTGTTGAAATTCTTGTAAAACGAACACAAGAGGCGAAAATACCCAAAACATGTACACTAGGGTGGTCCTTATTTTTTAAGTTTTTAAAAGTCTTTGTCTGACCCTCTCATGTTGTTCTACTATGTATAAAATTATGTTGTGCAAAGTTATATTACAGTCAAGAAATATTTAGGGGTAGCTCAATGAATATGAAATTCTTTCTTTTTTAAGATTTTTCTCTATTATTGCAGGTAAAGTGAAAAATTAATAGTTATGGCTACTGCAACCAGAAAGACCAATACTTTGTGGCTTATTGGGTCAGAAGAGACCTCTATCAAGGGATCCAAGTTACCCTCTAATAAACAAGTGCTCAGTGTATTTTTTTATCACCACCGAACCTTAAAAAAGACAATCCGTGAAAGTTCCCGTAGTGCTGTAAAAGAAGCTGCAGTATTTTGGGAAAAAGCCCGAATTCCCATAAGACATGAACAGGACTGTGTTAAGAAGACAGAACAGCTTCATGAGAAGTGGGTCAAACTGAAAAAAAAATTGTAATAGGAAAAGTGCTGTTCAGCAAAGTCATGAGAGTCAGTTTAAAGATGACCTCGATAATTTATTTGACATTGCTCATAAGGATGCCCTCACAATGATTACTATTCAAGAAGACAAGGATTTTCTACTTGCACAGAGAGAAAAAGGTCGGCGAGGATGCTTTGGTCAAGTTGACAAAGTTTTGGCTGGAAAGGAATTGAGGATTGACAAACGGAAAAGAAAATTCGAAGAGTTTAAGCAGAAGTGTGAAAACCAACAAAAAGCGTTTGTGGGAAATGTCTTAGATTTCAGCAGTGACAGTGATGATCAAGCTAGTAGTAGTGAAAACAAATACAATGTAGTTCCAAATCAGAATGTCACAATAAGGAAACAATCCACATCAGAATCACCAACTAAACAAAATAAGAGGGCACATATAAACATTGTCACGCCATCAGTAGCATCGGCATTGGATAGAGCTAAGTTGAGTGACCGTAAAGCTACATTTCTCTTGGCAGCAGCAGCTCAGGGTCTTGGCCACAACATAAAAGATTTTAATCTCAATAGGTCATCAATAAGAAGACAGAGAGGTAGCATACGTAAAAAAGTGGCATTAAGACTAAAAAACGAATTCCACACTTCTACACCACTCGTTGTACACTGGGATGGCAAACTTCTTCTGGATCTAACAGGAAATGAGAAAGTGAATCGCCTTCCTGTGATTGTTTCAGGTTTAGGTGTTAACCAGCTTCTAGGTGTGCCTAAGTTGCAGGCAGGCACTGGGGAGTGTCAGGCAACTGCTGTTGCAGATTTACTTAAAGAATGGGATGTTGTCGATCAAGTGAAAGCTATGTGCTTCGATACCACATCTAGCAACACAGGTCACAGAAATGGAACTTGTATTCTGTTAGAGCAGAAATTGCAGAAGGATCTTCTGTACTTGGCATGTCGTCACCATATCTTAGAACTTGTTCTTGCTAGTGCATTTAATGAAGCCATGGGTTGTACCTCGTCTGGCCCTGATGTAACCATATTCAAGCGATTCAAGCAGTTCTGGGTTAAAATAGATCAGTCATCTTACATGTCTTTAGACAGCAGTGAAACGGTACAGCTTGTGATGAAAGATGAAAAAGACAATGTCATTGAATTCTGTACTAACCAGCTTCAACAAACTGACACTAAAATCAGAGATGATTACAGAGAATGTTTAGAATTAGCTATTATCTTTCTGGGAGGTACACCACCACGAGGTGTGCGATTTTTAGCCACTGGGGCTGTACATCATGCAAGATGGATGTCCAAAGCAATATACTCACTAAAAATGTGGCTGTTTCGTAACCAGTTTACTCTCGCTGCAAGAGAAGAAAAAGGACTATGCAACATATGTGTCTTTCTTGTTTATGTCTACATCAAGGCTTGGTTCACTGCCCCACTTCCCATTACTGCAGCTTTCAATGATCTACAGCTTCTGCAAAAGCTTAGAGATTATAAAAAAATCAATCCTTCAATATCCAATGTTACTTGCAAAAAATTTGAGGGACATCTTTGGTACTTAAGTGAGGAACTAGTTGGATTGGCATTTTTTGATGACAGTGTGCCAATCAAATCAAAACAGGCAATGCTAAAATATCTTTATGAAAAGGAAGGTGCAGATCAGCCTCTGAAGAAAATCCAAATGAGTGCCAGTGGCTCCGTTAATATGAGAATAGAAGACTTTGTATCGAAGAACTCAATACACTTATTTGACCATCTTGGCATTTCCAAAAGGTTCTTAGAACATGATCCAAAGATATGGCATCTGCGAGAAGACTACAAGCAAGCTAAGGATATCATAAAACATTTACAAGTTGTGAATGACAATGCTGAAAGAGGTGTGGCATTGATGAAAGAGTACAATCCAATATTAACAAAAAATGAAGATCAGAAACAGTATTTGCTTCAAGTTGTGAAAGAACATTCTAGTCGTTATCCAGATTGCAAAAAGACTACATTAGCTACTTTGTAGTCATTACATGTTTGGTCCAATGTTAATAAAATGTGCATAAATTACATTGTTGTGTTTTAATTGTAACTTATGTATACAAAATAGTTCATTCTAATTATTTCAATATTAGTGACACTAGATAAACAATGGTATATAATTTTAGGAGAATACGTAATGATTACGCTATTACGAAAACTTTGAATTCATTGAGCTACCTCTAAATATCAATTAAAATTTATAAACTTTTATGTAGACTATTTTTTTGGTTGGGAGAACAATTCTGGGGGGTCAGAACATGAAATATTTGAATTTAAAAATTACCATATATATCAAAGGACCACCCTAATGTACACGACTTGCAAACTTTTTCTGTTGGATCGGTATCTTCTTTTTTTATTGCGGGCGACCCAACGGAAAAAAAATAGATCTGTTAGAAGATTGCAGTTGTAGGAGGTACTGAGTCGGGTATTTACTCCTCTTGTGTGCGTTTCATCACAATACAACATGTAACACCCTGTAAATCGTGATCCCGCCAAAACCATAGCCTGGGGGGTAAACAACTCTCAACCGTCCCTCCCTCCTCTCTGACTCACCTTTCTGACTCATGCCCAAGCGGCGGATTGATACATAAAGGACCATGGTCACTTGGACCTGGTTACACCTCGCAGGTGTACACAGGTCCAAGGTATAAAAGGACCATGTTCCTCTTTGTTCCTAAGTTCTTTCCTTTGCCTGTTTTTGAGATACATTCCAAATCATGGGCCTGAGGATTCACAGTTAGTATTTTACTATTCACCCTTGTATCTGTACTTCTTACAAGGAATGAATAAAAGTGTTGTAACAAGAAGTAGCGTTGTCTTTATGTCTATGTAAATAACTTCTCTTCAGAGGCCGGAGGTTTCATAGGGCAGGAGCTATACGATTCTCAGCAGCTACAACATCTTCTCTGGTCGGGATACCGATGGAGAAGATGTATATCAGCATCAACCGGAAGAGAGAGAGATGGCCGCCACTCTCCTGCATCGATTTCACCCCCATGCAGAAGAGTGACTACAATCTATCTCCATCCAGCTCTCTCTACAGCTCGGATCTTCTCTGTGCAGGTGTCATACTGCTCAGAGAAGAAACGAAAAGTAGAAAATGTCATCTAAAGGTTGGTAATAAAATGTTGGTTGATGTCAAAAGCTCACAAACAGATTATCAAAGTAAGTTAATTTTGTTTTCTTATTCATGACATACCGTTTATATTTTAATTAAGACGTTAGAAATATTTTTAAAAACTACTTTTTCGCAAATGGTAATAGTTAACAATGTCAGCGCCCCTATAACGGCCGATATTTATATCGGCCCATAGTTACAGTAGCCTATATATCGCCCCATTGACGTCCGTGGCACATTCCAATTACTCTCCCTACAAATTATGTTTCATTTTATCAAGAATACCGTTACATTTTTGTGAAAATCCATTGAACATCTATTGTTTTTACATGTTCATAGAATTGCAGTCACCAAAAAGGAAATTAGCTCTAAGGAGAGGTGGCGCCATCTAATGGCGATACCCAGCCCAGGCACAACATGCCTTTATATATTTATGCTGATAAACAGGGTTCGTGAACCACTTGTAATACAAAAAAAAATGTTTGAAGTAAATAAAAAATAAACCCTTACCTTGAGTTGGAATAGGTACAGTGGGTAGAGGATAACCCGTAGCCGGATCAAAGAAGGGAACGTGACCACCATGAGGCGGAATAGGACAATAATTTGGATCGTAATACAGAGTGGGGTCAACAGCCATCATATGTGCCTCTTGCTGCTGTCTATAATACTCCTCGTGCTGCCTGCGAATGGCCTCCTCTTCCTCCTGCTGCACCTTAAGTTCAAACTCTCGCCGTCGTTGTAATTTGCTTTGTTTACTAGACAAACCACCCTGCCTAAAACGAACATAGAAGAGAGCAAACGAATCAAACATTTGATATAATCCCAAATTTTATATCTTTCCCCACACCTTTTCCGTTCCGATTCGTCGTCTTCACCTCGCCACCTATCTCTTTTCCCTCGACGTTCCCTATCAGGGGGTGAATCACGACCACTTCTTGATCTCTGCCCACGATCATAATCATTGTTACCTAAAATAAACACAAAAACACAAATGAAGAGGCGGCAAAAGAACAAAGTAGTAAATTTATAAAGACAATTTTAATTTACGCACTTCTGTGCCTGTCATCATGGCGATCATACTTGTCACGAAAACGTTCATAGCGCCCATCTCCTTCACGATCTCTATCTCTCCTGTCTCCATCTCTGTCCCATGTTCGTTCGCGCCGATCCCTGTCACTGTCTCGGTCTTTCTCACTACTTTCCTTCTCATCTGTTGTGAGAAAAAAAATACGTTCTTGTGAAACATTATTGTAAGCTGCTTATAATTAAGAATGGAGCCATTCGAATCCTCAAATTCCGCGAATCTTGAAAAAATATTTGAGAGTTGAAAACTCGAATTTTCGCGCTTTTATCGTCTTTCGAATCTTAAGAATCCTAACCTAAAAAAAACCTGCTAAAAACTTTGATAAAATTATTTTTAACTTCATTAACGTCCAATAGAGGCGTTCTCATTAACAAAAAACGGCGATTGTTGCAATTTCGGTGGTAGCCGGATCACCAATATCATCACCTTGTGGCGACCCTGAGTGCCACACTTTTTTATTATTAATAATTTAATATTATTTCATTTATATGTATCTTTTTAATGAATAATATAGGATTCTTATATGAAGGATTCAAGAGGTTCGAGACTCGGGAAAATCGAGAACATTTTAGGATTAGGATTCGAGAAAATTTAGGATTCGTCCCACCTCCACATATATTGTAATACAAATTATCACTAAACCTGAAGTCCTTTAACAAAAAACCTAGAGGTATTAAAAATATCTTCAAGGTGGCTCCCTCCACCCCCCCCCCACCCCTTTCGCGGTTGGCGCCACTATAGTGGCTTTTCAGGCAAAACATTATGAAAGTGTTTTGAAAACTTTTTTCATGGTGATTGATGCCTTTAAAAACAAACTTTTTATGACAGTTTGAAAAAGACAAAATTAGTTTTTCATAAAATTTTAATGGAAAAAACCCTAAAAACGGGTCATTTTCAAACAGTTATAAAAGGTTTATTTTTTACGATAATGCCAAGAAAAAATTTAGCATAATCTTCAACCATTCGAGTTTTGAAAATAATTTTAACTTTTTCGTACTGTTGTTTTCAAAAAAGTTTGCTTGACGTTTTTGCGTTTAAATTTTCCAAAAGCCGCTGCAGTGGCGCCATCCGGGAGGACAAAAACAAAATAATTATCTAGTCAGCCAATTTAAGCACAAGATAAAAGTTAGTTTGACTTCTTCTGGCATTTGTGCATGCTTATCCCCTAAGCAATGTAACATTGTATCACGTTTGCCTTAGCCATGCTTAGGCCGCGGTGACACGCTAGAGTTCACAAGGACCGAATGCACTCGTCCGAGCTACCCGGAATCGGATGCTTTTCACTTCCTGCTACTAGGATCGTTATAAAAATGTCCGATCTCGTGTTGAAAAGTATCAGACAACTTTATGTTCCATAACACTTCTTCGGCTTCGTACAGTTCCACAAAGTCCACTTTCTAGTGCAAGCTCCTTGCACTGTTCCGCATTCCGCCGCCATTTCTTAATGCTACTCGTCTTCGAAGTGACTCGCAAAATGTTGAGCCCGGTCCAACTTCGCTCGGCTCCGACGCCGCCGTCCGAATGGGCTCGGATCATACGTTTGCACGATACGAGTAATGACCGTGTAAGCATCAGGGTGCACTCGATCCGAGCATACAAAGTATCGTGTCCCTGCGGCTTTAGCAATCGCATAAGCACTAGCTATCATTTTTATTAACTTAAGCTACGTCTCGATAAAAAAAAAATCACATACCAGCTTCTCTTTCATGTTCGAGTCTATTCTGATTCTGCTCTCTCTTCGGAATGCGATAAACTTCTTTTAAATTGCTCCACGTATCTAATAGCTCACTCGCCAAACTGGAAATCTCTTCCGCTTCCCGAACCGCATCTTTCACCTCCACTTTCACATCAGACTGCAGTTGAGTTGGTGATGAAGAAGTCGTATGACTTTCACTGTCGGCAAGACTAAGTTCAGATGGCACCATCGTAGTTTGTTCTTCTTGTGTTGCACCTTCAACGTCTTTGTTCTCCAGTGAAATATCGGTTTCACCCTCCATTTTCATAATTTTCTCTTCAATTGACAAATCGTCCTCATTCTCCTTATCAGATTCCATCGGAATATCTTTGTCGACTGTTTCCGAGACCGTATAGTCGTTTTTATCATCCAAGTTATCTTCAATCTTAGTGCTAACATTATTTTCTGTTTTACTATTAACGACATCGGTCAAATTTGACGAAACGTTTGTAGATTCATCAACGGCCACATTTGATTCGCTGCTCTCCTTCACATCTTTGACATCGGCTAACTTTGTTTGCAGAGAATCGACGTCTAAAGAGCTGTCTTCCGTCCCCAAACCGTTTTCCTTTGAAGATATAACCACAGAAGAGTCGCAAGCAATAGAATCGACCTTTGTCCTTTGCGAAGTAACGTATTCAACAATTTGAATTGCCCAACGTTGAACTACAGGCATTACTTTGCTGTCTGTTAACACATTCTTGTTAGATATTGGTAGTATTTGAAGCGTTTTCAAGATCTAGTGATTCAGAACAAAAATTACAAATGAGAACAAACAGCAGACAAGAAAGAAAATAAAAGCCATACTTCAGATTTCAATGGCAATGTGTCATCTCCATTGCCAATGTCAACCATCCAACTCCACAATAAAGAAAGTCCGTGATAGTCAAGAAAAAGACGTAAACAGGCTTGCTCATTCGTTTTCTACAAAATTTAAACAAAAACGTGTCTTAAGAGGCTACACATCACAAAATTACTTCGAAAAATTTCAACAAAGAGCGATGGCATCGTTTTTCGAGTCCATAGACCCAATGTTAAAGAAAAAACGTTAATTTTTAAAATACACAGTCGCTGCGACAATATGTTTATTTTTCATATTTAAAGTTGTCCAATATTAAGTTTTCAAAGTGCAATGTGCACCATAACTATATGCTGATCTAGTTATAGAATGACAAAAAAATGGTAAGTGCGGTTATATTTTTAAAAACTATTTCAAAATCGCGAATTTCTAACTCTTATGTTAAACTCCATTGACTACGTGCTCGTAAAGCAAAAAAACATCCATTAAAATGCTCATAAAAATACCTAAACATAAATTTAAAAAAAAGAAAATTAAACCACAGTAAAGCCTACACATTGGCGCCCGTTCTGATTTTTTTCTCTATTTTTTAAAATTATTTTTACGAGCAATGGAGCTCAATGGAGTTTAACATACAAGTTAGAAATTCATAATTTTGAAATAGTTTTTAAAAATATAACCGCACTTGCCCATCCATATTTTTGTTATTCTATTACTCGATCAGCATATATTTTAAGTGCACATTGCACTTTTAACAATCGAAATTGGACAACTTTAAATAAGAAAAATAAACATATTGCCACGACTGTACATTTTAAAAATTAACATTTTTTCTTAAACGTTGGGTCTATGGGCTGAATAGAAAAACGATGCTAGCGCTCTTTGCGGAGTTTTTTCTTAAATCTTCTTAAATGCAAATATCCCCAATAAAAACGATTAAAAATGAGTATTAACACACCTGCAAACTGTGTAAAAGTACCAAACGAAATTCCGTTTCTTCTGCTCGAACCATCAGACGACACAAATTTAATACCTGAGCGCGATTCTTCAGTCCACCCAACTGATTGAACTTTTCGATTTCTTCCTCAAGCTATTAGAAACAAATACATTAGCAATGATTAATCTTTAATGATATACTAACCATATAATTGCTTTTTTTACAGCCTACTATTGAATTATAAACCTTGCATTAGCTTAAAGGTTATATTAAAATACTAAATTCATAATAAAACCTAATGTAACCCTTAACAGTCAAATTGTGAATAAAAAATATTGTTAAAAACATTCTGAATTTGTGTTCAATGCAGATAACTAAAAATCACAGACAAAATAAATTACAGTATACAATTTCGTATACAATATAGATCGTTTTTGTGACCAAAAAAAAAAGCCAATTTATAACGTTTTTCTAAGGGTCTTAAAAAAAAACTTAGTGGTCAAGTTGGACTGCAAAAAGTAGTCAAAAATGACGACCAGTGGTTGTGCCGTGGTTGACAATGTATTGCTATGGATAGTGTCTGAATCTTTTCACAAGCACGGCTTTTTAAACACTAACAAACTGCAGCCGCCGGACGGTGGTCGAACCCCAACCACCAACGACACCGTTTCTTATTTTCATACGGACCACATGCCAACCACCTGTCGCGTCTATACGACAAAGAAACAATGATAAACGTACTTGTCCGTCAAGAGATAACTTTGTCCAAATGGCTTACTGAGGCCGTTCCTGTCGTCGATCACAACAACGTTTTCACATTTCACTCATAGACACTACCACCACTTCACACCACAAGTTGCCAGTTTTGGCGACATATCGACTACAATTTTGCAGTCCACCTCGACCACTAAAAAGTCGCTTTTGTGTAGAGACTTCAAATCGTTCAAGACAATTTCATGCTATAAATCCTTAACAAACGGCAAGCAAATTTGGATCCAGTTTGACAATGCTGTTACCATTATTTGAGTTTGTGTGTATGTCAAATGTGCATTCTAAAGAACGGCCATCCTCGGTTGAATCGACGGCTGGTAGCAGCTACGTGAAGAGCTCAAATGACGCTCCTTCGCGATGGTCCCCAGCTATATCTGACACCACGAACGAGAAGCGAAACTAATATATTTATATATACGAGTGTACGTTGCGAAGCCGTGTTAGTTTTCATAAGGCGGTTATTTACCTTCCAAAGAGGGAAGTTGTCACACGATTGTGTAAATCACAGCCAATTCCTAACGTCTTGCACCTTTAGTTCACAGCAACACACTTTATTTTCCTATCGAGCGTGTAAGTGAAACGTTCCTCGACACGATGGCCCACGAGATTCGTATCGGGAGACACTAAAAACGAAAAAGGGCTACTGTTAGCCATTTGTAGTGTGCCCTTTTGGAAGTGACTGATGATCGCGATTTCAGAGAGAGAAAAAATCATATCTACTGTGACACCACCATTCTCAAGAAGCTGAGAAACTGGTTGCTCATTACGTGTATCGAGACAGACTCCACCACCTTCGCCACACAACGTTAGTATTTAATCTCAACCGGTAGATTCTTTCCAGGACTGCCGCTATCAGAACACACGAATGCTAGTCCACACATCCTCCCACGATCTTCAAAACGTGACTGACCAACGCACCTCTTGTACTTGTGGTAGTTTTTCGTGTGTTGGTTTGTAGATTTGAGCAATTCACTCACGTAAATGCCGAGTAATGCCGAGTTTTCAATGTGTTGTGTGAGTAACAGCAAAGTCAAAATAAAAAAAAGCAAAAAAACTGGACACAAACTAAAGCAAGCCCACATGACTGCAAAACTGGTTCATAGCAAATTACAAAATCAAACTGATATAGAGCAATCACTAGACGGCCAACAGCTAATGTTTGCACAAGTTTTTGAAAAAAAGAGCTGAACCGCGTTCCTAATCCGAAACTATAAATATTTCTGCGCTCACGCGGTTTTCACTAGATTTGTAAGCGAAGCTAAAAACGCCCTAGAAATCAGGTGAACTACATGTGCTCGACTGACGTGATCATAAAAACTGAATCACGACGAAGAATTGTCAACTTCGTAACATTCAATATCAGTTCCTATTGCATGGCTTTACAGCTTTTCACATACGGTATGTACAGAGACACTCAAAACGATTCACATAATAATTTAGAATTCAACATTCCATATAAATACAAAAAAAAATACACTCCAGGATCAAATCTAAACGAATTTCGTTTAGCACAAGTTCCATAGGGGTGCGCATATAACGTGAACCCAAATCTTTTTTTTTTTTTAAATGCAACAAAAAATAATTTAAAGTCTTAACATTTCTGCAAAGAGCGCTAGCATCGTTTTTCTATTTAGCTCATAGACCCGATGTTAAAGAAAAAATGTTCATTTTTAAAATACACAGTCGTGGCAATATGTTTATTTTTCATATTAAAGTTGTCCATCTTTGATGTTTAAAACTGCAAATGCGCACCTTAAATATATATGCTGATCGAGTTACATTAAACTCCATTGAGTATGGGGGCTCGCAAGTAAAAAGCATTTATAAAAATAATAATAAAAAAAAAACCAGCACGTACGCCAATGTGTTGGCTTCACTGCGGTTTAATTGTGTTTTTTTAAAATTATTTTTAGGTTATCTTACAACCATTTTAATGGGCGTTTTTGCTTACGAGCACATACTCAATGGAGTTAACATAAGTTAGAAATTCGCGATTTCGAAATCATTTTTTAAAAATATAACCACACTTACAAATTGTTTGTCATTATATCACTCGATCAGCATATATTTTAGGTGCACATTGCACTATGAAAACTTAATATTGGACAACTTTAAATATGAAAAATAAACATATTGCCCACGACTGTGTATTTTAAAAATTAACATTTTTTCTTTAACATTTTGTCAATGGGCTCAATAGAAAAAAACTATGCTAGTGCTCTTTGCTGAGATTTTTGGAAGTAATTTAGTGATGTAGCCTCAAAATTATCAAAAATACTTTTAGCACTATCATCAGTTATTATAGTTTCCAACAAACTACTTTATTCTTATTTTATCACTGTTGCCTTTGAAAAAATGTTTCAACAAATTATTAAAACGTTTTGTCTGAAGAACTGCTTAATAAAATTTACTTTGTGTGAACCACTTCCATCGTGAAAGCCAATCGCCATGCAGAATGCAAGAACGCAGTTTTGCAATCATATACTAAGAAACCTCTTATTCGGACACATGCACGAAGAAATAAATCTGCCGAAGATGAGGAAGTACGTGTTTTTTTTTGTCTCATACTCACATCCATATCTTCCAGCTCCTCTCGTCGTCTCTCTTCGAACGACTTCTTCTTCTTCACGTCACGCCGATCTTTCTTGAGGGGAGTTTGCTTGTCACCACCTATCAAGCCACGACAATTCGGTGCTTCACAGAAACACTTCTGTGCCTCTTTGCTGTAAACAAGAAAACAAAAAATTTAAAAATTCTATAGCCATAAAATAAGATTAGACGTAGGGCGAAAAATATAAAAAAATAAGCGATTCGTACCCATAACGCTGAAACTGGTAATCAAACGTAAGTTCATCGCCTGCAGGAATTAACCTCCGTGTGAAGAAGCCAACTCTTAGTTCACCGTTTACAGTCCACTAAAACGGAAAATAACAGTAAAAAGATAAGTAACGGAAAAACTGGCTAACGGTTCCTGAAGTTCGGCAACTTCAATCGGACTCTTAAAACGTTTCTAATAAAAAAAAAACCTTCTGTGTTTCACAGTTTGGATCGCAGCTGTGGTTTATGAACCGAGAAAAATTTCCCTTTTGCGTTGCATCGATGATCTCATCTGCACGGAGCGCCATGAAATAATAGTGACGGTGTCGATCGTGAGCGTACTCTTTCACACGCTTCTTAAACTCTCTTTGGTCAAGAACTTCACCAACGTATTCCAAGACAAAGCTACCACTTTTTTTTAAACAAAAAAAATGCAAAATGAAAAAATTAAAAACACAAGACTTGTTAACAATCCAGCAAGTTTCTAAACTTAACAGTTTATTTAGTGACAATTGGGGTAATGTATCCGCTAGCAACGACGCAGGCCAAAAAGCAGGGTCGATTGCTTTGGATCTCTTTTGATTTAAAACAAACGGTTTTTTTTAGTTCATTATATATTACTTGTCAGTTTGTTATAAGTTAGAAAATATAAGATACTCATTACATAAACGAGCAATCAAGACAGTCTAAATTTCAAAATTACCATGTTTTTAGTAATAGCCTCAAATATACCCAGTGCTACCCAAGCACCCCATATATAGTTAAATGAATGAATGTGTGATTAGGACTTGATGTATCCGAGACTATTTCCTAAAAAAACGTACTTATTTTCAATTTTAACCTTATAAACAAACAGACTGGAGACAGTTAAAAAGCAAAACTTTATGAACCAGTAAATGTACCAAATTCAAAATTGAGTAAATAGCACTGCCGATGTTAACAGTAACCTCTGAATCTTCAAAATTGCCTCTTTTATGAATTTCCAAAAAAACTAATACAATAATTTTGAATAATTGATTTACTTTTTAAAGTTACTTAAAAACTTATTTAGTTAAAAGACTACATCACAAAATTATTTCGAAAAATCTCTGCAAAGAGCTCTAGCGTAGTTTTCCTATTGAGCCCATAGACAGAATGTTAAAGAAAAAATGTTAATTTTTACAATACACACAGTCGCGGCAATATCTTTATTTTTCATATTTAAAGTTGTCCAATATTACATTTTCAAAGTGCAATGTGCACTTTAAATAATATGCTGATCAAATGATAGAATGACAAAAAATTGGTAAGTGTGGTTATAATTTTAAAAACTATTTCAAAATCACGAATTTCTAACTCTTATGTTAAACTCCATTAAAATGCTCGCAAAAAAAATACGTAAAAATAATTTTAAAAAACCAGAAAAAAATCAGCACGTGTTGACTTCACTGTAGTTTGTGGTTTTTGTAAAAACTAAATGAAGTTAAACACAAGAGCTAGAAATTCGCGATTTTGAAATAAGTTTTTAAAAAATATAACCGAACTTACCAATTTTTTGTCATTATATCAACCAATCAGCATATATTTAAAGTGTACATTGCACTTTGAAAACTTAACGTTGGACAACTTTAAATATGAAAAATAAACATAATTGCCGTGACTTGGGTAATCCTTGAGTATTGTAAGCATTTTACGTATATATAGTGACTTCTTATGGCGGTTAGATTGCCGGTTAAGTTTAGAAACTTGCAGAATGAGTGTGCCTCGGAGTAAGAAACGCTTTTCATTCTGCAAACTTGTGACGTCCTCGAAGAGTTAACTTACGAAGGAAGATCTTCGTTAGTCCTGACGCCCCAGCCCTTCTTTTCAGTTTTGAATGCTTCGATCTTAGCATATTCTTTCTGTAAACGTTTAATTCACGCACAAATATTTTAATTCAAACGATAATTTCATATGTAAAAAAGCTTCACTGTCAACCATAATGGAAACTGTTCGTTGGTCAAACTACAAACCTTTTGAAACCTCCGATTGGTACAATATTCTCCGGTAGGACACCGCGATCCACTGAGATGATTAACATAATTAAACAAATAAATTTATATTGCATGCATGCATGCAAAAAAAAGCAAAATTACGTTACCATTCCATCATGAGAAGACGATTGAGGCAATCATCTCCGCAAGCGACAAAACCTTGTTCAATTTCCTCCTTCGTAATAGTACAGTCGCAGATCATGCGCCGCACCTCTCGCTTTGATTTTGATCGCCGTCTAAGGCAAAAGTACAAACAATCAAACTGATAAGAGTGCTGTCGTACAAACGAATTTCGTAAACAGTCTTGCAGGCGATACGGACCACTGTCAGAATTATGCGTTACCATGTCGTTAGACGCGCATTTTTTCATACACTAAGTATGCTAAAGACCAACTGCCCTTATATTCCACGAGAGGAGCAGCTCTAAGACCCTGCAAAACTTACGATGTTCTCTCAAGCTCTCAACTTTAGTGCCTCGTTCATTGTAGGCCTATCACACTGTTTAGTAACCACACCTTATTGACAGCCGAAAATGTTCGCCATTGCATTACCACAATTTCCCCATTTATTGCCAACGAAAATCTGACGAAAAATATTCGTTCAGATAGTGCCTTCTTTCCGATCGAATATCGCAACAAACTGTTGAATATCCGAAACTTCGGATATCTGTGGCACTTCTAATATTAAGTAAAGTAGAACCTTGATTATCGGACTCCTCACGTTAGCCGACCGACACTACGCTCCTCCTTCCTACCAAAAAAATATTAACTGCCTTTTACCATTTCATTTAATATTACTGACTTTAATTTTACTTAAAAAGTCAGTAATATTAAACGACATGTCGACTTTATTCTTGACATGTCGACTTTTAATCTCTTTTATTCGGCCATGTTAATTATGCCATGTTGTGCGCACCATACTCTAATATTTAAATTATTGCTGCTACAAGTGGGTGATTTCAATAATTCAATTATTAGAGTATGGTGCGCAACATGGCATAATTAACATGGCCGAATAAAGAGATTAAAAGTCGACATGTAGAGAATAAAGTCAACATGCCGAAATTAAAGCCGACATGTCCAGATTCTGGAAAAAGTCGAAATGTCGAGATTAAAGTCGAAATGTTGAGATTCTGGAAAACGTCGAAATTTCCAGATTACAATTTGATAATTATTACCTGACCTTTAGTGCATTCCGACCAACACCCCAGTCACACAGGAGAAGGATAATAAAGGTTCTACTGTATACCCATCTGCTAACAGTCCGTAATAGCCGTTTTCGTGAGAATCCCTTTATTTAGAACTTCGCGATTATATCAACGAGCCTTCTTTTTAGAAGTTTTTTTTTATATTTAAGTTGCATGGACTTCTATTTCTCCTATTTTAACCAACTTTCCCATAACCTATAGAGCTGAAATTGTGTACACAGCCTTTACTAGTGCGACCCGACGGATCCCTCAAACGACCTGTTCAGGATCCGCCGTTATTGGAGAGTACCTTAAATAACGTACTTTTCAACAAAATAAAACAAATTACACACCTGTAGTCTCAAAAACAAAAAACAAGTCTTAGTAGAAATAAAAGTTTGTACAGAAAAACGTAGTTTTTTTTTTAAATTTACTAGTTAAACGTCATGATCATAATGAACAATTTTCGAAGGTTATGGTCTCTTTAAGAGGTTACACGTCACAAAATTACTTCGAAAAATCTCCACAAAGAGCGCTAGTATCGTGTTTCTATTGAGCCCAATAGACCCCAATGTTAAAGAAAAAATGTTAATTTTTAAAATACAAGGTCGCGGCAATATGTTAATTTTTCATATTTAAAGTTGTCCAATTTTGATGGTTCAAAGTGCAATATGCTGATCGAGTGATAGAATGACAAAAAATTGGTAAGTGCGGTTCTATTTTCTAAAAACTATTTCAAAATCGCGAATTTCTAACTCTTATTGATACGTGCTCGTAAGTAAAAACATCCACTAAAATGCTCGTAAAAATACCTTAAAATTGTTTTAAAAAACTAGAAAAAAAATCGGCACGTGCGACAAAGTGGTTTAATTGTGGCTTTTTTTAAAATTATCTTTGACATATTTTTACGAGCATTTTAATGGACATTCTTTTGCTTACGAGCACATACTCAATAGCGTATAACATAAAAGTTAAAAATTTGCGATTTTCAAATACTGTTTTTTAAAAATAGAACCACACTTACCAATTTTTTGTCATTCTATCACTCGATCAGCATATATTTAAAGTGCACATTGCACTTTGAAAACTTAATATTGGACAACTTTAAATATGAAAAATAAATATATTGCCAAAACTGTGTATTTTAAAAATTGACATTTTTTCTTTAACATTGGGTCTATGAACTTAAATGAAAAACGATGCTAGCGCTCTTTGCGGAGATTTTTCGAAGTAATTTTGTGATGTAGCCTCTTAAGGAGTAATAAGAACTGCTTGCAAGTTCAACAATACAGTGGTTATTAGAACTATGTTGATCACATCAATAAAAAAGACAAAAGTTCCTTACCTTTCGGAAAGATAGATGTTTTCTGTAATCTCTTCGAAGTTGAGATGCGCCGGTTTCTCTTTCGGTGTGGGAATGACGGCAGCAGTCGAAGACTTTGGCAACATGTTTTGTTTGGAAATGACTGCATCGGCGACTCGATCCGTATCCGAAGTAGAAACGACGTGATTCACGACTCTCGGCCGCAGAGGTAGAGGATTCTTTGTAAGAGAAGACGTAACTTCCTTTTCCGACCAGTCCTCCGTGACTTCGCCTTCGTCGAAAAACCCACACACGGGCGGAGGAGGGGGCGGTGGACCCTTGAGAACGGGCGCTATAGATTGACAATTAGGAGTTGTGCTCATTTGAAAAACACCATCAGTATGTGTATTATTTGTCGGTGCAAATGACGAGGGGCTGCAATAAGGGCCAGTAAATGCAACATTGTTGTGAAACCTTTGAGGAATCGACCTTCCACTCATTTCGAAATGGTCCCGTGGTTCCGTATGAAATGGTATCGTGTTGGGTGGAATAAAATTGGGCACGGGAAACGAAGGAGGAGGCACGGTACACACGCGTTCAAGTTCACTGTTTCGCCTCCAGCGAGATTTCACTTTCTCGGGCTTTCCGCTAAAATCGTCTCCACCACCGATTGGCGATAACGAATTGTAATGATGAAATGGAACGGGTGAACGGGGCGCCGGAGGAATAAAAGGTATAGGTCGCGGTGGAGGAGGCATCGGTGGCAAAGGAATGAGATGCGGTGATATGATGCACTCGATCGTCTTGGCATCTAACGGCAAGTGGGCGTAAGAGTCTGCTTCGGCCATCTTCGACTCTTGCCGAACGTTTTTATCGTTTTCGGACCAAACTGTAAGTTTCGCCCCAGTTTCACGAGACGTCCTACTATATCTATCTTCGTACTCTCTGGTTTCTTTTCTTCGACGGTGGAACGTCTCTTCTGTGTCACTTCTCTCTCTTTCTCGTTCGCGACGTTCTTCGATACAACGAATTCTGCTACTTCGTCGCCTTCCTTCGTAATAACTTTCGCCGCTTCTGTAATGAGGAGATTCCCTCCTTCTGCGGCCGGGTCTTCGTGGCGACGATTTTCTTTCGACCGACGGCAAATCGCGACTGGACGATTCGCTTCGAGAGTCTGTCGGAGTAGAAACGTCCGTCTCGGAATTAACAACCAACAAAGACGGAGGAGGAATTGTAGCCTCGTGCGAACTAGAGTCATCGCCAACAGATGAGCAAACCGTAGAAACATCAGCTGGAGGTAAAAGAACATCATCCTGTACGATCGTTGTGTCTGTTGTCCTGTTACTTAGTAAAAACTTAAAGTTGTTGAAATCCGTTTTCGGAGCCACATCCGAGCTCGAACACTCATCCGGTGGAGGATTCGAATCACTTAAGTTCTTCAAATCTTTGAACTGTTTGTCATCTAAAGAAGAGTCTTTTTCGTTTTCTACGTTTTCGAAACTATCGTAAAGATCGGAACTAGTACTATCCTTCTCACTTGTTATCGGTGCTCCTGGACCAAATACACCGATTCCCTTAACGAGTAAGGTGCTGTCGACGTCCTCCTCGGTCGTCGAGACCACATTCGGTTCGATTCCGTTTTCTTCTCCGCCAGAATAACGTTCACTGTTCGTATCTTCGCCATTCAATGTCTGTCCACTTAACAAAAGAGCAAAAGTACGGAAACCCAAATTCCTTCCAAATGTGATCCCGCGTTTTGTTCCTTTTGCCATAACCACCGTCGGTGAAGTTGGCGACGTCTTTATAGGCGATTTCTCAAATGCGGTCGTTTTTACCGTTTTCACAACACCACTCGAGTTTGGTGCAAAAACAGGTGGTTTCGGCGCAACATTGTTCCGATCCCAACGACTACCTTGCCTCTTTTCATGACCATCTGGCAACACGTGCGTCAACGGAGAAAAGTGACTGTTGTTTTGTATCGCCACCTTTTCTTCTACCTTCATTAAATCCGCTGAGGTGTTTGATCCCGACAGTGGCGGAGAAGGAGGGGGTGGAGGCGGAGGCGGAATAGAAAGAAAATCCTTTTTCTTCTTCTCCTTTTTTGGTACCAACACTTCGGGAGGTATGATACCGGACGACATCGTATCCGGCATTGGAATAGTTGCTAAGAAATCTTCTTCAACGATGCTGACAGCATTCAGAGATAAAATAACGTCATTCTCATCAGCCATTGTTGCGCTATTCAAACTTGGCAACTCGTTGGGTTCAGTAGAAGTTGTTGTTAGCCGAGTGCCATCGCCATCTCTATAAAATAAAGCGACAAACACAAGAAAAGAAACATTATAAAATATAAACAGCCTATGAACCAGATTAAAAATTGTTGTAAGTTGTTAAAAAAGAAATAAATTCAACTAACAAACATTTCAAAAAACAATATATCGCACCTCAAAAAACACTTTTTGTTTTTGGAAAAATGAGTTTAAAGTTAAGAGCCTAGATACACGTCCATCTTGTTGTTTTGAGCAGACAACAATGAGACAAATGAGTGTTCTTATATGGTGTTACTAAAACTGCAAGAAGTCGCTTCACAATCGCTCAATTAAAATACAGTAAAGTGCAAAATGCAATAAAAAGTATTGTTCATTACGTGCTCGATTTTAAATAATTTTTCAAAAGGTCCTTCTATTTTTAAACATGGTTCAAAATCGTTCGTTTTTTAACCCCATGTTAAATCCCATTGGATCAAAAACCGTCAAACAAACATTTGAAAAACTCTCGTTAAAAACGATTTAGAACAATAAGAAAATAATTAGCACATACTTTCATCTATTGGCTTCACAATGTTTTCTTTTTATAAATTTTGAAAAGGTCCTTCTATTTTTAATAACGTTAATTTAAAACCGTACATTTTTTAACTCCATGTTAAGTCCCATAGGACGAAAATACCGTCACCCAAACATTTGAAGAACTCCCATTAAAACGACTTAGAACAATCACATAAAAATTAGCATGTGCATTAATCTATGGGCTTCACGCTGTTTCCTTTTTACAAGGTTAACACGCGAAATTATTTTTTTTTATTAAATATGTGACTTGAAACCTGGAGAAAAAACGTTAAAAAACCGTTTTTCAATCAAAAACGATCGCAGCGCCTACATTCGGAGAAATTTTGAACTAAATGCTGTATCTAGGCTCTTAAGAGAAGATTCATGGCTTACTTTGCTGTGAGCTTTTCAAGTTCAAAAAACGTTTTGACTATTCATAATATCGATCTGGCTCCCCTACAATAGATTGAGATAGATAAAATGCCACTTTAAACTCATTTCTCCCCCCCCCCCCAAAAAAAAGCGGTTTTTTAGTTGTGCCACTCTTCCATCCAAGGTGCGATTTGTTTGCAAGTGGGGGTTCCGTCCGTACGTTCTTGTAGAACAACGTATCCGAACAGTAGTTTCGTGCAGCTATACTGTCACACGTCCAGACAAGCCAGTTGTTGTTCACACGAAGCAACACTCTCGAAAAAAATGAATGGCACTCGTGTTCTGTGTATCCCATTTTCTAAATTTCTGATGGGAATCAGAAACACCGTAATGTTATCCTATGTGGTTTGTATACTATTCAGAACTTTTGATACATCCGAACTTTGTTTGCAACCAGTTTCAGAACAGTACATAATACTGTTTGAATACACTAGTAAGCAACAATGTTTACGATCGCAAATAAAATAGAAATAAAAAAGAGCGTAGTTAGATAAATATAATGTATGCTGAAGTAACGATTATTCGACCTAAACGGTACCAGTAAGGCCTCGGATAACCCAAACGAACGGATAATATAGAAATATGAGGTGGAGTGAAACTGATCGAATAATACGTGCCGCAAATCCAGTATAAGTATTAAGTATGCATTCAATTCCACTCAGGAAACCTGCCATTAGTCCGAGAGCTATGTGCCAAGGAGAGGACTATTCCCAATCACAAGTGGTTGTAACTTAGACAAGGTTTAGACAACTCGTCAAATTTAATTCTAAGTCCTAAAACAGACCTACGTGCTGGAAGAAAATTCCACAGTCGAAATATAAATACATTTGGAAAAAAAGCCCAAAATATGCATCACTTCTAGCTCTTATTTCTTTAATAAGCTTTGGATGGCCACGTCTACTTATATGGGAGTTGCTAGCAAGAATTCCGTCTAACGTCTAATAGGCAAGCGTTCAAGAAAGAAAAGGCTTTGCTCAGCTCTATGATTTGCTAACGAATCCCACTTAAGTTCATCTAGCATGTGGGTTTCACTGTCAGAATACATGTATTTACCTTTAACAAATCACAAAATTACTTCAGAAAATCTCAGCAGAAAGCGCTAGCATTTTTTGTCATTCTATCACTCGATAAGCATATATTTAAGGTGCACATTGCACTTTGAAAACTTAATATTGGACAACTTTAAATGTGAAAAATAAACATATTGCCACGACTGTGTATTTTAAAAATGAACATTTTTCTTTAACATATTGGGCTCAAATTGGGCTCAATTGAAAAACAATGATAGCGCTCTTTGCGGAGATTTTTCAAAATAAATTTGTGATATAGCCTCTTAAAAGCACTAAAGGTAGCTAGAATCGAGACCATTGTTTCGCACAAATCAAATTGCACTTAACATTGCTGCTAAGGAGTCATACAGCACGTGCACGTTGAGTGTCTAGACTCTTAAATAAATAAAAAAAATCACATTTTATTCCATCCTGCACAACACAACCAATGCATTACCTACCAAGTAATAAACACGAATACAACTACAAGAAAATAAGGAGAAAATCTAGGCTCGTGTCCACGACGTTAAGCCTGTTAGGTTCTTTGCCACATTTAGATTTAAAATATTCCAAAGTCGCGAGTTTTCACTAAACTCAACAAAGTAACATAACACAAGAAAAGCTAGATCGAAAATGGAATCCAAATTGCAATCATCCATTGCTGTAACAAAAAAAGCTACAGGAGCTTTAAAAGGTTCCATTCAAACTTACACAAAACATAGAACAAGTGTTAGAGAAAATTAAAAAAGGCAATGTTTTGCTGCTTGCAGCTAGAAGAGCAATGTAACTGTCTAATATAATCTAGTATTTTAATGATTATTTCGAAAAAGACACCCCCGCGATTAAAAAAAAAACTACCACCTTTTGCCATAAAGGATCTAATAGAGACAAGCTTTGAATTCATATTCAAAATCATGCAGGTGTTTCTCATCATCAAAACAATTGGCCGTTGAAAAGTCAATATGCAACTTTTCATGGTCTGTGTTTAAATAGACTTCAGTGTTGCGCTCCTACTAGAACCTCGTAATAAAAATTTAAAAAAAAAAACACTTGTATTTTTACATAAAACGTCGACCTCCTAAGTAACGCTATTGGCTGTAAAAATGGCTAAAGCTAGGAGTGCAATCGTGCCTAAAAATTCAAACCTATATCGTTAATACATTCTCAGGCCAACACACTCCTCGTAATTCAACAAAAGTTTAGCCATAAGCGCTCCCCCCCCCCCCTTAAAAACATGAGACGAGGCTTTAAGAAGCTACATCACTAAATTACTTCGAAAAAATCTCCGTAAAAAGAGCTAGCATCGTTTATCTATTGAGCCCACAGACCCAATGTTAAAAAAAATGTTAATTTTTAAAATACAAAGTCGCGGCAATAAGTTTATTTGTCATATTTAAAGTTGTCCAATATTAAGGTTTCAAAGTGCAATGTGCACCTTAAATATATGCTGATCTAGTGATATAATGACAACAAATTAGTAAGTGCGGTTCTATTTTTAAAAACTATTACAAAATCGCGAATTTCTAACTCTTATATTAAACTCCATTGAGTACTTGCTCATAAGCAAATAGCATCCATTAAAATGCTTGTAAAAATCATTTAAAAAAAACTGAAAAAAATCAGCACGTGCGCTAATTTGTTGGCTTCACTGTGGTTTTTCAAAATTATTTTTAGGTATTTTTACGAGCATATTTTAATGGATGTTTTTTTTCTTCTTATAAGTTATGACTCTTTATGAGCATGTACTCAATGGAGTTTAACATAAGTTAGAAATTCGCGATTTTGAAATAGTTTTTAAAAATATAGAACCGCACTTACCAATTTTTTGTCATTCTATCACTCGATCAGCATATATTTAAGGTGCACATTGCACTTTGAAAACTTAATATTGGACAACTTTAAATATGAAAAATAAACATATTGCCACCGCGACTGTGTATATTAAAAATTAACATTTTTCTTTAACATTGGGTCTATGGGCTCCATAAAAAATCGACGCTAGCGCTCTTTGTGGCGACTTTTTGACGTAACTGTATGATGTAGCCTCTTAGCTGTACTCCTATTTTCAGATTAGTTTCGATAGTTTCCCGTTAATTGTAGGGCCTACTCATTTTAAATGTCTTTCTGCTGCGTCTGTGATTAACTATTTTATCCTAAATGAGCTCTAGAAAACAGAGCGAGACTAAGCGTATTTCTTTCACTGTGCTAAGGTAAAAATTTGACCATAAAATCTGATCAGTTGGTGACTGGATAAAAAAGAACGGTTTTGGACAGCGAGAGATTGTATCTACGATCTCTAACAATCAGCCTGATCAGATGGGCAACGGGTAGCCATAAACCTCACTACAGCGTTTAAATACAATTTTTGACTAGTGTTAGCCCACTGGGAACTTCGGCGAGCACGCGCATTGCCGTCTATCGTTTTACATAGGAAAGTGATTGGCGATTCGCGTTAGCAGCGCCATCTATTAATCGCCAACGAAAACTGTTGATGAGACGTTCACTATAGGAGCCATAGGAAGTCGCCGAAAACTAATTAAATAAAATTAAATTAAAATTAAAGAAATAAAATTAAGGCCCCATCCCCAATAAAAAGAAAAGAAAAAAATGTTGAAAATGTACGAGGTATGAACCCCTAATTGCTAAAATGAGCAGTGCCCTATCAAAACACGCCGCTCCTACAATCGACCCATAGAGCCAAAATAACGAGATGATAAATACGATAGAGAGATGGTTGTTTTCATGCTCGCGGAAGTTCCCAGTGGGCTAACGCTAGTCAACTTTTGTGGCTTCTTTCTGGCCGAGCCTTGCTTGCAAACAGGTACATGTAATAGCAAACAGCCAACCAACAACTACTGAGCAATAAAGGCCGACATCAATGTATTTTTTCAATGTATTTATGTTTCGCCATGATGTAGCTTATCGCTCGAGTAGCTTTTCTGAAAGAAAAAACTAGTGTGTTCAAATTATTTTCAATAAAGCCTCATGATTGCAACTGTCTACACGTCTTGAAGTAACCTGATAGTTCTGTCATGACAGCGTGATGTCTACTTCACAGATATCATTGAGTCAATAACAGTGTTGCCTCACTCCCCCTCCAGAAGCCAACTTTCCCTACAAAGTGGATATTTCCCTACAAGCGGTCACACAACAACTACTACTATTGTGACAGTACTATTCAACTATCTCGTCAAACGAGATAGTGTGATAGTGCTATCGCGACAGTGCGATAGTGACTATCATGTGGTTTTCAAGATAGTTGCTCTCATCACAGAAACTATCGTGAAAACGGGGCTTAAGTCAAGAAAAAAAATCATATTTAAAAAAAAATCGGTTTTTTCATTTTTTTTAAATAAAAAAGTCGAATTTTTCGTAAAAAAATATTTAAAAATACATGAAAAACACAAAATGTGTAACCTTTTGTGAATAATTACTTACCCTTTTAGCTAATAAAATACAATTTAACTTCGGACATTTTCCTTTTACTGCAATGTTTAACAACTGCAAAGAGATTCACGATTTTACACCATTTGTTCGTCCAAAATGTGATTTTTTTTAAACTACAAGCTTACAATAAAAATTTAATTAGCAAAAATAAAAGTTATCACCAGCGTTTTTCATTTATTATACATACATTTTGTATTTTGTTCAAAAGAATCTAACAAAGCTACACAATCGACCTGCTTCATCATAAACCAGACGCTAATGTAATCAACGTCACTTTTTTTGTACTCAATTTAACGCTCAAAATTAAAAATTCAAATAAGGAAAACACATT
The DNA here is from genome assembly GCA_036925085.1 of Brachycybe producta. Classification (NCBI taxonomy): domain Eukaryota; kingdom Metazoa; phylum Arthropoda; class Diplopoda; order Playtdesmida; family Andrognathidae; genus Brachycybe; species Brachycybe producta. The sequence goes on along the minus strand of JAUPFP010000012.1, from coordinate 3,277,535 downwards.
TATCTGGCTCCCAAATCACAACTAAACACAATTTCAGTTTCAGTTCACAACAACGTTTTACTATAGGGACTGGCTTGCTCAAAGAACTTTCTAATCGCAGCTTTTCAGAAGCAACTTAAAGAGGCTACATATCTCTGCAAAGAGCGCTAGCATCATATTCATATTGAGCCCCTAGATCCAATGAAAAAATGTTATTTTTAAAATACACAGTCACAGCAATATGTTTATTTTTCATATTTAAACTTGTCCAATAGCACGTTTTCAAAGTGCAATGTGCACCTTAAATATATGCTGATCTAGTGATAGAATGACAAAAAATTAGTAAGTCCGGTTATATTTTTAAAAACTATTACAAATCGCGAATTTCTAACTCATATGTTAAACTCCATTGAGTACACCCAAATAAGAAAAAAAAATCCATTAAAATTGCTCGTAAAAATACCTAAAAATAATTTTAAAAAACCACAGTGAAGCCAACACATTGCCACACGTGCTGACTTTTTTCTGTTTTTTAAAATTATTTTTACGAGCATCTTAAATTCGCGATTTTGAATATTTTTTAAAAATAGAAAAACACCAATTTTTTGACGTTCTATCACTACATAAATATATATTTAATGTGCACATTACACATTGAAACACCAAAATTGAACAACATTAAATATAAAAAATAAACACATCGCCACGACAGCGTATTTTAAAAATTAACATTTTTTTCTTTAACATCGGGTCTATGTGCTCAATAGAAAAACGATGCTAGCGCTCTTTGCGGAGATTTTTCGAAGTAATTTTGCAATGTAGCCACTTTAAATTGTAAAGCATTTTTTTGGCTATAAACATAAACAGACAAAATTTCTTGCTAGCCATAAAAGACTTAAGTAACCAAAACGAGAAAAACAACAGTTCAAAAATAAAACTCCATACATTTTTTAAAATCTTTTACACACCAATACATGCTTGTTGGTTGTTTGCAACTAAAATGTGGCCTCTAAATTTTGCATGCTTGGAGTTTAAAGCCTACTGATGAGCCACTTGGCAGTGGTGAAACCAGTATAGGTCGCCTTTCTTCCAATTGATGTGTGGTATCTTGTATAGACCTTCTTTTTAAAACTTTTTTGCTCAATTTATGAGTTTTCGCTTCATAATTGAAGTTTTATTTCGACTGTTGTTTTTCCTTTTTTTTGTTATTCAGCCTTTTATGGCTAAATCATCTGGATGAAAGGATGAATATTGTGGGTAATCCTAAAACCTAAAACAGAATAAACATGGAATTAGATGAACACAAAAACCTTGGGGATGAACACTATTAACATGGGTGCAGAACACACAAATCATGCTCGAAATCGAATTAATTTATTATATTTTGAGAGGTTGAGCCCCCCAGACCGCCCCCCCCCCCGCCAACAAACTATTTCATGTAACCCCGATGTATAAAAAAGTATAGCGTTCATCCAATTCTATAAACATTTTGTTTCGTGTTTTAAGCCTCGTTTTCACGGCGACAGTTCTTTCGTGAGAGTAGCTGTCATTAAAGTTGAAAGTTGTGATAGCTCACTCTCACGATAGCAACTGCCTACATGTCTTGAAGTAACGTGACAGTTCTGTCATGACAGTGCGACGTCTACTCCACAGATATGTTTGAGTGAACAACAGTGATGCCTCTCCCCTCCAGAAGCCAAATTTCCCTACAGAGTGGATATCTCCCTACAAGCGGTCACTCAACAACTATTACTATTGGCGACAGTACTATCAACTATCTAGTCAAACGAGATAGTGTGATAGTGCCATAGCAACAGTGTGATATAGACTATCACGTGGTCTGCACGACGATAGTTCTCGCGATAGTTGCTGCTCTCATGACCGCAACTATCGTGATGAAAACTATCATCGTGAAAACGAGGCTTTAGAGTTACCCCAAATGTTCACCCGTTCATCGGTTTATCCTTTTAATCCGTCCAATGGCTAAACAATTAAGAAATTTTGTTTGATTGTTGTAAATCTTGCACAGTTTCTTTTGACAAAAAAACAACGAAAATCATCGTTTTCTGTAAGAATCCGCTTTCAGTCTTGCAAAAGTATTATCACAATTGGCAATTGCAATTAATCCAAGGACAAACTACAGTTACTCTTTCTAAATATTTATATATTGCTATATATTTTATTGCCAATGTGGTCGTCGCTTCATTTAGGAAGAAATTTCAAAAACTTAAATTTAATATTTAAATTTTAAAAACTATAACAATCATTTGAATCACTTTAAAGAGTTAAAAAAATAACTCCATATTTAATTTAACGGAATGTCTTAATTATTTTACTGGAAGTAATTCTCAAAATTCTAAACCTTGCGGTCTTCTAATGAGTTCAGATTATTTTAAGACCGGAAAAATTTTGTTGTCGCTGTTCACAACGCAGGGTTGGCAAAGTTTTTCCCAGGGGTGGTATTTACCGGTATTACCACTGGTATTTACCGCTTGGGGCTAATGGCTTTTTTTTTCACAGTTTTAGACAATTTCAATTTTTAAGCCAATTTTTTTTTCTTATACAGTATATGCTTTTGCACTTACACTTTCTTTCCACACAGTTAACTTTCCACGTCCATCACGATGTTTTTCAAAGTGATCATGAATAGAATCTATTGGTCTTCCATCCCAGTTCATTTTTTGTGACTTAAGTAAAAAATAGCTGCACAAAATTACACAAACTTAAAAAAATTAGAAACTAGTGGCCAGAATCCAGAAAGCCATATATACTGTAACTGAAATTGTCATTTGACTCATGAGACAATTCTGTTTACATTCTAGAAGGAGGGTTATTCCCCAGCAGGATAGCCAAAATCAAAAAGGGGGGGGGGGGGGGGGGGGGGTAGTAATAAAAGAGCTTTCTAGTTTCTATTGCATTCAATTCTATGCTTTCTATACTTATAATTTTCGTCACATTACTGTTTATGATTACGACCTCACATTGAAATTGGCAACGACACGAATGTCACTTTTTAATAAGATAATATTAACAATAGATTATACTTCTAGATGAAAAGAGAATAATACTAGTTTATTTCCCGGTTTTCGCACTAAAAACTGGTTGTAACCAGTATTTACCAGTACCCAGTCCTTTACCGGTTTTTCTCGGGATTTTGCCAACCCTGTATAATACAACACCTTCTAGTAACAATTTCCTCCCCCTATTTTCTAACAAAACTTAAAAAAAATAACCCCCCCCCTCCTAACATCATTAAAATATCAGCAGAAAAGAAAAAACATGAAGATAAAAAAATGTCTTTAAATTAAAATTCAACGATGAATAATTGCTGCAAACTAATGAAACAACAACAACAGCAGAACCGAAAACTCAAATCTAATCGATTGAAAATGAACTCCTAATGTTTTGTTGGAACTGTCTACGTTTTCTCTTTACAGAGCTATTTCTCTCTCTCCTTTTTTTCTTCTTCTTCTTTTCCTTCTATATGCAAACAACATTCCGCCATTTTGAAAACCAACATTAAAAAAATCATTGAGATTCAAGAAACGAAAAAAAAACCAAGAAAACCTATTATAGAAAAGAAAGAAAGAAAAAAAAAAATGCTCAAACCGATAAAAGAAAACAAAATTCAAAATAACGATTAATTTCTGTTGAATTCCTTCAAATTTTCAAATGAAAACCGTTTAAGAATAAAACTGTAAATCTCTTTGAATTCTTATTCCCTTTTCATTTTGTGAAAAATCATAGTTTTAAACGTAATCAACGTTGATGAAATGCCTTCAAATTGTTTCTTTAAACTTTTTTATGACCGGATTTGACCGTAAAGTCCATAAAATATTGCTTAGAAGAAACTTAAAATTATGAACTTGGGCTTGAAAAGAACACGTTATATATTTCAGGCACTGTATTTAAAAAAAAATCGGATGGAAATTCGATATTTACCTGGCTTCGTTTGTCGGCATCGTTTCGGAGTTGTATTCGTCCATCACGAAAATGAAATACTTCCCTTCATACTCTCGTAAACGAACCTAATGCAGGTTCTTCCTTTTTTTTTTCCTAGCAACAACAACAAAAAAAAAACAAAAATTTACACTTTAGCACGTAAAAAAAATGGATGAAAAATGAATAAAACTCGTTTCAAACCAAAGTCCAAAAAAAAACTAAAAATAAAGTGTCGTCTCTTTTAGTCTTCTTTAAATAATAAGCAATGTTTACTTTTAAATACAAAACAAAATGGAAATTTCCGTCAAACTAATGTTGTGTTAACCGCAATGTTAATTTGTATAATCTAAAAGCCAAAAAAAATAAAAAAATAACACTCGATGGGCCATTCTTGAACAAATCTCACTCCGCCGTTTTGTAGCCATTATTTACCAGTGTATATTGCATTTGAAGAAACGTGAAACAAGAAGAATCCACTTCGGTTCCCCCCCCCCAACAATAAAAAACATCAAATTTAGTTAGAAAATTGTACGAAAATAAAAACACAATTAACATTAAGATAACTCACATTTCGACGTTACAACATTTAAAAAACCACAACGAAACTCACAGTTAAAATAGAAGAAGAAAAAGCAATCAAATGCAAATGAAATGGAGAAACGAGCAAAAAAAAAAAATATGAGATCCGACAGAATAGAAACACAAGAGAGAATGATAGCGTCCAGAAAGAGCGATTATACTTGTCCTTCAATCGACCTTCACAGCGTCCATTGCTCACCAGACGTAACTATTCGATAAAAACAACCTCTTCGGTCAGATACACACGATCCATTTTCGATTGTACAGCCGGAGGCTATACATCAACAAAATTTACTTCGAAAAATCTCCGCAAAGAGGGGCTAGTATCATTTTTTCTATTGAGCCCATTAGACCGCAATATGTTAAAGAAAAAAATGTTAATTTTTAAAATACACAGGTCGATCGCGTCCAATATGTTTATTTTTCATATTTGAAAGTTGTCCAATATTAAGTTTTCAAAGTGCAATGTGCACCTAAAATATTTGCTGATCAGAATGATAGAATGACAAAAAATTGCTAAGTGCGGTTCTATTTTTAAAAACTTATTTCAAAATCGCCAATTTTTTAACTCTTACGTTAAACTCCATTGAGTACGCCCAAATCAGAAAAAAAAAAACATCCATTAAAATGCTCGTAAAAACAGGTAAAAAAAATAAATTTAAAAACCCACAGTAAAATTAACAAGTGTAACCAACACATTGGCGCACGTGCTGATTTTTTCTGTTTTTTTTTTAAATTATATTTACGTATTTTTACGAGCATTTTAATGGATGTTTTTTTCTTATATGGAATTACTCAATGGAGTTTAACATAGGAGTTAAAAATTCGCGATTTTGAAATATTTTTTAAAAATATAACCGAACTTACCAATTTTTTGTCATTCTATCACTCGATCAGCATATATTTAAGGTGCACATTGCACTTTGAAAACTTAAATATTGGACAACTTTAAATATGAAAAATAAACATGTTGCAGCGACCTGTGTATTTTAAAAATTTACATTTTTTCTTTAACATTCTGTCTATGGGCTCAATAGGAAACCCACGCTAGAGCTCTTTGCGGAGATTTTTCGATGTAATTTTGTTGATGTAGCCTCTTACTAACTTCGCTTTTTATTTGGATAAATGTGTTTGTTCCTACGCTCAGTTGCATATAGCGCCCTGCCTCCTTAGCTCCTTTCTCAGGAGAAACGTACCATAAGTCATATCGTGTGTACCCAGCCTTAAACGCCTCCTGTCCTGTTTATGAAATTGCAATCAGGTAAAACGGCGCTAAAACATCCAAATGCAAATACAAACTGTAAAAAAAAAAGAAATTGTAAGTGCCACTTTATGATTTCTTCATGTAATTTTAAAATTATCGTTCTGAAATTAAGACATCTGTTTATTTTATAGGACTTGTGGCTCAATATGGTTCATATTTTTGCCTCATTCTTGGGTCGATCATCTATTTGCAAAAAGAAATTTTTACTAACCTTGCAAAGAACTTACTTCATTTACTCAGCTCCTTTGACTAATTTTAAAGTATTTTAGAAACTAGTAAGAATAATTGAAAATGTTCACGTTCATATCTTGAAAATTATTTTAAATAGCAGCCGCTTATATCCTCCCAATGCAAGAGACGAGCGTATACCTAATCCTTTCGTGATGGGAAGCTTGTGACGTCAGAGGGGTTGACGTAAAAGTTAGGATTGTGTCATTCAGTCTAACAAAAATAGGATGCTACAACGAGGGACAAACGTTCTTCTTTTTAATAGACTTTTAAATGACATAAGAATAAATTTTTCAGCAACCCCTCTGACGTCACAAGCTTCTTCCTACGGTGAATCCGGGTATAGTACAGCTGTTTGCCTTTACATTGGAGGCTATACCAGGGCCCGACAAAGCTGGTATTAGGGTCCTGGGCCAGATGGGAAATGTAGACTTGATTTCAAACTGCTCATTAAGAGGCTATATCACAAAATTTACTTCGAGATTCTCTGCAAAGAGTGGCTAGCATCGTTTTTCTATTGAGGCCCATAGACCCAATGTCAAAGAAAAAATTTTAATTTTTAAAATACACACAGTTGAGGGCAATATGTTTATTTTTCATATTTAAAGTTGTCCAATATTAAGTTTTCGAAGTGCAACGTGCGCCTTAAATATATGCTGATCTAGTGATAGAATTTAAAAAAATTGTTAAGTGCGGTTCTATTTTTAAAAACTATTTCAAAATCGCGAATTTCTAACACTTTTGGTAAACTCCATTGAGTACGCGCTCGTAAGCAAAAACATCTATTAAAATGCTCGTAAAAATACCTAAAAATAATTAAAAAAAAAAACACAATTAAACCACAGTGAAGCCAACACGTGCTGATTTTTTTCCCTGGTTTTTTAAAATTATTTTAAGTATTTTAACGGATGCTTTTTGCTTACGAGCGCGTACTCAATGGAGTTTAACATTTGAGTTAGATATTCGTGATTTTTAAAATAGTTTTTAAAAATATAACCGCACTTACCAATTTTTTGTCGCAATTTCACCCATTGCACCGGGTTCCAACTTCCCACGCAGAAAGAAACCTATTCAAGGGCAAGTGCACACATCGTGTGGAACTGGCCTTACAATAATAACAGCAAAATAATGTTGTTGTTGCACCAACAATCTTTGCTAATTGATCATATCAGTTGTAGTTGCCAAGCACAGATTACGAAGTTCATCGAGAAGTTAAGTCTGGCAAATCGCCATCTTAAAAGCCACGTCACAGCATAAGAAACTGTCCAATCAATAGATGATTTTTCATACAATAAAAAAATAAGAAAACGTGTTTATTTGAAACAGCCCTTTGAACTTTAAAAGGGCGCGTTTTAGGATTGCCACCCGACAGGCAATTAGAAAACGGGATGAACAGAAGTTGGCTCCGCCCTTTTTATGACGAACGGCAACTTCTAGTTGGTTTGTTGTGTAGTTCGACGTTGAAAAGGGCGGAGCATATGTGACGTCAGACTACATAACCAACCAATTAGAAGTTTTCATCATAAAAAGGGCGGAGCCAACTTCTGTTCATCCCGTTTTCTAATTGCCTGTTGCCACCCGTCCTCTTTTGTGGAGGACAGTCCTCCATTCGGAAGAAATGTCCTAATGTCTTCCGACTTGTCCTCCACAAAGGAGGACGGGTGGCAAGCCTAGTGCGTTTATAACATCTGGTTTGTTATTCGCTTTTGGTCACATTTTTACGGTGGCCAAGAGGTGCAATCCCTAAATACAAACACACGACAACACCCAATACTCCACGACAACACCCAATACTCCACGACAACACCCAATACTCCACGACAACTTTCAAAACTCTACGACAACTTTCAAAACTCTACGACAACTTCCAAAACTCTACAACAATTTCCAAACTTCACAACAACTTCCCAAACTCTACAACAACTTCCAAAACTCCACTATTTTAGACCTTTTTTTTGCCATTGTTTCTATTGGACAAAAATCAGATTTCTGAAAGGTGTGTGTCACCATGGCTAGTTCTTTTTTATTTATTTATTATAATAATGTAAATTAGGCTCTGAGGCAGTACTTTAGTTTCAAATTCGATGAAGCTGTCATGAAAAAAGTACGCTATATATAAAATAAGTGTATGTGTGGTAGAAACCTGAGCAGCCCAGAGGCGTGCCCTGCAGCCCTACAGGCGTGGCAGCATCCTCTATAGCAGTGGTCTTCAAACTGTGTTCCTTGGAACCCTTAATTGGGTTCTGCGAGATGCATCAAGGGTTCCACAAAAAAAAATTTGAGTTGTTTAAAAATTCAAAAAAATTATTTTAATTAAATTTTCATAAGAAAACCATATTTTAACTTACATTCCTTTTAACTTACCTTCGCGGTATTCATTTCGAGTAAATACTTGATTGAACCTGGTATTTATCTTGCCTTGCGTTGAAAAAATTAATACACTAAAACTCCAGCCAGGAATTGAACCAAAGACCTGGCACTTCTCTGCCAGAGACATAACCAATCTTGCTACCAATGTAAATTGTGAGATCAAAGGTCACCTTTACCATAATTACCCACGTGGGTTAATTTATTCTTTGAAAAAAAGTCTTATGCAATAAAGCCTGCTTTCCTGGCTGCCAAATTTATATGTTTAGGGGTTCTGATACTACAGAAACAGAAAAACTTACTTTTGTTGCCGCATCTGTAATCATCCCTAGTAAAGCTTTTTTGCTATTGACATCCGAGTCTGTATCATAGGTCCACCTGGATTATGTGCAGAGTACCCGGTACACCTCCTAATCCCTACAGTTCGTATACGGTAGTTCATTGTTTTATGCCAGGTGCAGATTATTTGTTTAAGAAACATGTCATGTTCTAGACTTAATATCATTTGGTACACATTGAAACTACAATACACTTTGGCCTTTAAGAGGCAACATCACAAAATTCCCAGTCAGAAATTTTATACTGGACCAGTATGATTTTTCCTACTGGTTTGATAATGGAACCAGTATAAAAACATCATGAGAATTCATACTGGACCCGTACATTTTTCCTACTGGATTAATATTGGGACTATTATAAAACCCTCATGAGAATTCATACGGGACCAGCAAAAATTCATACTGGTTTCTACAAGGATTCATACTGGTTCCTACTGGTTTCTACAAGGATTCATACTGGTTCTACTGGTTTCTACAAGGATTCATACTGGTTCCTACTGGTTTCTACAAGGATTCATACTGGTTCCTACAGGTGTGAATACTGGCAAGGAAACTTGATTAGTCATTATTTTTAAGAGTGTTAATTAAAAACTAAAAAAATAAAAATGAGAATCTTAATTGCCCTTTAACATACCTTAATACATGCCCTTAAAAATGTAACCGCACTTACCAATTTTTTGTCATTATATCAATCAATCAGCATATATTTAAGGTGCACATTGCACTTTAAAAACATAATATTGGACAACTTTAAATATGAAAAATAAATATATTGCCTGCCACGACTATGTATTTAACACTTTTTTTAACATTGGGTCTATGGGCTCAATAGAAAAATAATGCTAGCGATCTTTGCGGAGATTTTTCGAAGTAATTTTGTGACGTAGCCTCTTAACGCAGTTCACGTATGTGTGAGCCACTTTTATATATAACGAGAAGTAAAAAAAAAGGTTAGGTACTGTAATAAAAGTAAAACGGCATGAAAAGAATCTTGATGAGAGGCTATACAAAAAGGTAACTCACAAACACAGGTTATAAGAGCCCCTTTATTTCTATATCGTGGTGTGCCTTGGTCGGATTTTTATATTAGAGCAATGGAGCACTTAGCCAGGGTCCCTAAATTATTGGGATTCCCTGTTCGACATCTTTTTAACCTGGTGTATTTTTTGTGTAGGTCAAAAAATAAAACTATTTGGAGGTTGGTAAACACTATGGATGGGCCATTAGAATCCTTGAATCTAGGGCCGTATTATCCTTACGGCTGACTAGGCATCATGAAATTTTTCACAGGAAGAATGTTCTTAAGAGGCTAGAGCATGGAAAAATGGACTCGTCGCTAAGCCCTAAACAGGAGACATGGATTGAGACAGAGCGGCGGTTGGTGAATGCTTGTTGTGCATGAGTGGTTCTAATGGACCTTTTATTATAGCCTCCAGAATGTAGGTTTTGTTGGGATGCTTTGTTTGGGGGCTGGTAAAAGTTGAATCGTTCTTTCATATGTTTAATCTACTTATTTGTCAACTGCTTAAGCCCCTATTTTGAACACAGTGAAACAGTCGCTCATAGAAGCCTAAGCAAGCGACCGTTACTTTTGAGACTTCCCACCTGTGTTAGAAGGTTAGCCACTTATTTTATACTCGGCGCAACGAAAGAATGAACAGCTAGTTTTTGGGAGTGGGTGGCAGACCCAAAATGAACTATCCAAAAAGGTGTTTAGGGTAGTATGTTACCCATTGAGGTAAAGAAAAAATTCTGTTAATTGCTCAGTGGTTGTAAAAAGGGGGAAAACTGGTCCTAAAATGAACATTGATGATGGCCCTTGGAGTTTAGTTGCGTCAAATTAAATGTGGAAAAACACTTAAAATAAATGAAAAGCAAAATCTATTGGTGAAACTTTTTAATCAAAATTCTGTTTTAAATAAACTTGTTTTGAGATTTTTCATAAGCAAATTTTTAGATGTTTTTGTGGTTTTTTGTTTTGTGTTTTTGGCCATTTTTTTTTGGTGTTTTTGATGGTTTTTCACGATTTTGTTATTTGTTGTTGATTCAGAAAAAAATTAGTGATTTTTTGTTGTTGTTAATTTTACATTTCAACTCTGTAGGGTGTGAGATTGATGTTAATTTTTCACTTTTATGCACTTATTAGAAAGGAGAAAAACTTTTTACCACCAAAAAACCCTTGTGATCTGTGAGCACAGGTTTATTTTATTTTATGGACAAAAGAAAAAAATATTTTGCTAAATTTTTAATTTAAAAAGTACAAATGTGAAACAATTTACCAGAATCATAAACCATCTTAAGAGATCCAGTTACTCTTCTAGTTTTTAAAAAACATTCAAGTTTCTCTCCTTGGAAAATCAGCTGTTCATAAACCATCTTAAGAGATCCAATTACTCTTCTAGTTTCTGAAACATTGTTTCACATTTGTACTTTTTAAATTAAAAATTTAGCAAAATATTTTTTTCTTTTGTTCATAAAATAAAATAAACCTGTGCTCACTGATCACAAGGGTTTTTTGGTGGTAAAAAGTTTTTCTCCTTTGTAATAAGTGCGTAAAAGTGAAAAATTAACATCGATCTCACCCTACAGAGTTGAAATGTAAAATTAAAAACCACAAAAAATCACTAAATTTTTTCTGAATCAACAAAAAATAACAAAATCGCGAAAAACCATCATAAACACCAAAAAAAAGGCCAAAAACACAAAACAAAAAACCACAAAAACATCTAAAAATTTGCTAATGAAAAATCTCAAAACAAGTTTATTTAAAACAGAATTTTGATTAAAAAGTTTCACCAATAGATTTTGCTTTTCATTTATTTTCAGTGTGTTTTTTTCCAGATTTAATTTGACACAACTAAACTCCAAGGGCCTTCATCAATGTTCATTTTAGGACCAGTTTTTCCCCCTTTTTACACCCACTGAGCAATCAACAGATTTTTTTCCTTTACCCCCCCCAATAGGTAACACACTACCTAAACACCTTTTTGGACAGTTCATTTTGGGTCTGCCACCCACTCCCAAAAACTAGCTGTTCATTCTTTCATTGCGCCAACTGTAGTTCATCTATAATTTGATTCATTTCTCTTTCTGAAGAATGTCTGGGGTTCCAACCGATCAATCAAAACACAAGTCTGGATATCAAAGAGAAAAGAATAGACTACAAAGGGAAAGAAAAGGACTGCAGACACTGTGTTCACTGGGGGGAGAGAGAATGTCGAGGGGCCCAAAGAAGCTCGAAGCCTACGGGCCCTGCCATGGGTTAATACGGCACTGCTCGAATCCCGCTTTTTTCGTCTTTCGGAATCTTTCAAATCCTAACCTAAAAAACCTGTTAAAAACTTTGAAGAAATTAGTTTTAACTCCATTGACGTCCAATAGAAGCGTTCACTAACAAAAAAACGGCGATTGTAGCAATTTTGGTGGTACCAGGATCACCAATATCACCTTGTGGCGACCCTGAGTGCCACACTTGTTTTTTATTATTAATAATTTAACATTTAATATTATTTTATTTATTTGTATCTTCTTAATGAATAATATAGGATTCTTATAGGAAGGATTCGGGAGATTCGAGAAGTTTTTAGGATTCGGATTCGAGAAAATTTAGGATTCGTCCCACCTCTAGTAAACACGGTCGTGTTATTAATCAGATAAAACTTTGTTGCCAATAAATAACCATCGAGTCATCCCTTTCCTTCAGTCGATTTGCTTTCATTTTACAAGTGCTAAGCGTGCTAAGTTTTAGAAAGGAAACGATGAACTGAATTGAGAACGGGCACAGATAGATCTGTCCGCCGCGCCTTTCGTAATGGGCGACGGTAGGCGACACTATGTATTACTATTTTTTGTTTTTTTTTTATAAGTGAGAGGCTGCCAATAAGTGCTCTAGGGGCCCTAACACCCTAAATCCGGCACTGGATTGTGTGGCCCATAATACAAGAAAGTATCTAAGGATTGAAGTTACAATATGTTAATATAATTAATCTTTTGTTTAATATGTTCGTTGACTATTTGAAAAATACGAGTATCATTTTTGGTGTCAAAGGGATTGCATATGAGAGATGAAATTCGCAAATATCTTTAAATGTTGCTAAGAAAAAAAATACCACCAAGAGTGGAAGTTATTTTATAAAACAGACATATTATTTTTGTGAGTGATTGAGTGGTGAAACTGATTACAAACTAAAACTAAACGTTTGCCGAAATGGACAACTGTGGAAGGGAACAAGAGTTACTCGTTACGTTTTAGCCACTAACTATATTGCTACTTAGCTAGGTTAGTATTTATTCAGCTATTGGTCAATTTTGAGGCTAGCGCTCGTATTCTAACTCGTATCTAATTAAGAGACTACATCACAAAATTACTTCGAAAATCTCTGCAAAGAGCGTTAGCATCGTTTTTCTATTGAGCCCATAGACCCAATGTTAAAGAAAAAATGTTAATTTTTAAAATACACAGTCGCGGCAATACGTTTATTTTTTTATATATAAAGTTGTCCAGTATTATTTTATGTTAAACTCCATTGAGAACGTGCTCATAAGCAAAGAAAAACATCCATTAAATTGCTCGTAAAAATACCTAAAAATAATTTTTAAAAAAACAAACACAATTAAACCACAGTGAAGCTAACACATTTTTTTCTATTTTTTTACGATTATTTTTATGGATGCTTTTTTTTTTGCTCACGAGCACATACTCAATGGAGTTTAACATGAAAGTTAGAAATTCGCGATTTTGAAATCATTTTTTAAAAATATAACCGCACTTACCATTTTTTTGTCATTATATTATTCGATCAGCATATACTTAAGGTGCACATTGCACTTTGAACCATCAAAATTGGTCAACTTTAAATATGAAAAATAAACATATTGCCGCCGCAACTGTGTATTTTAAAAATTAACATTCTTTCTTTAACATTGGGTCTATGGGCTCAATAGAAAAACGATGCTAGTACTCTTTGCGGAGATTTTTCGAAGTAATTTTATGATGTAGCCTCTTAAACCGCAATTTAATATTTTTTTTTTTTGGTCTTGAGCAACGTTTTAGAATACAACCGCAAGACTTGCAATTGTTTTATTTTATCATTATTATATATTAATAATTGTTCATTTTAGCTTCTTTACAACACATTTAATCCGTAATGCATTGCCGTGGCAGTCACTCAATTTACCACATCTTAAAGTTACCCATGAAAGCATTGAAAGCTAGTTGCCAATCGATAATAATTATTGACAGATTTGCAACATAAAATACATTTAAACCTTAAATTAAAATTTTCATCAAAAGAAATTTCTACAAGGTAATAATGGCAATAAAATTAAAGGTTTTCTTCTTTCGAGAGAGACAGAGATAAAAAGCCTACAATTCTTGTCACTTTTTGTGTTATTGCAGCTGTTTTTTTTTTTCTCTTTATGTTTTTATGAATTGAAATCTGTAAAATTCAGAGAGCAAGGGAGAAAGAGAGAGAGAGAGAGCGCCTTGAATTTATACCTAATAAAAGGAAATCGATTTCCTGTTGACATTTTTTTTTAATTAATTAGCTCCTTCGTTGCCTTCGCCGTCGTCTTTGTTACTGTCTAATGCCTGCAGACCAATTTCACTGACTTCGATTTCATGGAAACAGTCTTCCAAGAAATCAGCCATCGAAAGATACAAGTGCCTTTGAACGCCGTACAATGCGTGATTTTCATCTGGATACACCTGAAAAGATTATAAGATAATAAAAAGATTCACTACCATTAGCAAAGAAAAACTGGGAACAAATATGACCTATACTAAATCGTAATCTGCATTAAATACTAAAATTCAACAAACCTGTTGTCTGAAAATAACCTCCGCTTGAGCCAGCGCACTGGATAACAGCATAGATTGTTGCACGTGGACGTTATCTAAAGATTATAAAAGCACTGCCACTAAGAAATCGTAATCCCTACTACACATATGTTTAACATGAGAACACTGGATGCATGTCCAAGGCATAAATTGCTGTGATGCATGTACAAATTAGCCATTACAAAATGCTGCACAGGCAAGTGTGGCCACACTAACTTTTCGTTTGTCCTGCCCTTTTATGAGCGTCAGACCAAATATCAACCAATTAGAAATTGAAAAGGGCGGGACATGTGACATATCAGACCAAGTAACAAACCAATCAGAAATTGATGACGCTCATGAAAGGGTCCCCACCCTTACATGAGCGTCATAAATTTCTGATTTTCTGACAAACGAAAAGTTAGTGCTGGGCACAACTGCCTGTAATTGCTGCATTGTATAATATTCGTGTCACCCAGACAAATATAATAAAGCGACAGGCATCTCGGTCCAGCATTAATTTTTACTTTTCGTTTGCCCCGCCCTTTTATGAGCTTCTTCAATTTCTAATTGGTTTGTTACTTGGTCTGATGTCACATGCCCTGCCCTTTTCAATTTCTAATTGGTTGCTGTTTGGTCTGACACTCATAAAAGGGCGGGGCGAACGAAAAGTTAGTGGTGGGCAGAGATGCCCGTAATAAAATGTTCCCATAAAGTAACTTAAGGTTTGTACTTTTCCTTACTGCAGAACATCAACTCTGCACATAAGACCATGTTAAATAGTTTTAATGTTTAGTAACGACGAGGGGCAGAAGGACCAACCCCGTAATTTTTATCAGAGTGACCTCCCAAAAAAAAACAGGCAGTTGGGCGCAGCCAGAAAAAATTCTGTTAGCCTCGCCCTTTTATGAGCATCAGACCATGCAATAACAAGACCGTAACAAACAGAATCAACGTACTATTTGTGGCTGCGCATGCCACATTTTTACTATTGCCATCTAGACAGCATATATGCTCGTATGCTGTCTATAGGTTCGATGGGTTCAGTGATTTCAAATGGCCCGATTTTTAAACTTATCGCCATGAAATCTTTTTTTTAAATTTATAATTAATTTATAATTAATTATCTACTATTCTAGTTTCGAAAACAATTTTTTCTTCTGTTTTCTTAATGTTGCCCCCAAAGATTTCTATGTAAATTTAATATACCAGCCACTTAGCACTGGTCGTTGGCGATAGCGGTGCTTAATTTGAACATGCCAATAGAAACACAGTACGTTTTATTTTTGCAGCAAATAAAACCCGCTCTTCAGATTCTATTAATCTCATAGGCCTACTGCATTTCTATTGGCAAGTTCAAATTGAGCACCACTATCGCCAACGACCGCCGCCATCAACATGGCGGCTTCATTGGCAATATTAATGTGCCAGCCTGTATAGATATAGGAACTCTAGCTGAACCGAAAGAGTCCAAAGTCTGTTAAATGCCAGATTTTTTTGTCTACCCCTGGTTATACATTACAAGGACCACATTATAGTAGATTTCATTGCCGAATATACATCCAATATAATCACAGCCAAACACATTAACACATGCACTAAAATAAATATGCTCCTCTACCATCTGCTGTCCCATGAATAAGATAATACTCCTTCTTTTTGAAATTGGATGCCAGTTTCAGTACGTCGGCACGGGCATAACCATCACCATTATCATCTGCAGTAGGAAATCCCATGTATCTTTCAGTGTAAACAGAATCTAAATATAAAAAAATACGTAATTAGACATACAATCCAAACCAGAAACACAAAAACATACCATAGAAATTCCAACTTGTTACTGGAGCAACTGAAATTCCACATTTGAAGACGTCTACATCAGTTGCCATAACTTTGGCTGTAACATAGCCTCCATATGACCAGCCCCACATTGCTATTTTTTTCTTATCAATGAACAACAGCTTTTCTGTTAGATACCTAATTGCAATTAAGGAAACAACATGAAGTCATAATTAAAAATATGCTGAATAATCTGAAAGTTTTAAGAGGCTACATCACAAAATTACTTCGAAAATAACAAAAAAAATCCATTAAAATGCTCGTAAAAATACCTAAAATAATTTTAAAAAACTACAATTAAACCACAGTGAAACCAACACACATTGGCGCACGTGCTGATTTTTTTTCGGGTTTTTTAAAATTACTTTTAGGTATTTTTACGAGCATTTTAATGGATTTTTTTTTTGCTTATGAACATGTACTCAATGGAGTTTAACATAAAAGTTAGAAATTCGCGATTTTGAAATAAGTTTTTAA
Organism: Brachycybe producta; assembly: GCA_036925085.1. Taxonomy (NCBI): domain Eukaryota; kingdom Metazoa; phylum Arthropoda; class Diplopoda; order Playtdesmida; family Andrognathidae; genus Brachycybe; species Brachycybe producta. The sequence continues at coordinate 3,260,704 of JAUPFP010000012.1, read as the reverse complement.
AAATATAACCACACTTACCAATTTTTTGTCTTTATATCATTCAATCAGCATATAGTTAAGGTGCAGATTGCACTTTGAAAACTTAATATTGGACGACTTTAAATATGAAAAATAAACATATTGCCACGACTGTTTATTTTAAAAATGAACATTTTTTCTTTAACATTGTGTCTATGAGCTCAATAGAAAAACGTTACTAGAGCTCTTTGCGGAGATTTTTCGAAGTCATTTTGCGATGTAGCCTCTTAAGTATCTGTATAGTTTTTGTTGTACTTTGTTTGAGGTCTATATTATTTTATACTAACTTTTTGTATGATAAGGGAGCTTATTGGCAGCATGCTTACTTTGTGACTGCGATTTGATCTTCCACCTCTACCGAGCCAAGTCTTCTGTATAGTTCGAACTTTCGTTTTTCTCCTTGAAACCCACTTCCTCTGCCGTCAATCATAGCATAAATATAACTCTTGTTACTTGCGAGGTAGTTACCCCATCCAATATTGAATTTTTCATCCACTAATTGACTTCCGGGTCCACCATACCTTTAAAATGAAACGATTAAAAAAGAAACAAAATGCATAATTCTGTCTAACAAATGAAACTGTGGTTCTTGCACTTATAATATTAATAATTTAAATAAAAGATTACTTTGGCTTGGATTTAATAAAAAAGAACAATGTTCTTTTTTTAAAAAAAAAAGTCTTGATTAAAAATACTGGCAAAAGCCACAAAGATTTAAACGACGATTTAAAAATAAGAAGTTCTCATAAAAGAACTTTTTTTAAGTCGTCTTTTTTCGAAAAATGACCAAAAGTCGAAAAACATTTAAATGCTCTAAAAGTTCTAAAATGCCTCAGGAGCACTCAATTGGCCCCAGAAGTCCCAAAAAGCATGGAAAAGCACAAGAATTAAAGAATTTTTTTAATTCGAAAAAAAATGGGTCAAATGCCAAGTCAAGTGTCAAAGTGCTTGGCTTTTTTTCAAAAAAAACGGCCAAAAGTCGAAAAATATTGAAATGTTCTAAAAGGTCTAAAAATGCCTCAGGAGCGCTCAACTGTCCTCAGAAGTTCCCCTTGTCGAGGGCGCCTTTATGAGTTTGCACGAGGGCGCCTTATACACATGCAGCGGCGCTGGGAATCGCCCCCCCCCTATGAAATTATCACTGCATTCAGTATACTGTATACAGTATTACAAGGTTGACGCATTCATTGCTCAGCATAAAAAAAAATCTGTAACTTACACATTCACTATTAGAGGATATTGAGTTACTTCATCTTCGCGTAGCTCTGGAGGCAAAAGCAATCTTACATTAGCGCCTGTAAACAATTTTAATGTGAAAAGTTAACATTAATGCGAAACTAGAAATTTGTATCCATAACTGCATCAAAATACACACCGTAATCTCCATCAACACCAACTCTGAAGGTTCTAACTTGTGGTAAAGCTCGAGTTGCAATAACTTCTTCTACTGCTTCATTGCCCTCCAACAACGCAACTGGAAAGTTACCATATAATGAAAAGTCGAAACATGTACAGGTGCTACATATACGTTTCATTAAACATACGCTGTTTGTTTGTTATGCTCTCAAACAGATATCGTTTCGGAACATTCGGACCAAGGCAATCGAGAACATAGTAACTGGCACCGAAAGAGAATTTTGCACTATTATAAAGGCAATCGGGGGCCAAGTGGCATGTTAAACAGTAGCCAGATTTATTGGTGGCGGCGCCTGTCGAACTAATACGGTAAAGGTGTCGTTCGCCAGACGATTTTTCAGGCGCTGCAGTATAGTATCTGTTTGAAGAAGAAGAAGAAAAAAATTAAGTCAGGTTTTTTTTCTTTCGTCAGCGTCATTGGATGTAACTAAGTTAGAACCACAACGTCCGTTAGAACAGTCATTAGAACTTAAAAACAAAACGGCATGGTAAACAATGTGTAACTACACATAATCACTCGTGAATCACTCAATGTTGTTCGAGTAAATGTATAAAATCAATTTAGACAAATATATTTTGTGCTGGGTCCAAGTATTTTTGAGCAGTTGTAAACAAAGAAATAGAATTGGGTCAAGTTAGTCTAGTTGGGTGAATGTGACTATAGTGGTGTTCCACAAGGAAGTGTTCTTGGCCCATTACTCTTTAGTATTTTTATTGACGATCTTCTCTCGATGATAGAAGATGCAGGCATTTATATGTATGCTGATGACGTTAAATGTTTTAGTAGTATTTCCTCCAAGGTTCAACTTGCAATATTGACAGCATATCAAATTGGGCTACTGCTAATTTAATAGAGTTGTGATTGCCAAAATGCATGATATTTAAAGTTGGAAAGCATGTTCTATGCTGTGATTTTTTTAATAAATTTGTCAATTTTGAAGTTTTCTGCTCAAGTAAAAGATCTAGGTGTCTTGTTTGATCAAAAGTTAAGCTTCTCTACTCATTGTCATTCAGTAAGTCATCGATGCGCCAAGAGTTTACGCCCGAGGGAGTAAATCTTTTTACCAGTTCTCAGCCTATTACGGCGCTGGTCAGTTTCGGGCCGCGTAGACCCAGAAATGACCACGGGTGGCCGTTTCAGGGCCCGGCTTGCCGGTCACCCTGCAGTACGCCAACCGACCATGGGATGGTCAGTGCTTTTTTGACCGCAAAAAAATGCATCTAAAAGATTATGGTGTATGAATCAAATTTCTATTCATAGTGTAACGAACCACATTCCGAGGATGGAATAGAATTTACTCCGAGGTTTCAGTTCGTTGCTTGAGTCGGACTGAAAGTGTTTGGCTAGCCCACTTATTCTATTTGGTTCGAGAGGGCGGGAACAAACTAGTCCCTTTTGTTTCCTCAAACAAAAAAAAAACGAACCAGGATATAAACGTATGTCAGAACTCTTTTAGAGTATGCCTCTCCAGTCTCGTCTCCCATAAATAAAACTGATTCCGTAATGTTTGAAAAAGTGCAACAAAGATTTACTAAGTATCTTCCTGAATGTCATGGGCTCGATTACGAGCAGAGGCTTGTAGTGTTAGGCTTAAATTCTCTTAAGAGAAAGAAGATTGGTTGCTGATCTTACTCTATTATATAAAACTAGTGGGGTAACCCGTCATAAATGACGGGAGCAAAATTCACAGGCAATTGTGCGCATGCGCGTCGTTTTTTCCTTTTTTCAATTCAATTTCAGTCACCCCCTCCCACTTTGTTCTCCCTCCACGTTTTTCTCTCTCTCTCTCTCCTCACCCCCTCCTCTACACTTTCCAACCTTTAACCCTATCCATTTTAATATCATGGGGTTCTTGGATGAGGAGTGTGCAACATATAGTTGACCTTGAGAAAAAAAGAGGTTCATTTATTCATTTAAATTCCGACACAACGTTAGTCCACACACACACACACGCACGCACGCGCACGCGCACGCACGCACACACACACACAAGCACCAGTACCGGATCTAGTACAAATGGCTAGTGTCTACCAACCAGACTGCCATGAACTTGTCAGCGAACTACAATTTACACAGTCTGACACTTGCCCTCGGGCACCCCAGTGTGTATTGTTTTCTCATTGTGTCTGTAACATAGACTGTTGTATGCCCTCGGGCATGAGTGGCCTAAAGCCTATTGGCGGGTGGGCCGTGGTAGTAATTTGCAACACACACACACAGCTCTGGGTTATTATATATATAACTAGTGGGGTAACCCGTCATAAATGACGGGAGCAAAACTCACAGGCAATGAGCCATATGTCCAATAAGCGCCTCTAGTGGCAGTAGGCTAAAAGATGGCCCCCTAAGAAGTTGGCAGACAAACTCTATAGAAAAATCACTGCACCAGTAAGATTTTTTTGCCGTTTTCTCGCAAATTACTTGCCCAATTTTCGTGAATTCTTGAAAAAATAAAGACAAAAGTACGTAGTTTCACGTCCATGCATTAGTTTTTTAATATTTTACATTGTTTTGTTGTTTTCGATGTTTGTTCTGAAGGTTGCTATTAAACGTAAATTTTTTTACATGGAAGCCAATGAAGATTTCAATAAGTCGGTAAGTTCTTTAGCTTATTTCTTGTAAATTACTTGCACAATTATGAAATTTTATAGAAATAAAGATAAATAGGTAGTTTTATAATTAATCATTGTTTAATTAAATGTTCTTCCTGTTTGTTTGTTTTTCATGTGTTATTCAAAAAATTCACTTCAACTATTCAGTGTACGGTTCAGAATAAAACATTGAAAACAAACAAACAACGAGGGACATTAAAAAATCAATGCCTGATTGTCAAACTACGTACTTTTTTTATTTCTTTAAAATTTCACGATAATTGTGCAAGAAGTTTGCAAGAAATAAGCAAAAGAACTTACAGACATATCGAAATCTCCATTGGCTTCCATGTTAAAAGTTTAGGTTTAAAAGCAACGTTCAGAACAAAACATCAAAAACAACAAAACAATGTGAAATATTAAAAAAACTAATGCAAGGATGTGAAAACAGGGCCTAAAATTGTGTGTACCCCGACACACTTTGTGCAGTTCGAATTTCAAAATGTGCAGGCCGAAATTTGAAAATGTGTAGTATAAAAAATATTTTTTTAGATAAATTGAAATTTATTTTTAACTTTGAATTTAATCAAATAAATGCATTCTAAATTATGGTTTTTGAATGGAGTTGTCTGTTTTTAATTTTAGACTTCTTGGAAGTGGGTCACACTGTCACAGCCTAACTTAGCTGTGAAATGTGGTCCTTTTGTTCCACCACATCCTGTTTTGGTCACATCCTGTTTTGATTACCCCATTCTAGATGTTGAGGGGCATTCCCAAAACACATTTCATGCTTCAGCACTTAAATTAAGAAATTGAAGAGTGTGCAGTTTCTTTTTTTACTTTTGGTTAATTAACAATTTTACCTTTTAAGTGAAATGGATCGATGGTTGTTAAAAAACACAAATGCCACAGCTAGTAAAAGAAAAGCTGTAGATGATTTGGAATCAATTGGAAAACAAATATGTAAGGATAGTAGCACATCAACAACTAATTCTACTAGCGGGTGTAGTGATTCTTCAAACTTTGCTGATGAAATTGATGCTGATGATTTTGGAGTGTCAGCAATGGAACCAAAGCCATCTTTAAACTTGGACAAATGTTTTGAAAAACTTCAAAACAAAGGAAGAAGAATGGTGCGATGTTCAATTTGCTTTAGAAATCAAAAAACAGTAGTGATACATGCTGTGCAGAAGAATCATGTACCACCAATCTGCACAGAAGCAGGTACAGTGCCACGTAAGTTACTTTTGGAAAAGCATCTCATGTCATCCATGCACCTGCAATGTATGCAAGTAGATCATTTGAAAAAATTATCTGAAGTTGAGAAAGAAAAAGAAGCTCCCCTGAATCGGATAATATCAGTTCAAAACCGTCAACTTGCAAACAAAATGGCCAGATTCATTTGTACTGTCTACAATGATGCAAAACGTGGTACTCTCAGTGCCTGGTCATGGCCATCACGTGAAGTAGCAAATCTTAAAGGTCAAGAATTTGATTCAACAACACCTTTTGAAACTTACTGTCCAAAAGAAGGAGTCCTTCAATATGTGAATCCTACAAGCCACAAAGAGCTCCTATCATGCATTGTTGAAGCAGACATTAACAGAATCCAAGAAAAATTGAAAAATTGTCTGGCAGTTTCACTTCGAGTAGATGGTTCTGTCGATCGTATGCAAATTGACAATATTCATGTCATGGCAAAAATTGTAACAAAAGAAGGAAATATTGAACTACTGTTTCTTGGATTTGAAGAACCAAATGACCGTGGTGCAGAAGGCTATTATAAAGCTGTGAAACATGCAGTGGAACGCTTAATTAAATGGGATGATTTGATACCTGTTATGACATCAATCGTAACGGATGGAGCCAGTATAAATTCTGGTGAAAGAAAAGGGCTATGGGCATACCTACAAGCCGACAAAAAAAGAAATGATGTAAATTCACCATTCATGAAAATCTGGTGTGCTGTACATCGTAGTGCACTGGCATGGGAAAGTTTAACCTCAAATGTAGTGGAGGTCAAAAAGATAATCGAAAGTTGTGTAGCAATTTCAACCTACTTCCATCAATCTGGACTTCGTACAAAAGAACTTAAAAAGATTGCCAAAGAAGAAAATCTGACAGTATTGCACATCCCAAAATACTTTGAGGTGAGATGGACAGAATTTACGTATTCTCTTCTTGTTGCTGTTCTTCGAAGCTGGCGAGTGTTAGTTAAGTATTTTCAACTTAAAACAAGTGAAAAGGATCATGTAGCAGAAGGCTATTTGAAGATGCTCACCGATTACAGCAAACTTAAGTTACTTTGTTTTTTGACTGACCTCGGATTTCTATACACACGCTTCCAGAAGCAAATACAAGGTGACACAGTTATCATTTTTGACATTAAAGTGGCTAGTGAGAAGTTGATGACTTCTATTGAAGGTTTACAAACATCTCATCTTCTTGGTGGTTGGGGAGAACTATTTGACTCGTCTGTTGTGACTATGCCAAATCAGGAACCAGAAAAAACCTCGAACACCTACCAGTTTCATGGAGTTAGTCTTCATGAACCATCACGCCGCAGAAAAAATCATCATTCATATATAAGTGACTTGCGAATGTATGAAGCAGTTCGGAATGATACTATTGAATCTATTGTGAATTTTTTAAAGTATAGGCTGGACACAACTGAATGGGACCATTTAAAACCATTAGAGTGCATATGTGATGATGTATCTGATGACGATTTACGGAAGTGCTACAATCTGATCTGCCGAGATTTTCAGTTATTGGACTTTGCAGCTTCTTACCGTGAAGCTGCTGCTGATGTTGGCAGAAGAACATCTGAACCTGAAGTTTTGCAGTTATTATTGCAAGTTGCCTCGTGGAAGACACTTTATACCTCTGTTTCACGTGTAATTGTGGCAAAGCCTCACAGTGCTGATGTGGAGAGACTTATTTCCTACTATAACATCTTGAAAACCTATGATCGTACTTCTCTTGCACCACAAACTATAAAAAATTCACTTCATGTCAGAGTTAACATGCCATCATTATCAGAATTTGATCCTAACCCAGCTGTTACTAGATGGTTAAAGGTGAAAGCGAGGCATGCGAAAATATGTACCAAGGCAACAGAACAGGAATGGTTTCAACATGTATTTTCAAATATACGAAAAGAGCGGGTAGATGACATGGCTTGTAAAGTAAAGTTTTGAGATTTGTTTTTTACCGTATTCATGTTTAAGTAGGCCCACATAATAAATATGTGGACCAATTGTATAAACTTTTTTTAAAGAATTAATAATTTTTTTTAATAATGTGCAGTCTGAATTATAAAAAATTTTAGGCCCTGTGTGAAAATACGTACTTTTGTCTTTATTTTTTCAAGAATTCACGAAAATTGGGCAAGTAATTTGCGAGAAAACGGCAAAAAAACTTACCGGTGCAGTGATTTTTCCATAGAGTTCAATCTTAAGGTTTCGTCTGCCAACTTCTTAGGGGGCCATCTTTTAGCCTACTGCCACTAGAGGCGCTTATTGGACATATGACTCATTATGCCCTGCATTAGAATTTCTTTTCCTCCCCCTTATGCGCGTCGTTTGTTCCTTTATTTACTCCTTTCAGTTCAATTTCAGTTTCTCCCATCCCCCTTTTTCCCCCTCCACGTTTCTCCCCCCTACTCTTTCCAACCTTTTCCCCTCTCTAAAAATTTAATATTGTGGGGTTCTTGGATGGGGAGACCACAACGTAATGTTAAATTTATATACATTCTGATGTGCTTACGTGTTACAGGGTTACTGACTGGAGAAGCAAGGAAACGAAGAAAGACAGACGGTGCCCTTCATAACCCGTCATAAATGACGGGAGCGAAATTTACAGGCCTAGCATTAGAATTTCTTTTCCTCCGCCCTTTTATGACGTCAGACCAAGTAACAAACCAATTATAAATTGATGACGTTCATAAAAGGGCTGAGCAAAACAAATTCTAATGCTGGGCACAATTGCCTGTGATAAACTGTAGTTTAATTTTGCTACTATTATCCCCTCCCATTTTTATATTTGAAAGAGAAAATGGGTTTTTCATTTTCTCTGGTGTGGCATGCACGTCGTTTAATTGTTCCTTTTTACTCCTTTTATTTGAATTTCAGTCACCCCCTCCCACTTTTTTCCCCTCCACGTTTCTCTCCCTCCTCCTCTACCCTTTCAAACCTTTTCCCCTCTCCAATTTAATATAAATAGGGTTCTTGTATGGGGATAGTGCAACATTTAGTTGACCTTGAGAAAAAAACGCGGTTCATTTATTCATTTAAATTTATATAAATATTTGTACAGCGTTAGGTCCACGCACACATACACAGACGGGGCTTAATATATATATATACATAATATATATATATATATATATATATATATATGGGCCCGCCACTTATTTTCGCTTTTTAGCGCTTTCGTTTTTTTTGGGTTAATGTCACCCTGTATTTTGTTTGGCTTCTGGGCCACTCGGTACTTTTGGTACCAAGTGACCCAGATTACATATTTTGATCTTGACCTTTTCGTTCCCCCTCGTTTTTACTTCCACATGAGTGGAATTATGTATTTTTGATTCGATTTTGTTTTCGTTTTCTCCTGTTATCACCTAAGTGTGATAACAGGGGATGAATCGTGATTTTGGCCAAATGGATCAATCCGTTGATTGGTCTATTTGGACCAGAAGTTTCATTGAGCCAATAGAAGGTTTGTGCCCTGAGAATCCGACTTCTGGGTTCTCAGGGTATAAAAAGGGCTGTTTTCTTGTATTCAACAGTGATTCTTAACAAACACAATGATGTGTGTAGACAGTTTGGAGGGGAAGTTTTAGATGGGCTAGCGGACTTAGTAAAGCATACTTTATGTTGTAGGGCTGGAGTTACTGTTAAAGTTAGTGCTATTCCTGAGAGGTGGGATAGGGGTGATATAGTTACTTGTAAGGCATGTTATGTAAATGATAGATTAATTGAAGCATGTAGTAAGGTGGGGGCCCAGGTAATAGACTGGAGGGCAGCTATGCTCAATTTTGGGGGTTCCTGGAGTAGGGATGGGGTTCATTTTAATTACAGGGCTGGTAGGATTGTGGGTAAAAAGATAGGTGATTTTGTTAAGCATTTTTTAGGGTAAGGTTTTGGGGTTTAGGTGCAAATGCTTTAGGGGGGTTGATACTAATATGAATGCTCCACAGCTTGTTGCTGGGAGCAATAGTTCCTTTGTTTCAGGTATTATTTCTTCAAACACTGTCCAGGAAAGAAATCATTTAGGAAAACACACTTCAGCTATACCTTCACATGTAAAGGTTATGGTGGTTAACTGTAGGAGTCTACGAAACAAAGTTCCTGAGTTCATTGCGGCAGTTGAGGAGACTGGTTGCAATATAATTCTTGGTACAGAGTCATGGCTTGATGATACTGTTAATAATGGGGAAATATTTCCAGATGGTTTCACAGTGTACCGTAGAGACAGGGTTGGTCGTTCTGGGGGTGGGGTTTTCATAGCTATTTCACAAATATTTCATAGTTGCAGGGAAACAAGTTTTGAAACAGACTGTGAAATAGTATGTTGTAGTTTAAGGCTAAAGAATGGTAAAAAGGTGTTTTTATATTCTTTCTATCGGCCACCGGGATCCTCCATAGCAGATGTCACTAGTGTAAGAACTTCTTTGGACACACTTCATCGTAAATACCATAGCCCAATCATTATTTTAGGAGGTGATGTAAATTTTCCAAACATCAACTGGGAAATGCATACGGTGATCAGTGGCAGTGACAAGCCATTAGCAGTTTCATTTTTAGATAGTATGAATACTTATTCTATGGAACAGGTTGTAACTAAACCAACCAGAAATGACAAAATTCTTGATGTAGTACTGACTAATAGTCCAGAGTTATTATCCAATGTTAGGGTATCAGGGGGAATTAGTGATCATCAGATTGTCTTATGTGATGTTAATGCATGTGTGGAAAAAATTTCTGAGGTTAAAAGAGTAGTGTTTCTTTTTAACAAATGTAATTGGAATGGTTTTAAGTCACATTTGATAGATAATTTTCATAAATTTAAAGAATGTTTCCATCCTCAAAATGTGAATTTGAATTGGTCACGATTTCATAGTTTAATTTTAAGTGGGTCTTCCACCTTTATTCCAACCAAGGTAGTTAGAGACTGTGCCACACCAGTATGGTACACTAGCAAAGTTAAAAGGGCTCTTCGTAAGCAACGCTTATGGAGGAATAGGGCTAGAAATCACCCAAAATTAGTGAATTGCAATGAATTCCGTATTGCACGCACAGCAGCGAATATATATATATATACATATATATTGAAACGATCAGTCCAGGAGCAAACCTGGCTCACTTAGTTTTTTGTGGATCGTTTGTTTTTATTTTGGATTGGCAAAAACTTTGTCAACCCTCTGTATGTTAGTACAGAGGTTTGACCCAGTTACATCAGCTGATGATGCCAATATCCTGCCTTGGGTCACCTTTTGGGTCTTGAGTCTCTTTCTCTCCCAGTCCCACCCCTTAATACAAAAAGATCATTTTGATAAGCAGTAGCACTAAGTCAATGGGGTTGAGTTTTTCTTGTAATATTGGTTTTAATTGATGATGAATCATTTTTCTATATTTTGTTGACCACTGGTCAATCATTTTGATTGGCCAGTTTGGTTTTTGATTTCAATTTTGCCCAATCAGAGAATACTGAGAAAATGTTCTCAGTATCCTCTTTTTGGGTATAAAAGGCCGTGTATTTTTGTGTTAAGTAAGCACCCTTGAGACAATGAATCTATGCTCAAGTTTGTTCAGAGAGAACAGTCTTTTTGAAGACTAAAAAGCATTCATTGAAAAGCATTCTGTACATAGAATCTATGCCCAATTTGGGATAGACCTGAATAGAAAAAATTGTAAATAAATTGAACTTATGCTTTAAAATTGTCAAGTCTTATTTTTTATACTTATTGGAGAGAACGAAAGTTCTAACATCGTCATCATCTCAAATTGCCAACCCGGGTGAAAACCCGGATCACCACTTTTAGATGAGACTTCAAGGGACAGCACGATCAACCGGCTTTTAACGGGCGAAAGCCCGAGGAGTAGCAGACAACTAAAAGATCCATTTTTTTCTGTAAAAGTTCAACAAGGAAGAACTGGGGAGGAATCGGAAAGGGATTAATTTGTTCCCTTCCTCCCGAACCAGGATAAAATAAGCGGCTTAGCCTACCGCTTTTTGATTGTATTTTAACCACCACAAGGTGGTTCGTTACAATATATATATATAATTATATAATAATATATAATGTTTGTAACATGTTATCCATATTTTTGACACGTGTATTATGTCAGTTGTTATTTTATAACCTTTGATCCATTTAATAAATGGTGTTGCTCTTTATGTCCGAACCTTTATAAATAAATTATAAGACAGCCACCCAACTATCAAGCTTTGTCAGAGAGGTAAACAGTTTAGGTAAATAAGACCTGCCAAATAAATGTTCGAACCAAATAAAATAAAACTTTAAAGCTGTATTCATTAAGTTCTCTAAGGTCGCTGAGAGACGTGCGACGTCTAGTGGTCGAGATAAACTACCAAAAGTGGTTAGCTTGTGACCGAAACCGACCACTCGAGTCAATTGCCAGCTTTTGCGAAGTTGTCCTAGTGCAGTTAAATGAAATGTGAAATACATTAAACTGTGAACTGATTGAGCGTTTCACTTATCGCTTAATTACTTTTAGAATAAAGTTTTCAATGTTTAACTTAATTTTCGGATGACGCTAAGAGTTGGAGGTGCAGGCTAGGTTGGGGGTCACTACATCAACCAAAAAAATATAACCCTTCTCCCTAACCTAACCCAACCTTAAATAAATGAAACCTAACCGAACCGAACCAAACCTTACCTAGCCTAACCGAACTTAACCTAACCGAACCTAATGAAACCTAACCGAACCGAATCTAATCTAAACTAAATGTATTGATAAAAAAAGACTATATTTTTTTGTAGCTGTAATGACCTTTGGTAGCTGTAGTGACCCTTTTGATGAAAAAAGGTCTATATATATTTTTGGTAGCCGTAGTGACCCAGGTAGCTGTAGTGAGCCAGTCCCGCAGGCTAGCAGTGACGGGATGGCACTAAAAAAAATAAACAAACGAGGGGGTAAAGAGCATATGTATTTATTTGTAGCAGAATGGCGCGCAGAAAAGAATTTACAAATGGTAAAGAAAAGGATTTAAATTGAAATAGTTTATTTTAACAAGCAAAAATAATTCGAGATACATTAGCAGCGTTTTCATCTCACCGCTCCTCCATTTGTAAATTTTTTTTTGCGCTTTGTTCCACTTCAGTAATCTGCCACAATTGCATGTTTTTTTTTGCTATTTAAGCGCACATTTGTTTAACTTTTTTTTTAGCTACATTCACGTCACTGCTAGCCTCCACCTCCAATCCTTGGCGTCGTACCATTTTGAATCGTCTCTCCTCTGCCGATACAGCTATTTAAGCTTATAGACGTTATAGGGGTGCAAGTCTTCAATCAAATAAAATAAAATAGCTTACACTAGTTTATTTTGTTCATCATAAGCATCTATTTTTGTCACTTCCCATTTGCCCATCGTCAGAACTTTTGGATTGCGGTCCTATTTAATAAATAACAAACCAATTAAACACAAGATAAATATAAAATAACAATTTTACGAAACTACTCACGTGAACATTTTTCAGGACAACTTGTCGAAATGCTCCAGCATCTCCATCATTGATAGCACCTCGCAACAAATAATTTTGTCCATCCGACGAAAACAAAGGCGGCTCGTACCAGTCAACCCAACCGGCTTGTCGAGTTTCTTCGCGATAACTCTTTAAAAAAATCGCATAAAGATTAGAACGCTACAAAACACAAAATTACTTCGAAAAGTCACCGAAAAGAGCGCTAGCACCGTTTCTCTATTGAGCCCATAGACCCAATGTTAAAGAAAAAATGTTAATTTTTAAGATACACAGTTGTGGCAATTATGTTTATTTTTCATATTTTAAAGTTGTCCAATTTTGATGGTTTAAAGTGCAATGTGTACCTTAAATATATGCTGATCAAGTGATAGAATGAAACCAAATTGGTAAGTGCGGTTATATTTTTAAAAACTGTTTCAAAATCGTTTCTAACTCGTACATTAAACTCCATTGAGTACACGTTTGTAAGCAAAAAACATCCATTGAAATGCTCGTAAAAATACCTAAAAATAATTTTAAAAAACAACAATTAAACAACAGTAAAGCCAATACATGGCGCACTTGCTGATTTTTTTCTGTTTTTTTAAAATTATTTTTAGGTATTTTTACGAGCATTCTATCTGCTATTTTATTGCTTCTTATTTGGGCACATACTCAATGGAGTTTAACATAAGAGTTAGAAATTCACGATTTTGAAATAGTTTTTTCAAAAATAAAACCGCACTTACCAACTTTTTGTCATTCTATGTCATTTCATGTCTTCCCAGGAGCGATCCTGGCTCGTTTATTTTTTGTATATTGGCGTAGAACTTTGTCAACCCTCTGTACTCATGTACAGAGGATTGACCTAGTTCTATCAGCTGATGGTGCCAATATCCTGTCTTGGGTCCTTTTTCCTCCCAGTACCACCCCTTAATACAAAGAGATCGCCCTGATAAGCCTCAGCATTAAGTCTATGGGGTGAAATTTTCTTTTGTAAGTTTGTTTATATTGATAATGAGTCATTTTTCTATATTTTGGTGACCACTGGTCAATCACATTGACTGGCCAGTTTGGTTTTTACTTTTGTTTTTACCCAATCAGGGGATTCTGAGAAAGTGTTCTCAGTATCCTCTTTTTGGGTATAAAAAGTCGTGTATTTTTTATGTTTGGGAAGCACTTTCTGAATTGATTACTCTAAGAATGAAACTATGCCCGATTGTGGCCAAATTCTGTATACTGTGGAAATAAATTGTTATGAAGAGTAAAAAGTTGCTACGGCTTATTTTTATGCTCATTGGAAAGAACGATAGTTCTAATATTTCATCATCTCGAACTGCCAACTCAGGTGTAAACCTGGATCATCACTTCTAGATAAAACTACTAAGGACAGCGTGATCAATCAGCTTTTAATAGGGCGAAAGCACGAGGGGTAACAGACAGCAAAAAGATCCTTTTAACTGTAAAAGTGCACTAAAGAGGAACTTGTGAGGAAACGCAAAGGGATTAATTTGTTCCCTTTCTCCCAAACCAGAATAGGCCTGGTTCGGGAGGAAGGGAACAAATTAATCCCCCAACCGCTTTTTGGTATATTCTATCCCCCACGAAGGTGGTTCGTTACACTATCACTCAATCAACATATATTTAAGGTGCACATTGCACTTTGAAAACTTAATATTGGACAACTTTAAATATGAAAAATAAACATTTTAAAAATTAACATTTTTTCTTTAACATCCGCTCTATGGGCTCAGTAGAAAAACGATGCTAGTGCTCTTTGCGGAGATTTTTCGAAGTAATTTTGTGATGTAGCCTCTTAATCGAATTCCAAATAAGAAATATACTCAATTAGGCCCTTTAAAGTTTCGAGTCATATATACCTCGTTACAAAACCATAAAGGTGGGCTGCAAATTGAAACGATTGAAAGATTTTGTCTCCTGTTCATCCAGATCACAGAAAGCTCCGTGTCTGAAGCCCATGTTACAGCAGTAAAATAGTGTTCCCTAATTAAAAAAAAAACATATCAATGAAGTAATAAGAATAAAAGTGAACACAAAACATTTAACGAATATATCATGGATTCGCGTCTTTTGTTTTTGCAGTTTGGTATTTTTTTTAGTTCGTGACAAACATTGTTCTATAAAATAATACTTATTATTTAGTGACCAGTGCAGTCAACTTAAAAAAACTGCAAAACATCCAAAAGCGAACTCGACCATTTTTTAAAACTTAAAACTAGACATTTTATAATATGAAAGATGTTAGAATATGACTATGATATTTAATAAAGCGTGAATTTAAGAGGCTACATCACAAAATTACTTCGAAAAATCTCCACAAAGAGCGCTGGCATCGTTTTTCTATTGAACCCATAGACCCAATGTTAAAGAAAAATGTTAATTTTTAAAAGTCATATATATAGTCGCGACAATATGTTTATTTGTCATATTTAAAGTTGTCCAATACTAAGTTTTCAAAGTGCAATGTGCACCTTAAATATATGCTGATTGAGTGATAGAATGACAAAGAATTAAGTGCGGTTATGTTTTAAAAAACTATTTCAAAATCGCGAATTTCTAACTCTCATGTTAAACTCCATTGAGTAAGCAACAACGATTCATTAAAATGCTTGTAAAAATACGGAAACAAAATTTTAAAAAACCAGAAAAAAAATCAGCACGTGCGCCAATGTGTTAGCTTCACTGTGGTTTAATTGTGTTTTTTTAAAATTATTTTTAGGTATTTTTACGAGTATTTTTACGTATTTTTAATGGATTTTTTTCTTATTTGGGGGTACACAATGGAGTTTAACATAAGAGTTAGAAATTCGCGATTTTCAAATAGTTTTTAAAAAATATAACCGCACTTACCAATTATTTGTCATTCTAATTACTGGATCAGCATATATTTAAGGTGCACATTGCACTTTGAAAACTTAATATTGGACAACTTTAAATAGGAAAAATAAACATATTGCCGCCATTGTTGTGAATTTTAAAAATTAACATTTTTTCTTTAAAATGGGCTCAATAGAAAAACAATGCTAGCGCTCTTTGCATAGATTTTTCCAAGTAATTTTGCGATGTAGCCTCTTAGATCTACGCCATAAAGCATTAGTGGATTTGTCAGTATGTGAATGCAGAACCATTCATGCTGATTGAAGTGAACCACCCCATAAAACGTGTACAACAATTCATGCATAAGAGGCACATATAAAACTCCACAATAAGACTAACTGTTTTTCCAAAGCTGCTGGTAACTTAAGTTTAACACCCCGTGGTCTTCGAAGTGTGACATCCACAACCCAAAGAGTTTCTGTTGGGTTCTTCTGACCAGGCTGTAAAACATAGCAGCAGCAATAGCCGGAGGAGCAACAAGAGAAGACACAAAGTTTGTAAAAGAAAAATTATAAAATGTCACAGTGATTAAATATTGATTTAGATTGAAGATGAAAAAAAAAAAAGAGTAAGCAGCATATGATAGATAGAAACACCCAAAACCTGTAGAATAGAATTCAATAGTTCATGAGAGAATAACCATGGTGAACCAGAGTGCTCTTTGAGTCTTTGACACATAATTATGAAAGAACATTTAATATCACAGTAATTTATTGAAATAAAATCAAGGTGTAAAAAAGCCTACATACTTTACAGGCTCTGACGTTTTTTTTATTGTAACAAGAGAAATTCAAAGAATCCTATAGATCTTTTTTGCGTTGAAATGTTTCCAACTTGCAATTATTATCATCATCATTTCCTGCACCTTCTCCAGCAGTATGCAGGGTCGGCTTTACGGGTTCTATCTCTCTACTCCTTTCAATTTTGTGGAAAACTCCCAGAGACCACACATGCCCCCATATCCCGTTTGACAACCACATTCCAAGCTTGTTTGGGCCTTCCTCTACCCCTTTTAACTCCCAGGTCCAACCCCATCACCTGTTCAAGCAGTTCATCCTCCTCACTCCTAGCTACATGCAGTTTTCCTGCATCTTATGTACTACCAGTATGCTTGCTACCCCTACATTCCCTCTGATACAGTCTTTTCTGATCCTATCCTTTCTTGTTACTCCACACATAACCTTGGCATTCGCATTTCAGCCACCTGCAGTCTATCTTCTTGTCCTATAAAACTTGCCCTTTAGTTTTATTGGAATCGTCCTGTCACGTAATAACCCACATGCTTGTCTCAACTTATGCCAACCTACTTTGATCCTGTTTGTCATATCTAAATCTATTTGACCATCATCCTGTAGGACTGATCCTAAATATTTAAAGTCATGCCCCTGTTTCAATAGTGTCCCCAAGTCTAAGCTTATCCTCTGCCTCATTGTTCCCATTTTTCTGACTTGCAGTAAAGAAAAAACATTAAGAGCCTAGATACAGCATTTAGTTCAAAATTTCTCCGAATGTAGGTGCTGCGATCGTTTTTGATTGAAAAACGGTTTTTAACGTTTTTTCTCCAGGTTTCAAGTCACATAATAATTAATAGAAAAATAAATTCGCGTGTTAACCTTGTAAAAAGGAAACAGCGTGAAGCCAATAGATTAATGCACATGCTAATTTTTATGTGATTGTTCTAAGTCGTTTTTAATGGAAGTTCTTCAAATGTTTGGGTGATGGTTTTTTGGTCCTATGAGACTTAACATGGAGTTAAAAAAGCGATCGATTTTGAACCTTGTTATCCTGTTCGTGATGTGGAGGACCTTTCTTTACCTGAATACGTCGAAGCTGACATAGGTGAGGTGATTTACTGGGTCCGCTCGGAGGTGGATTGGGTCAAGGAGCAAGAAGCCGATGGCTGGTGCTCCAAGGTGAAGAATGAAATCTTCCGTGACCCCAACTCGAACCTTCGGTTCAAGTTTGTGGTGGCAGACGACTTGTATGCCATCAGGTCCATCCAGGATTGGTTAAGAACTGTTCTGGTAGTTAAGGAAGTCATGCAGGGCTTTCTGTCTGAGGAAGCTACATGACACTCCCGAAGCTGGTCACTTCGGGATGTTTAAGACCTACCAGAGACTGCGCTCACGCTTCTACTGGATCGGTATGAAGCGAGACACGGCCGAATAGGTTAAGTCATGTTTGGTGTGTCAACGAGCGTGACAGTTCGCATGCAGTTAGGGATTTTTACAACCAATCGTGCCGGAGTACCCGGTTGATACCTGGGGAATGGACTTCGTTGAGCCATTTCTTGCCTCCGTGGGTGGAGTCACATATGTGCTAATCATGGTTGACTATTTCACAAGGTATGGTGTGGCAAGGGCGGTATGAAGGGCCACGGCTGCTTGCGTCATAAAATTCCTGAAGAACGAGATCCTTTCGGTGTATGGCACACCGAACGCTCTTTGTCTCAGATTGTGGGTCCCAGTTCTCCAGCAAAGTCCTGCTGAAGTTCTGGGAGTGCTATAACATAGCACATCACTTCACGACGGCGTACCGTCTGCAAGCTAATGAGCTTACGGAGCATACAAACAAGACCATAATGGAAACCATCAAGCGGTACCTTGATCCCCTCAAGGAACAGCGTGACTGGTGGGATAAATTGCGGCCCGCCATGTGGGCTTACAACACTGCTGTCCAGGAGAGTACACAGGTCTCTCCGTATCAGTTGTTGTTTGGCCGTGAGTCTTGGATGGAGATTGATAACCTCCTTCCGGTCGGTCCGATCCACGACTTGCCTGACCAGCAAGCCGTGGAGGAGCAGGCACGTCAATGTTTGACGGCTGCTCAGAAAAGGCAAAAAGAGCGGTACAACGCCGACCGAGTGCAGCCGCCTCTATATCAGCCTGGTGCTCAGGTGTGGATTAGAGACCAAGCTGGGAAGCTCAGCCAGGCGAAGAAATGGAACTTAGCTTATAAAGCTGAGTGGGGTACGGTGGTCTCGCGGTATTCCGACCTAGTTTACTAAGTGGAATTCGTAGATGGTATGGTCGGAAGGTGCGAGACCGTTTCATGTTGACAATTTGAAACCGTACATACCCACCTGCACCGTGAGAGAGGGAGATGGACTTGGTGTCTCTGACACCTCCTCCGATGCAGGCAGCGATGCTACGGAGGCTTCGGCGGGGAGTAGAGTGACTCTGGTGCCAAAGCCACTGTCCGTTTCTTCACAAGAGTCTACCGACACAGGCGGAAAACCCCCCTCCACCTCAGTATAATCTCCGTCCGCGGAGACCGATGGTGTTCAAGGTGAGTGGGTTTGACCCTCATGTGGGGAATCCCATGTTGTGGGGGACTCTTCGTGAGCCTCTGCCTTGGTGGGAGAGAGCTGGTCGTCCGCTGGTTTGGGTAGACGGTTGGGAGAGGAGGCGGCCAGACATTGCGGTGTTTGGGGCCCACCATGGTTTTGTTAGAAGCCAAGGGCGGTCCGTCACTGGTAGTCTGGCCATAGGCCCGACAAAATCGATCCGAGGACGAAGAAGTCTGTCCGTAAAAATCTCCATAAAGCCTCCCATTACCGTCAATGTGAGAGAATTGACGGTAAATGTCTCTCCCCACCACTTCCAGTCTTTGTGCAGGAGTATTTGCCATGTGTCTGCCCCTAAAAAGGCAGACGACGGGGAAATCTCTATGGTGACCGGGCATGAGGCGGCTAATCAAATTTTAGCCGCTACTGCCCGGCCATTAGCCGCTAAGCCGGTGAATTTCGTGGCTGGGTGCCATCTTGTTTATTCTATTAATAAACATAGGATGCCGGCACCACATGATTAAAAAAATTAAAAAATTCACCGTCATAAAAGCATGCAAAGACTGGAAGGAAAGGAAATTCTCCAAAAAGTAAGTCCCTGTAAGGGAATATCCTTCTCCTGCCTGTTGGCAGTCCTTTTTTATTTGTTGACAGTGTGTTTTACGGTCAATGACCGTATACACACATGGTGGAGGTGGTTTCACTGCCATGACTATTGTCATGGTGAATTAACCACTGTGAAAAGCCCGTTTCCGACATGTTTTGTCCGTCCAATCACCGTGGTCCTTGGGGAGGCCCATGTAATACAGTGTTTGGATGGTGGGAGCCCGGATGAGAGGGGATTTTACCATCCGAAGGCCGTGAATCATGGTTTTGACCGTGATTTACCGACTTTGGACAGTGAAATCGGCGTTTCGCACAGTGAAAATCCGTGGAATGCCCATTCCACCGGTAGCAACAGGGTGAAAAGTGGTTTTCACCATCCGAAGGTGGTGAACCATGGTTTTGACCGTGGTTTACCGACTTTGGACAGTGGAAATGGTAATTCGCACGGTGAAAGTCCGTGGAATTCACTTTTTCATGGTAAAAAATTGTTTTTGACGGTTTGTTCCCTCTTCTACAGGTCCACCACGGCGGAGAAAGAGGACGATGGCGGTGGGAGCTGCCAACGGTCCCTCTCCCTCAGCCCGCTGCATCCTGAGGATGCAAGGCTGTTGAAGTCGGGGTCGGAGGGCTCCCCCAACACCTGTCGCGCTGAAAGCGGCTGACGCCGCCATTGAATCAGGTGATTCTCCGGTGGCAGAGGCCTTTGAAGGTCTGGGATCTGTCCAGTCAACTCCAACCGGTGTCGGAGCCTTCTGGGGCAGATACCTGCAGTCCCCCTCTCGAGAAACTGCTGCTACCACTGTTCAGTTGGTGGCGGCGGTAGTTCCACTGGCTGGGGAGGCTGCAGAAGTGGGTTTGGATAGTGGGAAGGCGGCTACCGGTGTGGTAACCACTAGTACCCCAGAACCCGGGTCTCTGTTCGTCCAAAACCTCCTAGACAGGTCTAGGGTGGTGGACAGTGTGGACGTCTCCTTGGGAGCATCCTTAGTCATTGACACGGAGATGGAGGTGGAAACCACCATGGATTTGGTGGTGGACACCTCGAAACAGTGGCGGAGTCATAACTCCTCTTCAGAGGGCTATTTGGAGTCTGACGAGAGTAGTTCGATCTCCGTGGGTAAACCGTCAGGTACAGGATCCCACAGAGTTCTTCCCGCCGATCCAATGTCTTTGGAAGCTGTGGCTGAGACCCTGGCCGAAGAAGACCGCTTGGATCGGTTGGATAAAATGATGCATGCCATGGTCCAGGAAGGAGGCTTCCTGGTCAGTGACGGCCGGTATTTCATCGGGGAGTTTCCGACTGTGCAGGTGAGGAAGGATGGCACAAAGAAGCGCAAGAAAAAGTCCGAAGCCGCACGGATCACTGCTGGGGCTAAGGCTCTCGCAGAGAGAGAGAGGCCAAGCTGAAAGCCCAGCAAAAGGCATTAAAGAAGTTCACGCCTGCTGTGGGGCTTCCAGCTGAGACCCTCACCCGCCCTGACGGTTGTCCAGGGGCTGTTTGGCCGGGGAGTCCGGCTGTTGTGTCAGGTCTGCCTGAAGCAGTGGCAGGATGCTACAGCTGGCAGTCGGCCAACCCGAAGAGGGACTGGTGAGCGGAGAAGAAGGCTGCTCAGCCTCCAGTACCCGCTCCCAGTAAAATGGGAAAATCTGTGAGTGGTGGTGGTGGTGGTGGTGGTAAGGAACAAAAGAGGTCCCGCTGTCACACCCCACCAATGGCCGGCAGTTCAAGAGGTAAGAAGGCCAGGTCCTTCGGTTGAGGAAAGGCCATCGAACCCCGAAAGCCAGAGAGCTTGGATGACAAGCTCAAATGGCTGCATGCTCAGGCAGCGAGCTTGCATCGACAGATTGCACTTGCAGTCGGTGCAAGTGAGCGACAGGAGTTTGAGTGCCGGGCTGCGGAGTTTCCTCCCCTGCAGGGAATTCCAGGTCGGAGTCCACTCAGTACAGGGGAACCTCCTCCCAGTCGTGATGTTTCGCCAATTGCGAGCACCACAACAGCTGCTGGCCAACAGCGAATTGCTCAGAGGGGAGCAATGCAGGCCGCCAGTGCACCAGCCCATGGTGCGGTAGCCAAACCTGTTGGTGGCAAGAGTCAGCCAACTCTTGCACCGAAGGAGAAGGAGAAAGAGAAGCCTCCTTCGAGATGGCCGAGCACGACCGAGCCTCTGCACGACCAACCTCGACCATCACTTCGGCTAAGGGTGCTTCTGTGAAGACAAGTATGGCTCCGGCCGGAAAACCTTCAAAGGAGTCCGAGAGGGCGAAGGGGGCTAGCCACCTGCCTATGCCTGTCAGTTAAGTCTGACACGACGCACGGTAAACCTTCCTCTCACAGGAAGAAAAAGAAAAAGGACTGTAAAAAGTCCAAACGTGAGAGGAAGGGGAGTCCGAGACCCTCCAGTAGCAAGCACCAGAGAGCTGAAACTGGAGGTGTTGTGGTGGAGGAGGAGTCCCAGTATGCTAAGGCAAGCATGCCGGCTGGGAGTCAGCCGGTCCATACCCATCCTGTTGAGGTGGCACGGATGGATGGGAGGTCGATGCACAACGTGTTGGTCGGCACACCTCCATCCTCCCCGAAGGTGGATGTGGTCTCGAATCTGTGGGTTCGAGTGGTGGGAACCCTCCATCATGTGACTTTGCCCTCACCTAAGGGCGAAGGAACCTCGATGGTAGGAGTCAGTGTTCCCCCAGGACGTGACCCCATGACCCCAGTGGGGGTACACTCTTCTCTCTGGTCCATAGCAGTAGGGTATTTGATACCCTAGGACCAGAGACATCAACCTCCCCTAGGCCTGAGGCTGAGGGACGGCGTATTGGTGCATTGCCCCCGTATTCAGATGCAGAGGTGTATCTGAATAACCGACTGGGTCTTTGGCAGGACCAGCCAGGAATGGAGGGTTGCCAATACTATGGCTACTACCGTCTGGATGAGCAACTTCCAAAGCCATGGGAAGCAAGGCTACCGCCGTACAACATGTGCCATGTGGTGGCGTTTGGTTGTGGAGGTTTTCCGGTAGTAATGGTCATGAACCCGGTCCAGCAAACGTTTGCAATACTGGATATTGTGGGACTAGATGCGGGGATAGTTAATCTATCCTGGCGTGCAGCCCCATTTATTCAACGTTTGCTGGGATGCGACCTAGGAGGTATGTCTGGTCAGTTTATCACTGAGCCATTACCAAGGTGTGAGACCGAGCCCGCGGTCGCCCTGGTTGACCTCCTAACAAGTCGGATGCTTCGTACACGTCCGCAACTCCAGGATATTCCTTTCGAGGAATTCCGAGCCCAGGATGAAAGCCGTCTTAGGAGACGGTCTTCGATCCTGGTTTTGGGTGGCATAACACCCAGATGTGCCTGTCGTGGGCACGTCGGTGGGCTGCGGAGTGGATGGGCTCCACTTTCGCACTACCGCCAGGGAAGCCGTCCAGGTTCTAAGAAGGTCAGGTTTGAGGGAGCAATCCTTGCTCGCTTGACCGACCTGTTCCCGAGACGGAACAGGAAAGTTGAGAGGATTGTGGCAACCTGGTCTGCTCAATTTCAAATTTTTGATTGAGCAGACGAATTCCCTATGGTGGTCTGCCTGACAGCTACAGTAGGCTGTTGGGACGGACGCCATTTTGGTGCCAGCAGACCTCTCGCCATTAAGTTCAATGGGTGAGAGGTCAGAAGTGACCACTGTCCCCTCCAGGTGGAGTTGCCTAGAGGTATTAATTGGCCTGGTCAGCCATTAATTCAGGGCAGTATGTTGTGGGCAGGGCTGGAGACAAGACCTGGAACTTCGATGGGGAGGCCAGGACTTCTTTGTTGCCTTTTGTTGTGGCTTTTTGGCCTGTTGGCCTTTGTCTAATTTATGGTGTTTCGCTGGTCGGAATTGACCAGCCAAATGTGTAATACAACCACTGCGTAAGTGTGTAAATAAATATACGTTTTTATTTCTTTTTACTTTGTGTACGTGACATTTATTTGGGGTTTTACCGTGGGAGGGTGGGTTTCCGGTTTGGGGAAAACACCACCGTCTTTTATCGGCCGGTAAATCGTGTCGGCTCGCGGTAGAACCGGAGTTCTACCGCGATATTCTTGGCGCGGCGGCGTGGTCTTTCATCCGTGTCCGTCGAGGGAGATCCGTGTCGACACCACCCAAGGGATAAACTGTGGGAGGCGGCTACGGGTGCGATCCCGTCCCAGCGTCAGAGCTTCGTGCTCGGTAAGTTTTGAGATTTTACTGTGTGGTTATTGTGACGTTCCAGTCGGGACGTTACACTTGTAAGCGTTTACGAAAGTCGCAGTATGATCCTAACGTAAATGTTCCTAAAGTTAAAATGCTTTATGTGCATTATACCTTAGACTATTACTTTACGTAAAGTAATAGTCTAAGATTATACAATATATACCATACAAGCTTAGGTGCTAAATTAACCCAACATCTTCATTTGTTACGCTTGTGATATATTAAAACAATTATTATATATAAAAATATTTTAAAAAAAGTGATATTCAGAAGAAACAAAAAAAAAACTTAACAAAAAATAGGAATTTGCATCGACACAAAAACTAGCCACAAAAAACCAACCTATTTTATTTTATTATTAGTTATGAATTTATATTTATTTTAGTTTTTAACATGGGAATTTTTTTATTCAATTTTTGAGTTTATTTTTTACAGCGCTTATTATATTTTTAGTTTTATTACCGAAATTTACCGGTATTACCGGTTTCGGTAACGCTGCATTACCGAAAAACCGGTAAAGCTATAAGGTGGCCGGAAAGTCAATGCTAATAATGCTAGTGGAGTCTCAATTACAATAATAATTCTGACCGAGTACTGGTGACACTAAGTATTCTTTCACGAAAATACTGACAATTGTGAGAATCTTAATAGTTTGCACAAACAATATTAATGAAGGAATTATGTAAGGTTATGAAAAAGTTAGTCTCTTTAAATAGTACACGGGCCAAAATTTTCGATGGAAGTAAATTAAGAATGTGTCAAGTGGAAATTCGATTGTGGTCTCAAAAAAAAAATCAGTTCTTTTACCATTCATCTGATTACTTCAAAGTTTTTTTAAAGCATTCACAGTTGTTCTAGTGACTTCACTATTACAAGTCAGAAAAAAAAATTGATAGACAGAAACACAACACAAACTGGATGTTTTTAAGAGGCTACATCTTAAAATTACTTCGAAAAATCTTCGCAAAGAGTGCAAGCATCGTTTTTCTATTGGGTCCATAGACCCAATGTTAAAGAAAAAATGTTAATTTTTAAAATACACAGTCGCGGCAATATGTTTATTTTTTATATGTAAAGTTGTCCAATATTAAGTCTTCAAAGTGCAATGTGCACCTTAAATATATCCTGAACGAGTGACAGAATGACAAAAAATTGGTAAGTGCGGTTATATTTTTAACAAGGGATTCAAGGAACCCTATATACCTCCATTGCTTTAATATATGCTTTCATATATCAAATAACCAACTTTTTTTTCATTGTTACATGTGTGCGCATGAGTATGCACATGAACACACGTGCGCGCATGAGTACACACATGTACACACGTGTGCGCATGTGTACGCACATGTACACACGTGTGCACATGTGTACGCACATGTACACACGTGTGCGCATGTGTACGCACATGTACACACTTGTGCGCATGTGTACGCACATGTACACACTTGTGCGCATGTGTACGCACATGTACACACTTGTGCGCATGTGTACGCACATGTATAGACGTGTGCGCATGTGTATGCACATCTACACACTTGTGCGCATGTGTACGCACATGTACACACTTGTGCGCATGTGTACGCACATGTATAGACGTGTGCGCATGTGTATATAGATAAACACATGTATGTATTCAAGTACATGACATAGTTACATGTGATGCGCATGCGTCATTCTTTTGTAATAATATGGTTTAGAATGAATATACGTCACATGTATTCTAATATACAAAAATAATAACAGAACATAGAAAGGAACACCACTCTTAAATAATAGAAAAGTTCCCTTTTCGAATGCTACAACTAGAAAGAGGAAGAATCGAGATTTTTTTAAAAAAAAATTACCTTTTTAAAAAATCGAAATTTTATATATCGAATCGCTCTAAAATTCCAATTTTTTTTCCAGTTTCATCGTCAGAATGTTTACATCATTTTAGGTCTGATGACATTTTATATGTAGGTGGCCCCGTTTTCGAGTTGTTCGACCCACTAAAAATTATGACCAAAAACTCAAAATTTGTTTCTAAAAAATTCATAAAAAAATAACCCCTGGGTAAAATTTTCTAATTTTTTGTCAGGAGCTTCATATTGACCCACGGAATCAAATAAAAAATACTGCATGTCTTTATCTCATTCCGTTCTTGAGTTGTTCGAGGAACTAAATCGGGTTCCAGACACACACACAGGCACACAGACATCCTTTTTTTGCCCCTTTTCTTGCATGATCCTATATACCTCCATTGCTCTATAGAGCAATGGAGGTCAAAAACTATTTCAAAATCGCGAATTTCTAACTCTTATGTGAAACTCTATTGAGTACGCCCCAAATAACAAAAAACATCCATTAAAATGCTTATAAAAATATGTAAAAATAATTATAAAAACCAGAAAAAAAAATCGGCACATGCGCCAATGAGTTGGCTTCACTGTGGTTTACTTGTGTGTTTTTTTTTGTTAATTATTTTACGAGCATTTTAATGGATGTTTTTTTTTTCATATTTGGGTGTATTCAATGAAGTTTAACATAAAAGTTAGAAATTCGCAATTTTGAAATAGTTTTGAAAAATGTAACCGCACTTACCAATTTTTTGTCATTCACTTTGAAAACTTAATATTGGACAACTTTAATATGAAAAATAAACATTTGAAAAATTAACATTTTTCCTTTAACATTGGGTCTATGGGTTCAATAGAAAAACTATGCAAGCGCTCTTTGCGGAGATTTTTCAAAGTAATTTTGTGATGTAGCCTCTTAATGTCTAGTGGAGTGATATAAATAAAGGGTAAGAAACACAAACGTTAAATAGTTAACATTGCAAATATCCAAAGTTGCAGAACATAGAACAATAGATCAGCTCAGATCAACACATAAAAGCAAGAGTAATAACTAATTTAGGTAGGCTTTTAATGGATAGTGTGGTACAATTATTGTCACTTTTGAGCTATTATACATAAATTAATTTTTTTTCCCTATAAACGGATAGCAAAAATTTCCCTGAGGAACAACTATAAAGCTATTTTGCAAATGGCATAGCTCTAGGTTTTTGGCACCGAGAGCAAAAACATGAGCGCCACTGAAATATTTATTATTCTACAGGATATAGACATTTGCCCTAAAGACGCTTGCCCTAAAGAGACATTTGCCCTAAAGACACTTACCCTAAAGAGACATTTGCCCTAAAGACACTTACCATCAAAAGACATTTGCCCTATAACTATTTGTCCTAAAGGAGATTTGTCCTACAACCACTTTTTTGTTCTCGCTTTTCATACGGTTTAGTGTCTTTTGGTGGAGTATGTTAAATAGGCTCTGCACGCCGCAGGTGCACAAAAAAAGCCAAATGACGTAAATTTACACTACTGATTAGAGCAAATGTCATTTTTGGGCAATTGTCCCTTTAGAGCAAATAGTTTTAGGGCAAATGTCTCTTTAGGGCAAATGGTTTTAGGAAAAGTGTCTTCAGGGCAAATGGCTTTCGGGAAAATGTCCGTAGGGCAATACGTATCTTTAGGGCAAATGTCCCACACCCGGGGAATAGACCTCCTATACAACATAATAGCCACGCAGGAGCGCCATAATAAAATTAATATTTATAAAGCCACCGTAAGTCTATAATTAGCTAACATATTGCTCCACATTTGCTTTACCACATGTGAGAGAAAACAATGTTTATATGCACGCGCCCAATTTCTAAATTTCTTAATTTTGAAATTTTGAAACCACAAAAATGTGCACTTGACACATTCTTCAAGTTATTTTATTTTTAGCAATAAAATTTAAAACATGGACTAACTCTTCCAAAAGGGAGAATGGAGGTGTCAATACATTTTCAAATATCACATCCGGTAGTAAGTTGGTAACATTAAATATGAATAGTTGTACACTTGGATTTGGAGTTGCTGGCTACAGTAGAAACAAAAAAAAAAGTTTAATGTTTAAAAAAAAAACATGCAAATCAGAATCTGAAAAATATATACTACAGTAAGTATATATACAATTATACATTTATACTCACAACCTCACTATTCGTTGAAAACATAACAGACTGCTTATTTAGCATTTTTTTTTTAGATGAAATGACAAGTTGTGGCAAAATCGATGTCGTCGAGTGAAGCAATTCATGATTGATTGCCAAGGAATATATTTCATTTACACTAGCTGGATCAAATTGTCTTCTCAAAAGAAAATATCGTCGGTTAAGAAACTACGTCACAAAATTACTTCAAAAAAAAAAATCTCCACAAAAAGCGCTAACATCATTTTTCTATTGAACCTCAACAGCCAATGTTAAAGAAAAAATGTTCATTTTTCATATTTAAAGTTGTCCAATATTAAGTTTTCAAAGTGAAATGTGCACCATAACTATATGCTGATCGTGTGATAGAATGACAAAAAAATCGATTGAGTACGCGCTCGTAAGCAAAAAAAAAAAAACATAACGGATGTTGTTGTTTTTTGCTTACGAGCGCATACTCAATGGAGTTTAACATAAGAGTTAGAAATTACCGATTTTGAAATAGTTTTTAAAAATAAAACCGCACTTAACAATTTTTTTGTCATTCTATCACTCGATCAGCATATATTTAAGGTGCACATTGCATTTTGAAAACTTAATATTGGACAACTTTAAATATGAAAAATAAACATATTGCCGCTCAATAGAAAAACGATGCCAGCGCCCTTTGCGGTGATTTTTAAAAGTAATGTTGTAATGTAGCCTCTTAAATTTTTATTGAATTTTCATTCGTGAGAGACGTTTAAGCACATACATTTGTAATCTCTATTACAAACGTATGTAGACAGATTGAAAACAATAAATAGTGAGACTGTGAACTAAGGCTGTACCGATCACACTTTTTTTTACCGAGAAAATACCGAACCAATCACAGAAAAACAAAATTGGCATGCCGATCGATTTAACCGAGCCGATCATGCCGATTTTGGCTGCTTGTGTCGGCCAGTTAAAAAAGTAATTTACGAGTTTACAAAGCAATGGGAAGACAAAAATTTTCTTTTAAAGATGAATTAGGGATAAAGTTGGTAATAAATTGATTGACCCTCCCCACCACTGCCGTTTTATCGGGGAGCAGACCTAATTTGTTGAGTGCAGAAATCAGAAATCGCTTAACATTCGTTCGCCGATCCGATTTTAGCCCGTTAAGCATTAAATCGGGAAAAATCGGTTCAGCAAAATCGGCTCAGTACAGCCTTACTGTGAACAATACAACACATTAAAACACTTGAGTAATCGGAAAAAATTATGTTGGCTATATATTCTTTTAGGCACAAACCTTTGGATATTTGACGAAATCTGGTTTCGGATACAAAAGCGGACTTTTCGGACTTCCAAACCATTCAAAAGGTTGCGCTGGAACTAGGGAGTCGTTGAAAGATGCAATACATAAAAGGCTTCCATCGTTGGAAAACCAGAGAGCGTGGTCCGAGGAAAGAATTTCTTCCTCATAAATCCAGTCGGGAATGCCATTGAAAACGGCGTCCTCCAACCTAGATCCTGTCAGCTTTGTGGCATTACTTGTTGCACTTGCTTTGTAGTAGACGTTATTTTCAAATACAAAAACCTTAAGAAGAAACAACAAATAATTTTCATTATTACATTTCATGATTCTCTTCGAGGAATGTTAAATGTTAAATCTTATTGCATGGTTATGTGAATCCAAGAGAATACTTTACCAATCGAAAATTCAGCCCTAAAGCCTCGTTTTCATTGGGGTGAAAATTTGAACTTTTTGAAAATTTCAACTGGTGAAAAATAGAACACACGTGCACCCCTGCCTACTCACTATGATAGGCGGGCACCATGTGCTGTTTTTCACCAGTTCAATTTTCAAGTGCATTATTAATGATATTTACCATCCTTATTAAATATAAAAAATGGTAAAGCTCAGCGGTTTCAGTTCGCTCTTTCGGGCGGACTGAAAGTGGTTGGCTAGGCCACTTATTCTACTCTGGTTCGGGAGGAATGGGAACAAACTAGTCCCTCTCGTTTCCTCACAAGTTCCTCTTTTATAAACTTTTACAGCTTAAAAGGATCTTTTCACTGTCTGTTACTCCTCAGGCTTGTGCCTGACTAAAAGCTATTAGGTCATGCGATTCTCTTCTGTCCCATTTAGAGTGTCGTATCGAGGTCTGCACCTAGATCGGCGTCTCTAAATAGCAAAACGTTAAAGTTTAACATTCAACTTAGAAAATATAAAATAAAAACTTCAGCAACTTATTGCACATAATAACAGTTTATTTCTGCTTCAAAGACTGTCTGATTTGCAAACAAAATCACCGACTTATATACCCAAGAAGAAAATTCTGAATGGACTTTTCAGAATCACTCTAAATGGTCCTTACGAAAATACAAGGCCAACGGGACCAATCAAACGATTGACCAGTGGTCACCAAAAATATTGAATATGACTTTTTTTCTAACTAAAACAAAATACAAAAGAGTAATGGAACCCCATAGACTTAGAGTTGCTGTTTATCAGGAAGATCTCGTTATGTTAAGGGGTGGGACTGGGACGAAAGGGCCCAGGCCCTGGCAAGGTGTGACACGAATAAGGATATTGATACCCTTATATCTTTTAAAGGAAGCATCAGCTGTGCGGAACTGGATCAACTCTCTGTACGACTGTACAGCATACATCTGTGCCAGGATCACTCCTGGGCTGATCGTTTCAAACCATTAAATAAAACTTGTTAATTAAATATATTTCATTCATTAATGCAATTTACTGCCAAAATTTAAATGAGTTAATCCTCGCAAATACTAGATAATGTGCAAAACTGCCAATTCAGTAGTATATCTGCATCAACTTTTTTAAAAGTTATGTTAACCTTTTTAGAGGCTGTCAAAGAATGCCAAAATAAACAAGCCCATCTAGTTAATGTCTTAATAGGGTTGTTGACATAAGCATTCTCCCCACCTTGCCAAAAACAGTAGGCCTACTGTAGACATAAATAAACAATAATTTCAAACAGCAGAAAAAACAAAAAAACATGTTCCAAGTATCTTACCAAACTATTTCCAACTGGACCCCACTGAGCATACTGTAGTATATCTTCACGTGGCGGTTCAGGTCCAAGAAATGTCAAGACACTACAGAAAAAAAAACAAGACACCAATGACATTCCAGTCTAGATATTACAAAACAAATCTTGTAAAAACCAAACTTACTTTTCTGCGACGTCATAAATGGAATAGATGCCAATAAAAGTATGCCTGAATACCTAATGCATAAAAGTAATACCTTGCATATCAGTTATACCTTGTACACATACACACAATCACACATATTGCACACCTGTACATAATGTATTTAAGAATTCAGAGGCTAAATCGCAAAATTACTTCGAGAAATCTCCACAAAGAGCGCTAGCATCGTTTTTATATTGAGCACATAGACCCAATGTTAAAGAAAAAACTTTACTGCAATTTTTAAAATACACAGTGGTGGCAATATATTTATTTTTCATATTTAAAGTTGTCGAATTTTGATGGTTCAAAGCGCAATGTACAGCTTAAATATATGCTGATCTAGTGATCGAATAACAAAAAAATTAGAAAGTGTGCTTCTATTTTTTAAAAAAATTTCAAAACCGCAAATTTTTAACTCTTATGTTAAACTAAATTGAGTAAGAAAAACACATTAAAACACATTGTTCATAAAAATACCTAAAATAATAAAAAAAAAACAAAAAATCTATAAAGTAAACCACAGTGAAGCCAACGCATGGGCGCACGTGCTGATTTTTTCTGTTTTTTTAATTATTTTAAGGTATTTTTATGAACATTTTAATGGTTGTGTTTTTCTTACTCAATGGAGTTTAATATGTAAGAGTTTAAAATCCGCAATTTTGAAATATTTTTTAAAAAAATAGAAGCACACTTTCCAGTTTTTTATGTAATTCTATCACTAGATAAACATACAGTATTTAAAGTGCATGTTGCACTTTGAACCGGTTTTTCTCTGGATTTTGCCAAGCTGATTTCAACATAGATTCAACAATGTTGCCAAAGTGTTGGCAAGAAATCTTGCAGTTGAAAGGCTTGAAGCTTGTAAAAATTGAAAGAAATGTTGCCTACATGTCATATATGGCCTTTAATATTAGGCGTGCAATATGCATTTTGCCAAAGGACTGTCAGCAATTTTGTAACTTGTGAATTTGGCCATAACGTGACATTTTCATTTTGAAAACTCCTGCAGGTTTATGGCAGCTTTCAAAACTATCCCAAAATATTGAAAACCAAAAAAAAAAAAAAATTAACTAACTTTGTGTATCCCGTTAACGAATAATACATATTTTCTGTCAGGTGAAAGAAAATAAAGTTGTGGATTTGCTCGTCTCTAAAAAAAAAACAAAAAAATGTATTAAAATTACGGAACAATTCAATTCATTAAAAAAACTTACAAATGGTTCACTTGGAATTAATACTGTAGTGTTTTGTACTTCTGCATCGTATAAAAGAAGTTCATCACTTTTTGAACGATAGACAAATTCCGTTTCTAGTTTAAAACAAGAAAGCAAAAGGAAAACAATCATAAATTTAAAAGATATTTACTCCTTTTCTAAACATTGTTTTCTTTTCTTTAAACTCAAGAAAAACCCTACAAATGTATTTAGAAAACACAAGATGTGTACAGTTTTGTTTAAAACTAGTTGGGGTAACCCGTCATAAATGACGGGAGCCAAATTCACAGGCAATTGTGCCCAGCATTAGAATTTCTTTTCCTCATCCCTTTTATGACGTCAGACCAACTAACAAACCAATTAGAAATTGAAAAGGGGCGAAGCGTGTGTCATCAGACTAAGTAACAAACCAATTAGAAATTGACGACGTTCATAAAAGGGCGGAGCAAAAGAAATTCTAATGCTGGGCACAATTGCCTGTGAAAAATTCTAGTTTAATTTTGCTACTATTTTCCCCTCCCCCTTTTTTATATTTGAAAGAGAAAATGAGCTTTTCATTTTCTCTGGTGTGCGCTTGTGCGTTGTTTGTGCTTTTTTTACTCCTTTCATTTCAATTTCAGTTTTCCCGTCCCCCTTTTTTCCCCCTCCACGTTTCTCTCTCTCTCTCCCCCCCACCCTTTCCAACTTTTTCCCCTCTCCAATTTAATATCATGGGGTTCTTGGATGGGGAGACTGCAACATAATGTTGATCTTGAGAATAAAAAAAAAGCGGTTCATTTAAATTTATATAAATACACGTTTACACGTTTTTGTCCTTGTTTGTACAGCGTTACACATACAGTGACAGACAGACTTGGCTTAATATATATATACTAGTGGGGTAACCCGTCATAAATGACGGGAGCAAAATTCACAGGCAATTGTGCGCATGCGCGTCGTTTTTTCCTTTTTTTACACCTTTCATTTCAATTTCAGTCACCCCCTCCCACTTTTCTCTCTCTCTCCCCTTCTACACTTTCCAGCCTTTTCCCCTCACCCCCTCCCACTTTTCTCTCTCTCTCCCTTCTACACTTTCCAACCTTTTCCCCTCACCCCCTCCCACTTTTCTCTCTCCCCTTCTACACTTTCCAAAGGAAGAGTTCAATATATAGTTGACCTTGAGAAAAAAAAACCGGTTCATTTATTCAAATTTATATAAATTCCGACGTGCTTCAATGGTTTTTGTTACTCCACACACACACACAGACCTGGGATATTATATACATAATAATAATATATATATATATATATATATATATATATATATATATATATATATATATATATACCTATATACCTTTTATAATTCATAACTT
The DNA here is from genome assembly GCA_036925085.1 of Brachycybe producta. Classification (NCBI taxonomy): domain Eukaryota; kingdom Metazoa; phylum Arthropoda; class Diplopoda; order Playtdesmida; family Andrognathidae; genus Brachycybe; species Brachycybe producta. The sequence continues at coordinate 3,227,174 of JAUPFP010000012.1, read as the reverse complement.
AAGTATTATTTTGAAAAAAAAAATATTTTGTAAATTGAAACATGTTGTTGCATAATGATTTGTAAACAAATAATTCATAATTGAAATTTCACTTTTTTAACAGCTAAAAAAAACTAAATATTAATTCGATTATCATCAATCAATCGTTTTTTTTTTTTCATTTTCAATGTGTACGAGAAGACAGAAACGACCACCTTCCATAAACGATGCGTTTCTTTGCTGATGATGCTGTTGCATACAGAAGGATTAGGGGGTACTGAGGGCATTGAAATCCTCCAAAGGGACCTTATCAATATTGAAGGGTGGTGCTCTGCATGGCATCTACAACTAAATTTGAGTAAATGTACAAGTAACTTAAGTATGAAATAGAAATGGTACAGCATACGGCTGCAAGATTTGTGAAAGGAAGATACGTGTATACTGACAATGTATCTTCTATGCTTCATTAACTAAAATTGGAATCATTAGGTGGCCGAAGAAATGACCAAAGTCTTGCCCTTTTCGGACCTTTACTGGCAGATGATAATATTGCCCTACTTAATGACTTACTAAATATACAGCCTCCTACGGGAAGACAAGGGCATTCAAAGACTTTAAAAGAATTAATGGCTAGAAGTGTTGCATATTTTTGGTCTTTTTTCCCAAATGTTATTAGACTATGGAATTCTTTTCCAGTTGATAGTTCTTTGTTAAGACGATTTCAATTTAACAATGATGTCTTGTTTTACCTCAATGACAATCATTTGTGATCGGGAGCAATCCCCTCGGCCACATGGCTTTTAAGCTGTTTGCAGGTGTACTGAGTTGAATTGAATAAAGTTTAAATTGCCAAAAAGCTATGTCAAACTTATGGTAGGGCCAACTTTATCCAGCACAATTTCGCATTTTAACAGTCTTTTGTAAATGATTAAAAATAACATGGGACAATGTTTATATGTAATATACAGTATGTAACAATGTAATATATAATAACATGTTGAAATGTTTCGCGGCTGAATCGAAGTGAGAAACACTTAAACATTGTTGCAAAACATTTCAAAGTGTGGATGCTTTTTGAAACATGAACAAAGACTTAAAATAGCTCAGTTTGCTATTAATTTCAAAGACTAGACTTTTAAAATACTGTTAAACTACTTCAGGCCCTTCTGTGTAAATTCACTACTAAACTGTGTGTTTGGGATTTCGAACTCCTGTCCCATCTCCTAATTTCAGAGTGAACTGAATGCATTCTCGGCTGAGAAAAGCTTGCGTGCCCAGTTCCCACCACCGTTTCTGTTTTATTCGACCCTCTTGATCAATGATGTGTCCAGTGTAAGCACATATTGAAGGGGACACTTCCGCAGGTGATAATGACATTGTTAAAGCCAAAAGGATTGAAAGAAACTTGAATATAGGTGTGGACACGGAACAATGTTGCGGGTTTCAAAGCTCGCAAGCTCACAGCTCGCAACATTGTATCGGACCAGCCCGACAACAATGTATCGCAACAAAGAATATTGGTGTGTATTAGGCTCTAAGTGAATAAAATTGAGTACAAGGTTAAAAACTAAGGATACATCATAATTTATTGACTCAGAATTTGGCATAAACGCCTGCCTGCATGTGGCTTTAGTAATTTTGAGCATATGTAACCAACCTAATGCCAGTACAACAAACGTAGGCTTTATCAAATAAAGCCTTATTGATCTACAAAGTGAGTCAGCCACCCTAAATATCGACTCCTGAATGAAAAAAGGTATGCATGAGGGAAACCATGTAAAACACATAATATGGGCGAGGAAATTTTTTTTGGCAATATGGTGGAGGTGTCTGTCGGCCATCATGGATTCACGTTAAAAATCTTAAATTGGAAAAGGAGGGAGGGTCATGTGACACATTGTTTAAGGCTAGAATTTCATGAAAAAATGCATTGGTAAAGTCAGTTTTTTTCAGTATGTGCAACTAATTTTGTTAGGAAGGATGTTTGAAAGGAAACACATTCAGACAGGTGCATGAGGCAGTTTCACACGATATTATGCTCAACATGTCCTCCATCGTGAGCCACACAGTCTTAAACGTCTCTCCCAATCAGCATAAACACGGTGGTGGAGTATGTCCGTGTTTTACAAGGTTTCACAGCGTGTAACTTTGTCATTCAGGAGATACTCACTGTTACTCAGGGTGGCGCTCACTTTTTACTCACCCTGTACTATATAACCATTCTATGACCAATGAATGGATAACCCACCTTCCAAATACAGCCAGCACGTACACTACACATGAATATATTTCTGATAAATTATTTACACGATTCAAAATTACTGTCTCAACTTGAACAGTCGTGACTCACAGAAACAACTTCATCCTCCATAATATAATAATCATACCTGTTATAAAGTACTGAATCAATTTTTGTAAATATACCATTGAAGCCAATTAAAAGTCAATTTTAAATAATACAGGCTTAAAATACATAAAAGCGACTATAACCTCCAAAAATTTCTTGTCAAAATATTGTCAAGAATTATTCAACAATTACCAAAACGATTTTTAAAATTTAAAATAAGTGATTAATATAATTTAAAAAAAAAATTAAAAATCAGTAAACTTCATGTAAATGAACTTTATCAGATAGATACGCCACCAAACAACAGACATTGGCAAGAAAAAACCCCAAAGTATACTTGTATAGTCGAATTCTGATGTGTTGTCACCAGCTCACATTACTTTCCTTTGAATGTACCATGGATTTAATATTTGAATTATTCCACATGGAAGGTTGCCTTTACTTGAATAGGAACAGGGAATACATGTACTTGATTAAGGAATTCTGGAAATGTGAGGTGACAACTTTTGCCACTAAATTGAAAAGTCACTTCATTTTTAAGTTTTTTTTTATGGTTTTATTGAATCATTTTAAAATTTAAAAATCGTTTTGACAATCGTTGGGTAAATCTTGACAATATTTTGAAAAGCTGTTTCTGGAGGTAATGGTCTCTTTAAGAGGTTACATTACAAAATTACTTCGAAAAATCTCCGCAAAGAGCTCTAGCATCGTTTTTCTATTGAGCCCATGGGCCCAATGTTAAAAAGAAAATGTTATTTTTTAACATACACGGTCGCGGGCAATATGTTTACTTTTCATATTCAAAGTTGTCCAATATTAAGTTTTCAAAAGTACAATGTGCACCTTAAATATATGCCGATCGAGTGATAGAATGACAAAAAATTGTTAAGTGCAGTATATAGCAGTCGATCAGCATATACATGTATTTAAGGTTGACGGTAGTGTCGTGCTGCAGCTCTAGTGCAGTGGTCTCGCATATCAAAACTTCTGTATATGCGACACTGTGAGGGTGGCACTAAAAACATTTCCTGTGCTGACACCGTGAGAACTGTGCTATATTTCTTTGACTTTGGATGGCAATGTCTACGTATGTAAGAATTTCTAGTAACAATTCCATATAACAATGCACTGTTTTCTGCATAGTTCAGGCCCGGTTTAACACTTGCGGGGCCCTGTGCAAAGTAGAATCTGGGTGCCTAAACTTAGAAGTTAGTTCCTCAATGAATGATTATGAATCTTACATAAACATCAACTTCAAACAATGCATACTGGTTACTGTCATTGACACTGCTTATACTTAATAACTGTTCTGGTACTTTAAGAAATGATGTTATTTTCTGGACGTTCTGTACCACAGACCGATCTTTGATTCGGGCTAACGGTACCGTCTGTAGTTGGACTCAACGTAATATTAGGCTACCAGTGCTGCAAGTGGCGCATATCAGGTACAATAAATGAACAGACAGGAATTTGATTTGTGAATTTCTAGTTTAGTTTGGGACAAATTTTTACGAAAAAACAAAAATATTGGAATATAATATTATCACAAGATAAATATGACAAGTCAAAGTGATTTATTTGCGTAGCCCCAAACCCTTGGGGGCCCCTGTGCATGGCACAGTTGGCACATGCCTTAAAACGGGCCCGGCCAGAGCTAGCAAACATTAAAGAAGGACTAAAGGCCTTTCTCAACTCTAAGAGTATTTGACAGTGATTTCCAATGAATTCATCTTGCATGAGTGTTACACTTGTTAGAATTCATGTAATTTATCAAATCTTGCAGGCAATCTTGATGGCCTATTGAGCCGTTCCGGCCCTTGTAGCGTTTTTATTTCTATTTTTAACGCCGTTTCATTTTGTTGGGCTCTGTATCATGTTTAGCTTCTGGGCCACTAGGTACGGTATGTACCGATTCACATAGATTCTATTTCTCATGTTGTCCTTTTCAAGTGTTCCCTCTTTCCCCGCTTTCGTTACATTGAAGAAAAACGAATGTTAGACATCCAAGTATTGCACCAGTTTCCAAGCATCAAGACTGACTTCACGAAGTTGAATGCAACTAACTTTACCTTCATCGGCCCCTGTTGAAAGATTGTTCTCAAATGCAGCTCTGACTGCAATTACAAGAAGGAATATATTAAGTCACAGATGCTTCCAACAGTTATTACTCCTCAAGACATATAAGATGATGGAAATATTTTAGTATTTTAAACACTTTTTGGAAAGTATTTTGTATTTTGTATTTTAAATAAAAGTAAAACTTTGTATTCTTATTTGTATTTTCATTTAAATACATTTTCATGAAACTATTTTGTATTTTATTTAAAACTAGTGGGGTAACCCGTCATACATGACGGGGGTAACCGATCATAAATGACGTGGGTAACTCGTCATACATTAGTTTTCTTTTTCCCGCTCCCCCATCGCCCTCACATGTTTGCTTAAAAGTTTTTGTCCTTGATTGTACAATGTACAGTGTTACACATAACACGGAAAGAAAGAAAGGCAGACGGGGCTTAATATATATATGAATGTATGTATATATGTATGTATGTATGTATATATATATATATATATATATATATATATATACATATATATGTTTATATGATATATATATATATATATGTATACATATATATGTTTATATGATATATATATATATATATATATATATATATATATATATATGTATATATATATATATATATATATATATATATATATATATATATATATATATATATATATATATATATATATATATATATATATATACAAACAAGGACAAAAACTTTATATATATATAAATATCCCGTCATAAATGACGGGAGCAAAATTCACAGCCAATTGTGCCCAGCATTTTCCTCCGCCCTTTTATGATGTCAGACCAAGTAACAAACCAATTAGAAATTGATGACGTTCATAAAGGGCTGAGGAAAAGAAATTCTAATACTGGGCACAATTGACCGTGATAAATTCTAGTTTAATTTTGCTACTATTATCCCCTCTCCTTTTTATATTTGAAAGAGGAAATGAGCTTTTCATTTTCTCTGGTGTGCGCATGCGTGTCGTTTGTCCCTTTTCTTACTCTTTTCATTTCAATTTTTGTTTCCTCCTTTTTTCCCCTCCACGTTTCTCTCCCTCTCTCCCCCTCCCCTTTCCAAATTTTTCCCCTCTCCAATTTAATATCATGGGTTTCTTGGATGGGGAGAGCGCAACATAATGTTGACCATGAGAAAAAAGCGGTTCATTTAAATTTATATAAATTCCGATGTGCTTACACGTTTTTGTCTTTGTTTAAACAGCGTTACTGAGACAGGGAAGGAAAGAAAGCTAGACGGGGCTTTTATATCTATATATCTATATGTATATATATATATATATATATATATATCTATATCTATATATATATATAATATATAAAAGCCCCGTCTATATATATATATATATATAATAACAATACTTTTTAAAAGTATTTTCCCCAACACTGAATAGTGATATGACAAAAGTGCAAATAACACGCCTCTTTTATACTTTCTGTACAACATTCTAATGTCGATGTTACATACAGCAACCTTTGATTGGTTTGGCTTACTGCTTTTGATATATGTTCCTTCCACAAAAAAATATTTAGAGAATTTTTCAAAAATTACTTATTTTCCACTATGACTAACATATAGGCCTACCATAATTGCACGACACAAAACAGGAAAACAAAGATTATAATAGCTAAACAAATCAATATTTTATGTAGTTCTTGTGAAACACGAGACATTATTCTATACTAGAAAATACCAACACAAATAAAGGCATAGCTAATATGATAAAAAACTCCTTTCTTAAAACTGACATTGATATGTTCCGCATCAGAGGGTATCGACCAACGCATTCTCTTAAAATGTTTGTTCAGTGAAGAATATATATGCAATGCAATTTCATAAATGTCTGAATGTATGTCAGTGGATTTGTGAGATTTATGCTGTAGATATATAACTTTTATCAGAACAAACCAAACACTCAAAAGAATATAAAGCAAACACAAACTAAAGCAATGGCTGCATTGTCAATAGAGTTCGAGTCTAAACTTCACACCATAACCGAAAACATTGTTGTCAGTGTCGTCATTTAAAACATTTTATAGTAGAATGTATTTAAAAAAAAGATCCTTTCAGTGAAAGTAATTTCCTTCCAACGTTTACGTTGTACATGTACATGGGATATAGACATTTACCCTACAGACACTTGCCCTAAAGAGACATTTGCCCGAAATCCACTTGCCCTAAAACTATTTGCTCTAAAGGGACATTTTCCCTAAAGAAACTTGGCCTAAAAAGACATCTGCCCTAAACCATTTACCCTAAAAGGATGTTTGCTCTAAAACCATTTGCCCTAAAGGGACATTTACCCTAAAACCATTTGCCCTAAAGGGACATTTACCCTAAAACCATTTGCCGTAACGGACATTTCCCATAAAGGACATTTGCCCTAAAGGACATTTGCACTAAAACCATGATTATACTACATCAGTAGAGCTGAAAAGTGCCATTTTAGCTGCTTCTGGGCAGAATTTTTGTAAATTTGCTTATAAATAATGTTTAAAGTATGTAGAAATCAATGTTTTAAGTTATAAAACATTAGGACAGCCGTATGCTTTATTAATTTTAATGTCATTGTTGTGTTCAGTGTGTGATTTTGTCACAATAATTAATAAAAGTGAAAAGTTCATTAGTTTGTTTATAATTATAAAACGGCCATTTTCCAGTTTTTAATTTTCTAAATTTTTACCTTTTTAAGAAAAAAATTTCTGCCTAGCAAAATGTTTATAATATAGGATGCTCTCTTTATGTTGAAAATTTCAGGAAAATCTATAGTGTATCCCGAGTTATAAACAATTTCTGGAGTGTGTATATAATTAAATATATATATATATATATACACATGTATGTCATACAGTGTGTTTCATATACTGTGTATATATATATTAGGGTGACCCTTAAAATTTAAATTTTAAAATCATTTTGTCTGACCCCCTCAATCTGTTCTATATACAAATAAATTAATCTGTGTAAAAAATTAGCAGGTTCGGAGCATATTTAGGGGTGGCCCCCAAATATTGAAAATATCCCATTAATTGCAATGGTAACGCAATGCTATCGTACTGTGTTTACATTTAGTACTAGGTTAGTCGCGCTTGCTGAGGCTGCCTTTTCATTCAGCTGAGTAAATCTCGGCAATTCTTGTAACGTACCGTACAGTTACTGTATGCTGCCATTGTATTGCTCAAAGGGAATTCGCTAAAATTGTGAGCTTCTGTGTCTTTCTCCTAGAAACAACCAGAAGCGAGTGAGCGCGATAGAGAAATCCCCTAGAATTGCAGCAGCACACTGTTCTTGACCCGTTGGTTATTCGAGTTTTGTTTACGGTACGTGACTGCTTCGGAGCAAAGAGGAATCCGTGACCTAGCTGTCTTCTCTGTCTTGGTTCATCTCAAGGTATGGATGACCGCACCACTAGCTGTGGAGGTGCCTTTGAATGACTTCAACTTGATGGGACAACTTATCAGGTACCCTCAAACAGATGTTTCCAAAGAGACGCGCAAAAAACTCGGACTCCACCTATGGTATCTGTCTGAGGAACTGGTTGGATTGGCTCTAGAGTGTAAGAAACTTATGCTTGCAGCCATGGATGTTGAAGCTCTGGACAATCCATCGAAGTGCCCTAGAGTGGAACCAGATGCGTTTCTCGGAAGCAGGGGTTTGGAGCAGTTCTGCACGACCAACTCTAAGAGACTGTTCCAACAATTGGGATTGCATAATGCATTCCTATAAAAGGATCCTTCTCAGTGGGAAGATGATGAGTCACACAAGGCATCTGTGGCTATTCTCAGAGGGCTGGCTGTCGTCAATGACAGGGCTGAGCGTGGTGTCACTCATCCACAATTTTAACAAAAAGTTAACGAAAGGGGAGGAGCAGTTGCAGTTCCTGCTGCCAGTCGTGTCTCACCATAGGCAAAAGATTCCGGACTGTTCAAACAACTCGCTCTCTCGAAAAATCATGCTAAAAATTAGTCATAAGTTGTGTAAAAATGGACATGCATGCTTTGAAATGTTATATCTTTAAAACAATCTTGGTTTGTTCCTGAAAGGTTTTTGAAAAATATTAAATTACTTTTTAGTTTTCCTAGAATAATGGTATAATAGGTATGATATATGTGAAACCTTAGGGGTTTGGGGGCCACCCCTATATATTATCAGAATTTAAAAAAAATTGGACAATGTTTTCTTATCATAATTGGAATAATTTGATGGGGTCAGACGGTTAAATTAGCATGATTTAATTTTTTCTCATATGTCTTTTTTCTCATCTTGAGTTGAAAAAATGAAAGTAGAAAAACCCCAGCCAGGCCTTGAACCAAGCACCTCTCACTCCTCTGCCAAAGACATAACCAATTTTGCTACCAATGTAAATTGCGAGATCAAAGGTGACCTTTACAATAACCCACGTGGGTTAATTTATTCTTTAGATGCAATAAAGCCTGCTTTCCTGGCTGCCAACTTTTAATGTTCAGGGGTTTTGGTGAAATTTCATGATTTTTCACAAAAATGAGGTAATAATTCTAATAGTTCTAATGTAGACTATGAAGAAGCCCATCTAAAGATGTGTATACTGGTTAATTTTCACGATTCTAGAGCGTGTAGTTTCCGAGAACATTCATGCACAAAGGGCGGGAGAGAGGGATGGAGAGAGTCAGCCCTTAGCAAATTATGATATTAAATACTATTATCACAAATCAAGTGATTTATTTGTCTGGGTGGGTGGGGACCCCTAAACCACAAAGACCCCTGTGTATGGCACAGTGGGCACATGCCTGCCTTAATACAGGCCTAACTGATTCTACTCAGTTCTGAACCAATTCTTATCAGTTCGACCTATACTAGCAAACTGACTCCCAGCAAAAGCTCCGCGAATCCCTAGGGGTCCACAGACCCTAGTTTAAGTTAGTTGAAATGATTAGAAAATCAAAACACTACGAGAAGAATCACAAAAAACACACTGAAAAACCAGTAGAAAACAGAAATAGAAATTAGAAAATCAAGGATATTTCTATGGTCCTCTGCAGTGAAAGACATATACAGTATATGGCGCTTCTGTTAAATGCCTTACCAATGTGAATTTCGATCAGTGGAATTTTATTCAGTGCGTGTGATCCTTCCCTAACACTATCCAGAAATTCTCCTATCACTACGACACAAAAAACACTTTCCAAATATAGTTTTTTTTTGCGACAACGCTCTGTATTAATATTTAATTTTTTTTATCAAAATTCGTTATGGAAATTCAAAAATACAAAATTTCTTCCTTTTTTTTAGAAAGTTCCTATCTATTGTAGTGAAATAATGGGTTTTATTGATTTTTATTGCTGAATCCCAGTGAAGGTGGATGTGCAAGAATGTGTAATAGTAGTAACACAGCATATTCAATAAAAAGATGTACAAACAAAATTAAAGTGAAGTTTAAAAGAAAATGTTATCAGCCAGGCCCTGCAGCTAGCTGGACTTTGGCAAAAAAATTTAAATCTCGACATGTCGACTTTCCATCTCGGCATGTCTTGAGTTTCCATTACAGGTAACCGTATAGCAATAGCGGTTTTTCGGTAATGCACAGGGGCGAGCTAGGAAACCGCAAGACCCACAACTGCGAGGGGGGGGGCGCAGGAGGTTTGAAGGCGCAAAAAACGAAATGAAAGTCGATGTATTTTCAAAAATAATTAAATAAATTAAGCGAGTGATTCCGAATCACTCGCTTAATTTATTCAGTTATTTTCGAAAATAAATCGACTTTCATTTAATATTTACTTTTAAAAACTACATAGTTGCACCAGTAAATCTTCATAGAGATCAATGGGCACGGCGACATGGACACCTCACATATGGATTCACACATAGCCATCAAATTGTTAAATAAATTCAAAAGAATAAGATTTATTTTGTATTGAACGAAGATCAGGACGTCCTTGTATTTCAGAGCGCATTAATTCCTTAGATGAAGTAAGAAATGCTGACTCTACAGGACTGCGGCATGGCAATTCATGCCGCATCATCGTCGACAAAAGGTAGAATCACACATGCTGAATAAAATTCAACTGAATTTCACTTTTGTACGAGGCATTTGACAGAAGCGCCGTATATCTTTGAGTGCAAAAGGTGCAACAACAAATAACTACTACAAACAAAAATATTTCCATTTTTCGGTGGTCTTTCAGCATGTGTGATCCTTCCCTAAAAGTGTCCACTTCAACTGTCTACAAAATCTTGGCACTGTACCGTTCGTAAATAATCAATAAATGCATACTTTCTTTCGTTTGTTAATTCAGTTTAACAGCGGTATCCATCATTTCACTGATAAACCACCACCCTGCATAGGCTTAGTTATTTTTCGATGCGCATTATTTGAAATTTTTAGACGAATAAGAAAGTGGTACACTATGGAGCCCAACAGAAGACTTTTGCAATTTCTTTTTTAATCTCGCACATGTCGACTTTTTTGCATGAAATTATTATTATATACATGTATATATAGATATATATTAAGCCAGGTGTGTGTGTGTGGCTGTGTGTATAAATTTAAATGAATAAATGAACCGCTTTTTTTTCTCAAGGTCAACTATATGTTGAACTCTTCCCATCCAAGAACCCCATGATATTAAATTGGAGAGGGGTATAGGTTTGAAAGTGTAGAGGGGGAGAGAGAACCGTGGAGGGGAAAAGGTTGGAAAGTGTAGAGGGGGAAGAAAGAAACGTGGAGGGGGAAAAAAGGGGGAGGGGGAAACTAAAATTGAAATGAAAAGAGTAAAAAAAGGAAAAAATAACGCGCATGCGCACAATTGCCTGTGAATTCTGCTCCCGTCATTTATGATGGGTTACCCCACTAGTCGGAATTTATATAAATTTAAAAGAATAAATGAACCGCTTTTTTCTCAAGGACAACTATATGTTGCACATTCCCCATCCAAGAACCCCATGATATTAAATTGGATAGGGGGAAAAAGGTTAGAAAGTGTAGAAGGGGAGAGAGAAAAACGTGGAGGGAGAAAAAAGGGGGAGCGAATGACTGAAATTGAAATGGAAGGAGTAAAAAAAAGAACAAACGACTCGCATGCACACACCAGAGAAAATGAAAAACTCATTTTCTCTTTCAAATATAAAAAGGAGAGGGGATAATAGTAGCAAAATTAAACTACAGTTTATCACGGGCAATTGTGACCAGCATTAGAATTTCTTTTGCTTCGCCCTTTTATGAACGTCATCAATTTCTAATTGGTTTGTTACTTGGTCTGACGTCATTAAAGGGCGGAGTAAAAGAAATTCTAATGCTGGGCACAATTGCCTGTAAATTTGTGACTAATGATTGTAGAATAATTAAGACATAGTTTCCGTACATTAAAAAAATTCCATTCACTCGAAAAATGATTGAAGAAAATGAAACGGATTTTTGGCTTTTAAAAATTCTTGAATCCTTGTGCTTTTCCAAGCCTTTTGGGACTACTGGGGCTAGTTGACCGTTTCCGAGGAATTTTTAGAGCTTTTAGAGCATTTAAATATTTTTCGACTTTTGGCCGTTTTTTGAAAAAAGACAAAGACCTATTTTTTTCGAATTTTAAAAATTCTTGAATCCTTGTGCTTTTCCAAGCTTTTTGAGACTTCTGGGGCCAGTGACTGCTCCTGAGAAATTTTTAGAGCTTTTAGAGCATTTAAATATTTTTTCACTTTTGCAGTTTTGTTTCAAAATCAACTGTAGCAAACACTGTAGTAAGGTAAGTTAAACAAGAAGAATTACTATTTGGGACAGCAGATTATTAGGAGAATTAATTGGGATCCTGAAAGAAATTGATAATAAAAAACACATAAAAAATTTCTCATGAGTATCTTTTTAGATGTGTCTAGGATTACTGTTAAGGTGCATTCACACTAGGCTGGTTTACAAACCACTGGTTGCTGCTGGCTATTAGCAGCAACAGCAAGCAGCGGCTGCTTTGGGTTTATGGCGCATTCACACTAGGCTGGTTTATCAGCTGCTGCTTCCTGGTTGTAGCCAGCTAGCAGCATATTGTGAACCGCTACCAGCAGCTGCTTTCTCTAGCACGCTAGTGATTTTAACAGCGGCTGGTGAAGTTGAACATGTCCAACTTTAGCAGCTACCAGCTGGTCATGTGACTCCCTTCCTGCTGCTACCAGTGTGTAACTCCACTGCTTGCATTGTTTGGTTGTTAGAATTTGTTTTTGCACGATGGTGATTGGATGACTTGTGCTGCTAATACCTGCAGTGACTGGAGAAGTGTGAATCCAAAGCTGCTTGCTGTTGCTGCTAATAGCCCGCAGCAACCAGCGACTTGAAAACAAGCCTAGTGTGAATGCGCCTTTACACTTGTCCAGTCACTGCTGGTATTAGCAGTGCAAGTCATCCAATCATAGTCTTGCAAAAACACAAAATCTAATAACAACCAACCCAAGCAGTGGAGTTTCAACTACCCACTAGTGCCACTATTAGCGACAAATGCCACAGTCACACTAGGCTGGTTTCCCAGGCGCTGGTTGCTGCTGGCTGGTTGTAGCACTCTAGCAGCATAGTCTGAACTGCTACTAGCAGCTGCTTTCTCCAGCGGGCTAGTGATTTTAACAGTGGCTGGTGAAGTTGGACACGTCCAACTTTAGCAGCTACCAGCTGGTCATGTGACTCCCTTCCTGCTGCTGCCATCTAGTGTGAACTTTTTGTTGCTAGTAGTGGCACTAGTGGTAGTTGAAACTCCACTGCTTGGGTTGGTTGTTGTTAGCGTTTGTGTTTTTGCAAGACGGTGATTGGATGACTTGCACTGCTAATACCAGCAGTGACTAGACAAGTGTGAATCCAAAGCAGCTGCTGCTTGCTGTTGCTGCTAATTGCCAGCAGCAACCAGTGGCTTGTAAACCAGCCTAGTGTGACTGCCGCTAAAAGGTTCACACCAGCTGGTAGCACACTGGTAGCAGGTGGAAGGAAGTCACAAGACCAGCTGGTAGCTGCTAAAGTTGGCCATGTTCAACTTCACCAGCTGCTGTTAAAATCACTAGCGTGCTGGAAAAAAACAGCTGCTAGTAGCAGTTAACACTATGCTTTCAGAGGGCTACAACCAGCCAGCAGCAAAAAGCCTAGTGTTAACGCGCCATAAGACCAGCTCATCCATCTAGAAAATGTTTCTTATGTTTGTTTGTGCGGTAGCAACCAGCAAACTATCCCACTTGCACAAGACTAATTAACAATTAATTACAATACCATTGTACAGGATGACCACATTTGAAACAGCTCAAAGGTTTCCGATTGTATCTATTGAGTCAAATGCCATCATCGTATGTATGCTCGTATATATTTGCTCAGTACAGCAGGGGAGACCTGAACTAAATGTCACAAGGAAAAGTTCGCAAAACGTAAGAGCCTAAACAATCCAGAGTTTCACGAGTCATGCCATGAGACACGGTCAATTTTATGGTTCAAAAGGTGCCTAAATGGCCATAGCAACTAAACGGCAATTCGAAACGTCTTGAATTTACATACAGAAAATTTTTCTTAAGATTCTACATCGCAAAATTACTTTGAAAAATCTCCGCAAAGAGTGCTAGCATCAGTGGCGTAGCTAGGGACCCGTCAGACCCGCAACTGCGGGGGGGGGGGGGGCGCAGGAGGTTTGGGGGCGCAAAAAACGAAATGAAAGTCGATGTAGTTTCAAAAATAATTGAATAAATTAAGCAAGTGATTCCGAATCACTCGCTTAATTTATTCAGTTATTTTCGAAAATAATTCGAATTTCATATCGTTTATTGTGCATAGAAATTTTTTTAGGGGATACTATTTTGATAAACAGCGGAACGGTCCGAACAAACAACGGTACGAACAGTCGGAAAAATAGTAGGAACAGTCCAAAGGTTTGGTTTAGTAAAATTAAGTTGTTGGAGGGGGTCTGGGGGGCGCAGACCCCGACTTTTTTTTAAGAATTATTAAATCAAATTAGTCCATTGTTCCGACTGTTACGTAATTTGTTCCATAGGAGGAACGGTCGGAAAAATGGACAAATTTGATTTAATGACGCTAAAAAATGGGGGGGGGCTGCGCCCCAGGCCCCCTGCAACAAGCTTCATTTTACTAAACGTAACCTTCCGGCTTTTACTACTGATCCGCCATTCATCAAAATAGCACCTCCCCCAACCCAGTATGAGGCTAAGTTGAGGGGGGGCAACCAAGCCTAGCTACGCCACTGGCTAGCATCGTTTTTTCTATTGAGCCCCATAGACCCTAATTGTTAAAGAAAAAATGTTAATTTTTAAAATACACAACAATGGCGGCAATATGTTTTATTTTTTATATTGAAAGTTGTCCAATATTAAGTTTTTGAAGTGCAATGTGCACCTTAAATATATGCTGATCGAGTGATAGAATCACAATAAATTGGTAAGTGCGGTTATATTTTTAAAAACCTATTTCAAAATCGCAAATTTCTAGCTCTTGTGTTTTAACTTCATTGAGTACGTGCTCGTAAACCCCGATTTTGTGGTACGAACAACTCAAGAATGGAATGAGATAAGGACTTTTTTATTTGATTCCATGGGTCAATATGATGCTCCTAACAAAAAATTAGAAACTTTTACCCAGGGGTTATTTTTTTTATGAATTTTTTACAAACAAATTTTGAGTTTTTGGTCATAATTTTTTGTGGGTCGAACAACTCGAAAACGGGGGTAATTTTTTTTTTAAATCGAGAGAATCGAGGGGGACTATTCCTATTATTTAGGAGGGGTGTTCTTTCTATTTTATGTTATTTTTGTACTAGTGGGGTAACCCGTCATAAATAACGGGAGCAAAATTCACAGGCAATTGTGCACATGTGCATCGTTTTTTTCCTTTTTTTTTTACTCCTTTCATTTCAATTTCAGTTCCCCCTCCCACTTTTCCCCCTCCACGTTTCTCTCTCCCCTACACTTTCCAACCTTTTCCCCCTCTCCTATTTAATATCATGGTGATATAGTTGACCTTGAAAAAAATCGGTTCATTTATTCATTTAAATTTATATAAATTCCGACGTGCTTCAAGGTTTTTTGTGACACCCACACAGACCTGGCTTAATATATATATAACTAGTGGGGTAACCCGTCATAAATGACGGGGGCAAAATTCACAGGCAATTGTGCGCATGCGCGTCGATTCTTCCTTTTTTTACTCCTTTCATTTCAATTTCAGTTTCCCCTCCCCCTTTTTCCCCCTCCACGTTTCTTTCTTCCCCCTCTACACTTTCCAACCTTTTCCCCTCCACGGTTCTCTCTCCCCTCTACACTTTCAAACCTATACCCCTCTCCAATTTAATATCATGGGGTTCTTGGATGGGAAGAGTTCAACATATAATTGACCTTGAGAAAAAAAAGCGGTTCATTTATTCGTTTAAATTTTCGTCACCCCTCCCACTTTTCTCTCTCCCCCCTCTACACTTTCCAACCTTTTCCCCCTCTCCAATTTAATATCATGGGGTTCTTGGATGGGAAGGGTGCAACATATAGTTGACCTTGAGAAAAAAAAACCGGTTCATTTATTCAAATTTAAATAAATTCCAACGTCTTTCAAGGTTTCTGCAGCGTTATCGCAGAAAGAAGAAAGACAGATAGAAAGACACACACACACACACACACACACACACACACACACACACACACAGAAACAGACTTGGCAAAATACATACTCGTGTGTTTAACACACATGCGCACACGTGTGTACATGTGCGCACACATACGCACACGTGCATACATGTGCGTACAAATGCGCGCACGTGTGTACATTTGCATACGCATGTAACAATGAAAGAAAATTGGTTGTTTGATATATGAAAGCATATATTAAAGCAATGGAGGTCTACAGCGTTCCTTGAATCCCTTGTTTTTCTTACGAGCACGAACTCAATGGAGTCTAACATAAGAGTTAGAAATTCGCAATTTTGAAATAAGTTTTTAAAAATATAACCAAACTTACCAATTTTTTGTCATTCTATCACTCGATCGGCATATATTTAAGGTGCACATTGCACTTTGAAAACTTAATATTGGACAACTTTAAATATGAAAAATATACATATGCCGCGACGGTGTATTTTAAAAATTAACATTTTTTCTTTAACATTGGGTCTATGGGCTCAAAAGAAAAACGATGCTAGCCGATCTTTTGCGAAGATTTTTCGAAGTAATTTTGTGATGTAGCCCCTTAAAGGAACAGAATAATGAGAACTTCTTCTACAGTATAGTAGAAGGTTATGAAATGAAGGTTTGTGAAATATAAACATATTGCTGTGACTATTTATTTTAAAAATCGGGTCTATGGATTCAATATAAAAACGATACTAGTGCTCTTTGCAGAGAATTTTCGAAATCATTTCGTTCGAAATCATTCAGCCTCTTAAAAGGGGAGAGAGAATTGCTCCAGGTGCAGCATTGGTGCAGCAGCACCAAACTCTAGAGGATGCTGCCGCGGCTGCAGATTTCTCTGGGGGACCATTTAAAAGGTTTTGGCTGAAAATTCAGCCATTTGAGCAGTGGCGGATCTAGGGTATTGGGTGTGGGGGGGGGGCTATTTAGAAAAAGAGGGGCGCCCAATTTAAAATAATTTGTACAAAACACAATTATTATCTGGATGTATGTTACAGATTTAGCCAGGGACGTCATTTGGGGGGGTGCAAGGGTGGCATTTGCCCCCCCCCCACCCTCAAAAACAATTGTGTTATTACAATCAGTACATACATATATTATAACTAGAGTTTGTGCATATTTTTTTCAAATTTCTTGCAAATATAAATAAATCCATCAAAACCTAATTTAT
The DNA here is from genome assembly GCA_036925085.1 of Brachycybe producta. NCBI lineage: Eukaryota > Metazoa > Arthropoda > Diplopoda > Playtdesmida > Andrognathidae > Brachycybe > Brachycybe producta. The sequence goes on along the minus strand of JAUPFP010000012.1, from coordinate 3,209,962 downwards.
ATTAAGTGGCAATATGCACACGTCTTGCAGCACTGGCCTGCATATATACAAAAATTAGCAAGTCGGTCAAGTTTTGCCCCCCCCCCCTGGAAAAAACTGAAATGACGGCCCTGGATTTAGCTAAAAGCACAAGACTTAACAAAAACCTTTTGTTTAAACAACTTCTTGTTCTGTTAAAAAAAACTGTGTTGTAATATGCAGCTATTAAAAGGGCAACACTGTTTAAAAAATTAGTCACCAATCATAATTGTAACATTAAAAATAATATATTTACAAACAAATTTTAGTATAAGAAACAGGACAGAACGAATTTTTTTTTTAATTTGGGAATTTGAAAATTTAAAATTTTAAAACTGAAGGGCGCCATGGAGCAATATAAAGGGCGCGGGGGGCCATTCGCCCCCCCCCTGCCCCCCCCCCATTAGATCCGCCACTGCATTTGAGAAACCATACAATGTATCAATGTTTCATATTTTTGTAATAGCAATAAATAGACATGAAATAATGGGAAGTTAAACATAAATAATGAAATAAGCTTATAGAGAGCAAATTGAACCAATTCATGCTAACTCATGTCAATTTTGTGACAGCTGTCCCCGGACTCCCCTTATTTGTCACAAACGTTAACATGACATTAGAGATTTCCAATAGTTTAAATGTAACAAACTAACATTCAGCTTCCATGTAACTAGTGCATTTTGCAAGATGTTTCTTACATGTCGCAAAATGCACAAAAAATCTATTAAGAGCCTAGATACGCTTCCATCTTGTTGAAATCTTATATGGTGTTACTAAAAATGCAAGAAATAGCCTCACAATCCTTCAATTAAAATACTGGAAAGCGCAAAATGCAATAAAAAGTATTGTTCTTTACGTGCTCGATTTATATAAATTTTGAAAAGGCCCTTCTATTTTTGAATAAGGTTCAAAATCGTACGTTTTTAACTCCATGTTAAGTCCCATAGGACCAAAAAACCCTCACCCAAACATTTGAAGAACTCCCATTAAAAATGACTTAGAAAACCAGATAAAAAGTAGCACGTGCATTAATCTATTGGCTTCACGATGTTTCCTTTTTATAAGCTTAGCACGTGAAGTTATTTTTCTATTAATTATTATGTGACTTGAAATCGGGAGAAAAAACGTTAAAAAACCAGTTTTAAATCAAAAACGATTGCAGCGCCTACATTCTGAGAACTTTTTAATTAAACTCTATATCTAGCCTCTTGAAATACAATAGTTTTACCCTATGTCATATAAAAGTATATGTACTCTTTTTTTTGACGGTGGTAAAACAGCGTACTTTTACTATTCACTTATCAAAACGAAACAAAAATTTTGAAATGACAAAATAAGATTATCTAACCTAATTCAATTTAGGTAAAGTCACTAAAGTGTACATTATATCCCACACATCAGAGTTAGTTCATTCTGTTGAAATGGTTCAACGCAGGGCTGCTAGGTTTGCTTGTGGCAAATATGAGATTAAGAGGCTACATCAAAAAATCTCCGCAAAGGGCACTAGCATCGTTTTTCTATTGAGCCCATAGACCTCAATGTTAAAGAAAAAATGTTAATTTTTAAAATACACGGTCACGGCAATATGTTCATTTTCATATTTAAAGTTGTCCAATATTAAATTTTCAAAGTGCAATGTACACCTTAAATATATGCTGATCGAGTGATAGAATGACAAAAAATTGGTAAGTGGGGTTCTATTTTTAAAAATTATTTCAAAATCGCGAATGAACTCCATTGAGTACGCGCTTGTAAGCAAAAAATATCCATTAAAATGCTCATAAAAATACGTTAAAATGATTTTAAAAAACCAGAAGAAAAAAAGCACGTGCGCCAATGTGTTGGTTTCACTGTGGTTTAATTGTAGCTTTTTAAAATTATTTTTAGGTATTTTTTCGAGCATTTTTCTTATTTGGGCGTACTCAATGGAGTTTAACAGAAGTTAGAAATTGGCGATTTTGAAATAGTTTTTAAAAATATAACCGCACTTACCAATTTTTTGTCATTCTATCACTCGATCAGCATCTATTCAAGGTGCACATTGCATTTTGAAAACTTAATATTGGACAACTTTAAATAGGAAAAATAAACATATTGCCGCGACTCTTATGTATTTTAAAAATTAACATTTTTTCTCTTTAACAATTAGGTATATGGGCTCAATAGAAAAACGATGCTAGCTAGTGCTCTTTGCGGAGATTTTTCGAAGTAATTTTGTAATGTAGCCTTTTAATCATGAAGTTAAAAATGTGAACAAATTGTTTGTTTGTTTTTTCTCACAATTATCACACAATGAAACTCACTTTTCAGAATACATTGGTAATGGTGTTAATTTTACTTTGTGAGAGATTAATAAAGCTTTGGAATTTTCACATTAAGATTGTTCAATGGTTTTTTTTATATATAATCATTTATTTCCATGCTGTTTTTCACCTATATAAAGTTTCAAACACCAAATACAAGCTATATAACGTTGGGAAGAAAAAAAAACAGTATTTTTTCAACGAGTCGAACGCGAACCCTTATCTCAAATTGATCGCTTAAATATTTACTCTCTAATACACAAGAGAACACTGAGAACGGGCTCTTTTATGCGATGTGGTTACGGACAAAATGGTTCGTATTTGTTGCCATGGCAATGAATAGACGTTCAAAATGGCGTAAAACAATCTCTATTGACGTCATTACACACTGGCATAAAATAAGTCAAATAATTATTACGAAACAAAATGTATATAAAAGTCTTACAAAAAACAATTGAAAAAAAAATGATAGAGCTCCCATGAAAGGAATATATTTCACAAGGGACAAATTTGCATATATTGCATTCACTAAGTACATGTATTGTAGGTACATGACCCCCCCCCCCCAACCACGACCACCCCCCCACAAACATCTATTAATTGAAAAGAATACTTAAATAATTAATAAAAGAGTAGCAGCCAACACCCTTGTCACGAAGATTAACACACATACTCGTACATACAGGGATGATGGGTCTAGGTATAATACGTCACTATTATACGTGGTTTTATACTGTATATACATGTATTAAAACGTATAATAGATGATGTTAGCCTTGGGGGTGCGTGACTCATCTCTGTCCCTCTCTCTCTCTATTTAAACTCAAGTGGCAGATTGATACCTTTAGGACCATGGTCACCAGGACCTGGTTACACCTCGTAGGCGTACACAGGTCCAAGGTATAAAAGGACCATGTTCCTCTTTGTTCTTCGTCCACTCTTTTGCTCAACTTTTGTACTACGTCGATTATTTCCATATCACATCATGGGCATGTGGACGTCGCACTATTAATTACGAATATTCATTCTTGTATCTCTTAATGTTTCTGGACAAGGATGAATAAAAAGTGTTTATAATGAGAAACTGCATTGTCTTCATGTTTGGAAACTAACCCTTTTCTCAACAGGCGACAGAACGCATTGTTCTTTAAGAGGTTACAACACAAAATTACTTCGAAAAATCTCCACAAAGAGCGCTAGTATCGGGTTTCCATTGAGCCCTTAGACCCAATGTTAAAGAAAAAATGTTAATTTTTAAAATACATACACTCGCGGCAATATGTTTATTTTTCATATTTAAAGTTGTCCAATATTATGTTTTCAAAGTGCAATGTGCCCTTGAATAGATGCTGATCGAGTGATAGAATGAAAAAAAATTGTTAAGTGCGGTTCTATTCTTATGAACTATTTCAAAATCGCGAATTTCTAACTTTTATGTTAAACTCCGTTGAGTCCGCCCAAATAAGAAAAAAACATCCATTAAAATGCTCGTAAAAATACTTATAAATAATTTAAAAAAACAAACAGAAAGGGCCAGTGTTGGCTTTACTGTGGTTTAAATGTAGTTTTTAAAATTATTTTTTACGTATTTTACGTATTTTTAATGGATTTTTTTTGCTTACAAGCACGTACTTTTAGCATGAATAATGCAGCGGAAATATCTTAGGGGTGCTCTCAAAGAACGTTCTGTGGTACAGAACATCCAGAAAATAACGTCATTTCTTAAAGTACCAGAACAGTTATTAAGCATAAACAATGTCAATGACAGTGACCAGGGGGGGGGGGGGGGGACTGAATAAGCGCCAAATTGAACAAACGTCAAACTGAATAAGCGCCAAATGGAACAAACGCCAAACTGAATAACCGCCAAATTTTTGGCTTTTATTCAGTTTGGCGTTTCTTCCATTTGGCGCTTATTCAGTTTGGCATTTGTTCCATTTGGCGCTTATTCAGTTTGGCGTTTATTCCATTTGGCGTTAATTCATATTGGCGGTTATTCAGGTTTTTTTGTAAATTCTGATGGTCCAAATATTGTGAGCTTTTATAGACGTCAGACTGTGCAGATTTACAAACAGAACATGCTAACCTAACCTAACCTAACCAAGCCTAACCTAACCTAACCTAACAATGTGTTTATCATATTTTGGCGGTTATTCAGTTTGGCGCTTGTTCAGTTTGGCATTTGTTCCATTTGGCACTTATTCAGTTTGGCGTTTGTTCCATTTGGCTTTTATTCAGTTTGGCATTTGTTCCATTTGGCGTTTATTCAGTTTGGCGTTAGTTCAGATTGGCGTTTGTTCAATTTGGCGCTTATTCAATTTGGCGCTTGTTCAATTTGGCGCTTGATCCGCGCCACCTGACCAGGATGCAGTGTTTGGAGTTGATGTGTAAGATTCAGAAACATTCATTGGAGAATTAACTTCTAAGGGCCCCCAGGTTCTACTTGGCATAGGAACCCTCAAAAGTGTTAATCCGGGCCATGAGCATAAGATGGTACAACATTTCTGCTTCAACTCACACATACAATTCTCTTCTTCACCTCACTATAGTAAAATGCATCTTTTTTTAATTTCTGGTAATTCTGCAGCATAGCATAGGGATTAGCCAAATACATTTGGTTTAATTCAGAACTGTTTCAGGGCTGCAAATCTTGTTAGTTGACATGGTAACCTCATTAAAATAATCTATTCCGTTCATTAATTTGCTGAAGGTCTATGTATAATTTGGGTCTCCAAATATTTTTTTAAAAATATCTGCCACTCTTCTTTTCAAGAGACCATTACCTCCAGAAATTTCTTGTCAAAATAGTGTCAAAACGATTTTTAAAACTTAAAATAAGTGATTAATATAATTAAAAAAAAATAAAAAATCAGTTGACTTCATGTAAATGAACTTTATTAGATAGATGCGCCACCAAACAATTGGCAATAAAAACATTGGCAATAAAAAACCCCACAGTCTACTCCTCTACTCGAATTCTGATGTGTTGTCATCTCCTCACATTACTTTCATTTGAATGAACCATGGATTTAATATTTGAATTATTTCCACATGGAAGGTTGTATTGAGTTGAATAGGAATAGGGAATACCTGTATTTGATTAAGGAATTCTGGAAATGTGAGGTGACTACCTTTGCCACAAAAATGGGAAAGGGGGGGCAAGACATACTTTGGTGACTCAAAAAAAGTCACTTCATTTTTAAGTTTTTATCGTGTTGAAGTAAAGAAAAAAAAGCCAACATGTAAAATTGTTCTCTGTAAGGCCTTGTTTCCATTGGGTTGAAAATTTGAACTTTTTGAAAATGACTACGTTTGTTCTATTTTTCAACAGTTGAAATCTTCAAAAAGTTCAAGGTTTCGCCCCAGTGGAAACAAGGTATATATGACCTCGTTTCTATTGGGGTGAAAAATTTAAACTTTTTGAAAATTTAAACTGGTGCCGGGGTCGACTCTGTTGTCGGCTGTGGGCCAGCCTCTGTTCCTCTGAGGGTTGACTTTACCGGGCGCGACATTTACTTGCCTGGCCTGGTAACGGCTCACAAAAAGACCGTGTTTTAACGAGAATCTTCCTGTATAGTGTGTGATGATTCCAAAGTGTCCTCAGTCTTTTTATTTGCTTGAGTCACTGGAGGCTCCAGGCGGAGAGACTCAGGTAATATCTGAGTGCCTTCCGCTGGATACTTCGTTGTTTTCAGAGTACTAGAACCCAAAACAATTTGAGACACAACACTTTCGTAGTAGTAAAATAAAATATACTCTTTTACTTCTATGATCAATAACATAACAAAGTTGTGTACAGTTCTTTACATAAAAATCACTCTCTTCAAGTTAGAACTTTAACTTTTCTAAGTCTCAAAACTCTGACTCTAGTTCAAACTTACTCGTTTGAACTCTACACTCTGACTGTCCTCACACTCAAGTCTCAAGCTCACTTGTCCGGTCTCCTGGGAGGGGCAACTGTCACCTCAGGGCTTAATGATTGACCAACTGGGCCAATCATTGCCCTGGGCTGGGGATATTACCTTAAAAGGAAAGGTATTTTTGGGACTCTATTCCCAATTTCTCACGGTTGGACTGGGTTCCACGAATTCACTTAGAATTCGGGCCACCCAAGTCCGAACATCTGTGCACCGAGGGGTGCCATACTGTCAAGACGGAATTTTGACTAAAGTGTTTCACCTTCTGTTTCTACAGGGTGTCACAAAAATGTGTTAATGCATTTCTATTAGTAGCATAAAAACTATTAAAAAAGTATAAGATGGTTGGATAGATAGAAATGATAAAATTCCACTTACCAGACACCCAAGTGCCATTAAAGGACAAAGTCGTGAAATTATCTTCTAAGAAATCTTCTAAGGTCAATCTTTCTCCTTTGACCCGTGGTCCAGTATCACCAGGAGTAAGGAGAACGACAGCTGTGACAATCAAGGAACACACTGCCAAGATGACCAGCAAAGCAATTCCGATACCACGCCAATTTCTTTGACTTGGACTACTGGCCACAAGTTCCTGAAAAATGGAAAATGTAAACATTGTAAATTCTCTATATAAAAAAAACTGTTAAAACGTTTTTGTTTGTTTGTATTTTTATGTGTAAAGAGTCGGAAATAGAGACCTACAAAAAGCCCATAGGCCACTGGGCCTCTGAAAATTATTAAAATTATTTTTAGGTATTTTTATGAGCATTTTAATGGATTTTTTTTTTGCTTACGAGCACGTACTCAATGGAGTTTAACATAAAAGTTAGAAATTCGCGATTTTGAAACAGTTTTTAAAAATAGAACCGCACTTACCAATTTTTTGTCATTCAATCACTCGATCAGCATATATTTAAGGTGCACATTGCACTTTGAAAACTTAACATTGGACAACTTTCAATATAAAAAATAAACATATTGCCGGAACGCTATTTTGAAAATTAACATTTTTTCTTTAACATTGGGGTCTGTGGGCTCAATAGAAGAAGAAAAAAACGATGCTAGCGCTCTTTGCGGAGATTTTTCGAAGTAATTTTGTGATGTAGCCTCTTTAATTCAAAATATAATCAACTATACTAGTGGCAAATCATTGACAGTGAAATCAGACATAAAAGATTAAAATAATCTGTTCAAATTGTTATTTGTTTAATTGCGCCAAAAAGGGACAACAAAAGACCTAACGACCTCTGATATTTTTTTTGTGTCATACATAATGTTACATAGCCTCTAATAAATCTATGTTGTAATCTGTAGGCCTACTAATTAAAATTAACTGCAGTACCACAGTAGAAGTGGCGCCGCAGGATAATTTTATAGGGGGGGGGGGAGCCATTCCCAAGCTACTATTATGAACTAAAAAATTATTAGCCCATACCATTATGACCCTAACATGTGGCTCACAGAAATAAGTGACTTCAAGTACTCATATTTTTTTTATTAAGAGCCTAGGTACACCTCCATCTTGTTTGCTTTGAGCAGACGACAACAAGACCACTGAGTGTTACTACATTTTGTTACTAAAATTTCGAGAAATAATCTCACAATTGCTCAATGAAGATACAGTAAAGCACAAAATACAACAGAAAGTATTGTTCTTTAAGTGTTCGCTTTATATAAATTTTGAAAATGTCCTTCTATTTTTAAACAAGGTTGAAAATCGTTCGTTTTTTAACTCCATGTTAAATCCCGTAGGACCAAAAAAACCGTCCCATAAACATTTGAAGAACTCTTGTTAAAAACGATTTAGAACAATTACAAAAAAATTAGCACGTGCTTTCATGTATTGGCTACACGATGTTTCCTTTTTATAAATTTTGAAAAGGTCCTTCTATTTTTTAAGTCGATGTTAATCCCATAGGACAAAGACACCAGCCCACAAACATTTGAAGAACTTTTGTTAAAAAACGACTTAGAACAATAACAAAATAATTAGCACGTGCATTCATCTATTGGCTTCACGATGTTTTCTTTTTATAAGCTTACCACATGAAATTATTTTTATATTAATTATTATGTGGCTTCAAACTGGGAGAAAATACGTTAAAAAACCATTTTAAAATCAAAAACGACTGCAGCGCCTACATTCGGAGAAAATTTAAATTAAACGCTATATCTAGGCTCTAATTATTATCAAAAAGATAGACATAAAAGCAAAATAAAATAGCAGAAGTTCAAGTTTTTTTTAAAATTAATTTCCAGTATTTTTATCCTTAAAAAGTAGTCTCGGTCAACGTGGTCCCATAGGACCAAAAAACCATCCCACAAACATTTGAAGAACTCCCATTAAAAACGACTTAGAACAATCACATAAAAATTAGCACGTGCATTAATCTATTGACTTAACGATGTGTTCTTTTTATAAGCTTAGCACGCGAACTTATCTTTCTATTAATTATTATGTGACTTGAAACCTGGAGATAAAATGTTTAAAAACCGTTTTTCCAATCAAAAACGATCGCAGCACCTACATTCGGAGAAATTTTGAACTAAACGTTGTATCTAGGCTCAACAATACTTGAATACCGCATTTACCAAATGCGGTATTCAATTCTGGATGCAATCTGAACACAATATTTATGACTACCACTGACTGCTAATACAGTGTAATATGACTATCAAAAAATATTTCTCACAATTTTGATTTTCTCTTTTCTTTTGTAATTAGCCTCGAGTTGTTTTCGAATCAAGCTATAATAATAAATAGTGACAGACACCTTCCAGATACAAAAGAAAGCCATCAAAAAACTAAAGTGTGAGACTGAACAGGTGCTCTTATTTATCAGAAAGGTGAAAACAGAACAAAAATAGAAGTGGGAAGCCATAAAAAAATGTTACAAACAAAATTCAGTAACTTTTTCTTTCATTTTAAATATCAAAGTAAAAAAAAAATTAGCACCCATATTTAATTATAAACAATAGTATCCAAGTTACACACAGTGGCGTAGCGAGTTTGGGGCGGAGGATGCGGTCCGCCCCGGGTGGCACTTTTTTTTTGGGGCGGCACTAACGAAAAGTAAAGATTCTTTTCCTATCGGGATTGTAGAGGGGTCGCCCTAAAACACAGAAAATGAAAATAAACGGGAACCCTAGAAAAAAATTATGAAACGTTTGTTGCTCGCTGCGCTCGCAGAATGTATTCTGGAACCCACCACTATTTTTTTTATCTCCGGAAAATTGATAATTGATCTTTAATAAGCAATTACTGGTTTATTTAATAATTTCGTAATTATATAAAACGAGTGCGGTAACCGGTCATAAATGACGGGAGCAAAATTCTAGTTTAATTTTACTACTAAAATTATTTAAGAGCCTAGATACACGTCGTCCATCTTGTTGTTGTGAGCAAACGACAACGAGACAAACGAGTGTTCTTATTTGGTGTTACTAAAACTGCAAGAAATCGCCTCACAATCGCTCAATTAAAATACAGTAAAGCGCAAAATGCAATAAAAAGTATTGTTCTTTACGTGCTCGCTTTATATAAAAAATTTGATAAAGGTACTTCTAATTTTAAACAATTTTCAAAATCGTACGTTTTTTGAACCCTATGTTAAATCTCATTGGATCAAAAACGGTCCCACACACATTTGAAAAACTATCGTTAAAAACGATTTAGAACAATAACAAAATAATTAGCACATACTTTCATGTATTGGCTTCACAATGTTTTCTTTTTATAAATTTTGAAAAGGTCCTTCTATTTTTAATAACGTTTAAAATCGTACATTTTTTAACTCTATGTTAAGTGCCATATGAGCAAAACACCGTCCCACAAACGTTAGAAGAACTCCCATTAAAATGATTTAGAACAACCAAAAAAAATTAGCCCAGACTTACACGTGTTTATTGCCTTTAGGGTGATTCTTTTTTCTAAATTCTGAAAGGTCCTTCTATTTTTAAACAAGGTTCAAAATCTTACCTTTTTTAACTCCATGTAAAGTCTCATAGGAGCAAAAAACTGTCACCCAAACATTTGAAAAACTCCCATTAAAAACGACTTAGAACAATCACATAGAAATTAGCACGTGCAATAATCTATAGGCTTCCCGATGTTTTTTTTTATAAGCTTAACACGTGAAATTATTTTTCTATTAATTATTATGTGACTTCAAACCTAGAAAAAAACATTAAAAAAATCGGTTTTTTTTAATCAAAAACGATCGCAGCGCCTACATTCGGAGAAATTTTGAACTAAACACTGTATCTAGGCTCTTAACTATTTTATTCAAATACTTCATTTTATTCAAATACTTCATAGGCACCTTTACTATCGTTTGGGTTCTTGGATCGGGACAGCACAACATCAAGTTGACCATGAGAAAAAACCGGTTCATTTAAATTTAAATAAATTCCGACGTGCTTAAACGTTGTGTCCTTGTTTGTACAGCGTTATACACAGACAGACGGACAAAGCTTAATATATATATAAAATTCTATAACATTTATTCTATATATTTAATAATTAAAAATTAACATCTTTTCTTTAAGAGCCTAGATATAGCATTTAATTTCAAATTTCTCCGAATGTAGGCGCTGCGATCGTTGTTGATTTAAAAATGGTTTTTAGGTTCATATAATAATTAATAGAAAAATAATTTCACGTGCTAGCCTTATAACAAGGAAACATCGTGAAGCCAATAGAATAATGCACGTGCTAATTTTTTTGTTATTGTTCTAAGTCATTTTGAAAGAGAATTCTTCAAATATTTGTGGGATGGTTTTTTGGTCCTATGGAACTTAACATGGAGTTAAAAATCGTACGATTTTAAACGTTATTAAAAAGTAGAAGGACCTTTTCAAAATTTATAAAAAGGAAACATCGTGAAGCCAATATATGAAAGCACGTGCTAACTTTTTTTCTTATTGATCTAGATCGTTTTTAACGAGAGTTCTTCAAATGTTTGTGGGATCGGTTTTGATCTAATGGGATTTAACATGGGGTTAAAAAAACGAACAATTTTGAACGTTGTTTTAAAATAGAAAAACCTTTTCAAAAATTATATAAATCGAGCCCATAAAGAACAATAGTATTATTGCATTTTGCGCTTTCCTGTATTTTAATTGAGCGATTGTGAGGCGATTTCTTGCAATTTTAGTAACACCATATAAGAACACTCAATTGTCTCGTTGTCGTCTGCTCAGAACTACAAGTTGGAGGTGTAGCTAGGCTCTTAATATTTGGTGTATGGGGGTCAATAGAAAAAAACGATGCTAGTACTCTTTGCAGAGATTTTTCGAAGTCATTTTGTGAGCTAAGTGATGCACACAGGCAATTAGAAATCGGGACATACAGAAGTTGGCTCCGCCCTTTTTGACGACTGACAACTTCTAATTGGTTTGTTGTATGATTCGACGTTGAAAACGGCGGAGCATATGTGACGTCAGACTACATAAGCAACCAATTAGAGGTTGCCGGCCGTCATAAAAAGGGCGGAGCCAACTTCTGTATGTCCCGATTTCTAATTGTCTGTAATAGATGCAAATGAGCCACATGTCCAATAAGCGCCTCTAGTGGCAGTAGGCTAAAAGATGGTCCCCAAGAAGTTAGTAGACGAAACCTTAACATAGAACTCTATGGAAAAATCGCTGCACAGGTAAGTTTTTTTGCCGTTTTCTCACAAATTAGTTGCCCAATTTTTGTGAATTCTTGAAAAATTAAATTCAAAAGTACGTAGTTTCACATCCATGCATTACTTTTGTTTCACATTGTTTTCAATGTTTGTTCTGAACGTTGCTATTAAACCGAAACTTTTAACATGGAAGCCAATGGAGATTTCAATAAGTCGGTAAGTTCTTTTGCTTATTTCTTGTAAATTACTTGCACAATTATCGTTAAATTTTAAAGAAATAAAGATAAATAGGTAGTTTTATAATTAATCATTGTTTAATTAAATGTTCTTCCTGTTTGTTTGTTTTTCATGTGTTATTCAAAAAATTCACTTCAACTATTCAGTGTACGGTTCAGAATAAAACATTGAAAACAAACAAACAACGAGGGACATTAAAAATCCAATGCCTGATTGTGAAACTACATACTTTTTTCTTTATTTCTTTAAAATTTCACGATAATTGTGAAAATAATTTTGCAAGAAATAAGCAAAAGAACTTAGACATATCGAAATCTCCATTGGCTTCCATGTTAAAAGTTTAGGTTTAACAGCAACGTTCAGAACAAAACATCAAAAACAAGAAAACAATGTGAAATATTAAAAAACTAATGCAAGGATGTGAAACTATGTACTTTTGTTTTTATTTTTCAAGAATTCACGAAAATTGGGCGTGTAATTTGCGAGAAAACGGTAAAAAAAAACTTACCAGTGCAGCGATTTTTCCATAGAGTTCTATGTTAAAATTTCGTCTGCTAACTTCTTAGGGGGTGGGCCATCTTTTAGCCTACTGCCCCTAGAGGCGCTTATTGGACATATGGCTCATTGATGCCAGATGTTCTAAATGCTTGTGTTCTAAACAGGATTAGTTAGTTGTAAATTGTTACCATAACTTATTATAAAAAAATTCAACAGTATTATATCAAAATCATTTATACCTCACTTCCTGGACTGGCCAAACCAGGAGCGGCCGATTTTCGACGAAAGTCTGGGCCAGATGATTTCATTTTTGAATCCATTATTATTGAATATTAATAATAATTATAAAAATGTTCCACAAACAAAATGAACGCGTTAAATAAACATGAACACACGTATTTTGTCTTTTTTTTACTTGCCAAACTGAGCAAATTTCTGGTCCTTTTTTGTTTTTTGTATATATTGTACACTATTCACAAATTTGAGCAAATGTAGATTTAAAAAAAAAAAAACATTTAAACACACCAATCAAAAACACGTGTTTCAAAAGAAAAAAATGACAATAAACTGAAGGTTATTATTATAGAGAGGGAAAAAAAGAAGTTAATTAACAAAAAGCATTAATTATTTGAAGAGTGTTTTGAAGGTCATACAACAAAACATTTGTTTACAATGGAGAATTAAACTTTAAATTATTTTTTTAAATATCGTTAATTGTTTTCTTTTTCAATTTTTTTCAATTAGAAATCTTAAAAAATACCTTTTTTTATAATAACATTCATTTAAATATTTCTTTCTTGCAGAATATCCTATGTGGAATTTTTTTTTCAGCCTAAAATAAATTTGGAAATATTAATTAATTTTTAGAAACGTGACGCTAAAAAAGCTCAAAATTCTAGAAAACAACAATTCAAAGGGCAACGGAAAGAATGAATCTGCAAAACTTGCATGAGCTCAGAACAAATTAAATAACACTTTTCTTTTTAAGTAATTTAAGTTTCTAATTACAATTGTATCCAAATATAAATTTAGTTTCTTAAAAGAAAATATGAAGAAAAAAACACCAAGAATATGAATTTAAAAATATGCTAAAAAAACAAATCAATAGTTAAATATTAACTGTCGAAATTGTTTTTTTATTATTATTGAATTGTAACAAGGAAATTTTAATTTAAATTTAAATATTAATATTGTTTGTAATAAATATACTTATGCTTATAATATATATATATATATAGATAGCTATTTTTTTAATGGAATCTTAATTATTCGAGCAAAATTGGAAGAACTTGAAAGAGACTTGAAATATTAAAATCTAAGCAGAAATGTCAAATTTTGTTAACTTTTAAATTTTTAAATCACTATTATTATCGATGATAATTAATGGAAGCATGTTGAGGAAAATGAACCAAAAAAAATATTTAAGGGCGACTAAAGATGTTATTTAAGAAATGATAATTAAGAATTAAATCGATAAAAAAAATTAGAGAACAATTAAGAAATCTATTGTAATAAAACCAAACCAAAAAAACAATGTAATTAAAATGATTTTTTTCTTTGTAGTTCTGGTATTAAAAAAAAGCTCAGGTTGCAATTTAAATGTAATTAAAAAAAAATTAACGGAATTTCTTAATTAAATTTTATGCTATGAATGCAAATAAAACAGAGAGAGATATATATGGTAGAAATTATTTGTTATATTGTTTTTGCATGCAATTTTTTTGTTTGGAGAATATATGCTTTTTTTACGGAAATAATTTTACCTTAAATAACGCACTATGTAATATGGCCTGTTACATGTGTTTAGAACGTGGTTTTATGCTAGTTATTTAAACAACAATGTCTTAGCATCCAAAACGGTTGTTGTAAACGACTTGCATTGCAAACATGCAACAATTCAATTTCAAGTCAAGTAATATAGTGAAAAGTAATTATTCTTGTTTGGTTTTGAAACCATAAATCTAAACAGTTATTATTATCTTAGCGCAAATATGGAGCCATTAAAATAACTTGATCATAAAAAGAAATCAATAAAATTCATCTGTTTTTCTAAACCAAAAAGAAAAAAAAACATTTGTTAGACATGCAATAAAAAAAAGATTAATTCTTGAAAATACTTAAATATAAAACAGACAAAGACAGTATTTTAAAAATATTATTATTTAAAAAAATCAATAAATTAATAAAAATAACAATATTTTTTAAAAATATCAATATTTAAAAAAATATCAATATTTAAAAAAATATCAATATTTAAAAAAATATCAATATTTAAAAAATATCAATATTTAAAAAAATATCATTATTTAAAAAAATATCAATATTTAAAAAAAATAATTTTAAATAATTTTTTTTCAAAAAGTCTAACCGTTTTAAATAAACACCTGATTTTAATCTAGTTTAATATATTAATTAATGCTATAATAAGAAATAATGTGTTTTTTTAAATATCAATATTTAGAAAAAAATATCAATATTTTAACAAACAAAAAATATGAATATCAAAATAATCAAGAAATAATTAGTCTAACCGTTTGAAATAAACACCTACTTAAACTAGTTTAATATACTGTGTTAATTAATGTTATAATAAGAAATATATTTTTTTAACTAATGAAAAAAGTATTTTTTTTAGATTTCAAATAATCTTAAATAGAAAAAAAAGACAACACTTATAAATTTGTAAAAAAAAAAAACAGAGATAGAAAGAAACAAACTATACTTAAAATGTCGAATTAATTTATAAATCCATTTAATGCTGTTCCATATGTAAACTAAAAAATATTTTTTTAAAAAAAGGGGTAAAGTAACATATTTGATGACTGAAAAATATTTTTTAAAAAAAAAATCAAATCAAACACACTGTAGAATTAACAAGCGACCAACACACTCAACACACACAACACACATACATTCAGATTGCAAAAAAAAACCATAAAGAGTATGAAATTTTCAGTTGACCACAGATAGAAGTGTTATTTGAAAGAAAAAAATAACACATGAAACAGAAAAAAATGTTTGTTTGTTTGTTTACAAGCACACCAAAAACAACAGCAGTAGATATAGTGTCAAATTTACATCATTTCTTAATTTCATATGGTGCAATAAATTTTGTCCTTTTTTCTCTTCTTTGGTTTTTTGTCTATTTCATGAAAAAATAAATTCAGACAACTCTCAATATGAGGAATTAATAAATAAATTTTTGGAAAAAACAAAACAAACACACACACACACATACATACACCGACATTGCAGCAATGAAAATACACCATTCACAGTAGTCGCCATACTCAAAAATTTGCACGGGGATGCCCAAAAATCGAGCTCTCCAAAACAGCTGCTGCAGACTAGCTGCTTTCTATCAGCTATCTATAGGTTTTTGAGAACATTTTTCAGGTTCCACAAAAACCTAAGTGAGATCAACATTTTTGCTCAATGCTTTTTCTCTCTATCTCTCTCTCACTCTCTCTCTCTCTCTCTCTGTCTCTCTCTCTGTCTCTCACTCTCTATCTCTCTCTCTCTCTCTCTCTCTCTCTGTCTCTCTCTCTCTCTCTCTCTCTCTCTGTCTCTCAGTCTCTTTCTCTCTCTCTCTCTGTCTGTCTGTCTCTCTCTCCCTCTTTCTCTCAACTATCTGAGTCAGAATGATGCTACAAGATATAAATGCAAACAGCAAATAGGAAAAAAAAAACTTGATGGTTGTGTGCACGTCATCAGTGTAACTACTATTTATTATGGAAATAATGTAACATTGAATTGTGGGTCACAACGTTTTTTTTTATAATCATTATTCATCAAGATTCATGGTCAATGCATAAGATTTTATCATTTTGAAAAGTTTCCCAAATAAATAAATATTACTGTATGGGGTGGGTCACAGTGTGACAGGTTTTCAAGACTTTTTTCACAACTATAGAAAAAATCTTTTAAATTGAACACAAAACTGACTATTAATTTTGTTTTCCCCATCCTTCTTCTACATATTCGTATGCCATTCAAATATATAACTGTAACAACGGCAGACTTATTTACATTAACATTTGTCACAAACTCACCCCTCAATGCGGGGTGTGACCTTTGGGGACAGGTGTAACATTGGTAGTAAACACATGAGAAAGAAAAGATGTCACCAAGTAACCCAACCACAACCTTTATTTAGACTTAATTACACATTTTTGTTTTAGAATTAACATAAAAAGAGTATAAATTTAAGTGAGATTTTTCCTAAACGGCCTCATGGTAATTCCAACTCATTTTTATAGCCCCCATCTGTTTATCTGTTTGAGAAGACCGATCAGCATAAGTAGTTCTTGTCTCGAATACAAGATTTCATTTGGGGTTGACGGCCATTTCCAATTACTTCTGCCCCTTTCCATAGCACTGACCATGTACCCATCTTCTCTGTAACTCTTCCAGGGAAGAGTTCCCCTTTTAGTTGATGACTACAGGATCACCTCCGCTTTGAAGCTAACCTCTTGATGATGTGTCTCTTTGAAGCATCCCTGGGAGATACGAGAACATTTTAGGATTCGGATTCGAAAAAATTTTAGTATTCGTCCCCCTCCCCATGAAATTCTCCTGCAGGCACCACTGATCATATTGCATCAGAAATTTCTATCATCATCATCATCCTTATCATCAGGTCCAACCCCATCACCTGTTTAAGCTGCTCATCCTCCCCACTCCTAGTTACATGCCCAAACCATCTCAACCTATTTTCCTGCATCTTTTCTAGTACTATGATGCTTGCTACCCCTACACTCCTTCTGATAAAGTCATTTCTGGTCCTATCCTTTCCTGTTACTCCACACATAAACCTTAGAATTCGCATTTAATAATAAAAGAAGAAATACAGTCATGGTTCAGTGTTTTTGCTATTTTCAGCTAAATTTATTGACCTGTTGCTAGGAAATAAATGGTCACATAAGGAAAGCATCCACTAGAAAAGAAAATTTCTGACGTTTTCGGCTCAAATAGAATGTAGGTCTATATAAAATTAATATGGAAGTCTTATATGTTTTGTGTGCGGACTATTTCGATTTCTCTTGTTCATGTAGACCTATCTCACTGTGCAAGTGTTTTGTTATCGTCACTAACTGCACATTCTGTTATTCATCGATTTTGGCTAGCCGAGTGACGTCACGTTCATATTATTTTCATGGATGTATATGAGTATTACACTGAGTAACATTACTAAAAAAATCCATATGCAAACATTCTCCAATAAAGTGTGCGTGTCTACCGCGTGTAACACGTGTTTGTGTTAAATGCGTGTTTGTATATACATGTATGTCATGATGATAGGCTGTATATTCAGCTGGGACGATTTTTTTTTTTAAAAGATTCTAATTGAGACAACACTCAGGGTTTGGAGGTGGAGGCTATCCGGTGACGTGAAGGTAGCGAAAAAAAAAGTGTAAACAAATGAGCGGTTAAGTAGCAAAAAAGCATAAGCATTTAGAAGCGGAACAAGAGCATATAAAAGAATTAGTGGGGTAACCCGTCATAAATGACGGGAGCAAAATTAACAGGCATTTGTGCGCATGCGCGTCGTTTTTCCCTTTTTTACTCCTTTCATTTCAATTTTCGTCACCCCCTCCCACTTTTCTATCTCCCCCTTCCACTTTTCTCTCCCCCCTCTACACTTTTCAACCTTTTCCCCCTCTCCAATTTAATATCATGGGGTTCTTGGATGGGAAGGGTGCAACATATAGTTGACCTTGAGAAAAAAAAAAGTTCATTTATTCAAATTTATATAAATTCCAATGTGCTTCAATGGTTGTACAGCGTTATCCCAAAAAGAGAGAAAGATATATACATGTAGAAAGACACACAGAGACACAGACCTGGCAAAATTATATATATAATATCACAGGTCTGTATGTGTGTGTGTGTGGAGTAACAAAAACCATTGAAGCACGTCGGAATTTATATAAATTTGAATAAATGAACCTTTTTTTTCTCAAGGTCAACTATATGTTGAACTCGCATATATTGACACGCATGCGCACAATTGCCTGTGAATTTTGCTCCCGTCATTTATGACGGGTTACCCCACTAATATATATATAATTTACAAATGGAGCAGTGAGATGAAAACTGCTAATTTATCTCAAAGTGTTAAAATAACACTATTTCAATCACTATTTCATGAATCCCATCATATCTGTGAATCGATTTTTGATGTAGATCAACCATTACTACAGTAACACCCTGTATCCCGCCTTCCCTTTATTTTCATAGCCTTGGAGTCCCTCGTACCCCAAGTGCCACATTTCCGCCCCTGTAATTACCCTCTAAAATAAACAAGTAAAATAAACAAGTAAATCGACAATCTGCATTCGTCTCGCCTGTGTCCAAAGGAAATACCAAAGGGAACAACCCCGGCAACTTTAGGAATCAAGTCTGAATCATACATACTCTTGCCGTACGGCAGTAGCAGAGCCAAGTGGGGTTCCGGGGGCCCTAACCCCCCTCCTCTCGAGGAGATAGTTTTTTCTCGGTCTTTCTTTTTTCTTTCTATCTCTCTTTCTCTTAACCTGTACTTTCAGAACTCTTTTGTCCCACCACCATAATAATTGCTCAACTAAGCAACATTTCAGCTAGTCGCCAACTACAGCGTGCAGTGTCATGTCGCCCCAAACCACCATGTGGAACGTTCCATCCGAGAAACAGCCCATATACTGTATATACACCACCACAACTCCGCCACATATTGAAGACAACTTAAACGCTCACACTTCACCATACAATTGAACATACATGTGTTGTTTACAACAAAGTATGCTGGCAAATGAAGACACCTGAGTGGTGTCTGAATGTCAAGTGAGTACGTTAAGTGAGTCACCGCATAGAAAGAAAAAGTTCTTCTTGGTATTCCTTTTGACTTCTGGCATGAAACTTATGCAAGTTCTACAAGCCAGTTTTGCATGTCGCAGTATGCCACCTTATAGCATACATTGCACAAATTGATTTCATATGATGCATACATGAACCTTATTAACCCTCAAAGGTTTAAGGGCTAAATGTGAAACATACAATAGAAAGTTCTTTAGGCGGTAGGTGCGGCACGCATGCTGTAGTGGGTGCATGATTAGCTTTATTGTGAAGAAATAATTTTGGACCCCCCATAAAAAAAATCCAGGCTACGCCACTGGCGTACAGCGGTATCCGCCCCAAACTAAAAGGATCCAGACTTGAGTCCCGTAACAGGTGCTCTACACTGTTACACTACTGAGCCCCCTTTACGTTTTTGAAACGTCGGCGTCTATGCAAGATAAGGCCACTTTCATGAAATCAGCACTTGGCGAATGAATGTTAGCAGTGTAAACGTGGCTTAATGATGATTATTATTATTATTATTACCAGTGGGGTAACCCGTCATAAATGACGGGAGCAAAATTCACAGGCAATTGTGCCCAGCATTAGAATTTCTTTTCCTCCGCCCTTTTATGACGGCACACCAAGTAACAAACCCAATTAGAAATTGATGACATTCATAAAAGGGCGGAGCAAAAGAAATTCTAATCCTGGGCACAATTGCCTGTGATAAATTCTAGTTTAATTTTGCTATTATTCCCTCCCCTTTTTATATTTGAAAGAGAAAATGAGCTTTTCATTTTCTCTGGTGTGCGCATGCGCGTTGTTTGTTCCTTTTTTTACTCCTTTCATTTCAATTTCAGTCACCCCTTCCCTTTTTTCTCTCTCCACGTTTCTCTCTCCCCCCTCTACACTTTATAAACCTTTTCCCCCTTTCCAATTTAATATCATGGGGTTCTTGGATGGGAAGGGTGCAACAGGTAGTTGACCTTGGAAAAAAAAGCAGTTCATTTATTCAAATTTATATAAATTCCGACGTTACACACACAGAGACCTGGGATATTATATGTATAATTATTATTATTATTATTATTATTATTATTATTATTATTATTATTATTATTATTGCCAATTTTCATAAAAATAGTCATCAACTCATGATTATAATTTTAATCATAGTAAACAAAATAAACACGATTATTAGCAAATGATTGTTCGGGTTTAAGATTCTCATAAATTTCTTGTCTGTTATCTTGAGTGTAAAACTGAGATTATGGTTTTTTTTTGGCACTAAACCAAAACAATTGTGAAATTGAATAGAATCTCATGTGTGCATGTCCATTGTATTAACTATAGAGAATATCTCTATACGAGTGTAGAAACGCTCTCAAGTAATATCTTCGTGGCAAACACACTCAATACAAAAAAACAAAACAAGTCACAATAAAATATCTTTTCCTCTGAAGAAAACACATTCTTACAAGTTGAATTTATTTGAAACAATGACTCTTTAATTATTAGCCACCAAAGACAAACAGGACACCAATTTTGGCATTCTCCTCAAATATTCATTTCATAAATTAAAACTTAATTTAACAGAACTGTTATGATACCCAAAAGATTTTAGCTAACGTTGGTGTTGGTGAACAAATTTGTAAACAATTAGTAATTTTTGAGGAATAGGAAATAAATGGTTCCTTGGAATAGCGTCATGGGTATATATTACTGATATCATAACCTTCTACTATACTGTAGAAGAAGTTCTCCTTATTCTGTTCCTTTAAGGGGCTACATCACAAAATTACTTCGAAAAATCTTCGCAAAAGATCGGCTAGCATCGTTTTTCTTTTGAGCCCATAGACCCAATGTTAAAGAAAAAATGTTAATTTTTAAAATACACCGTCGCGGCATATGTATATTTTTCATATTTAAATTTGTCCAATATTAAGTTTTCAAAGTGCAATGTGCACCTTAAATATATGCCGATCGAGTGATAGAATGACAAAAAATTGGTAAGTGCGGTTATATTTTTAAAAACTATTTCAAAATCGCGAACTTATAACTCTTATGTTAAACTACATTAAGTACGACGTGCTTGTAAGAAAATAAACATCCATTAAAATGCTCGTAAAAATAATTTTAAAAAAAAAAGATCAGCACGTGCACCAATGTATTGGCTTCAATGTGGTTTAATTGCGATTTTTTAAAATTATTTTTAGGTATTTTTACGAGCATTTTAATGGCTGTTTTTTTCTTATGTGGGCGTACTCAATGGAGTTAAACATAGACTTTAAGACTTAGAAATTCGCAATTTTGAAATAAGTTTTTAAAAATATAACCAAACTTACCATTTTTTGTCATTCTATCATTCGATCAGCATCTATTTAAGGTGCACATTGCACTTTGAAAACTTAATATTGGGACAACTTTAAATCTGAAAAATAAACATGTTGCCGCAAAGTGTGTATTTTAAAAATTAACATTTTTTTCTTTAACATTGGGTCTATGGGCTCAATAGGAAAACGATGCTAGTTGCTCTTTGCGGAGATTTTTCGAAGTAATTTTGTGATGTAGCCTCTTAAGATATCATTTCAAACTTACGACACCAATCGAACACGGACTTAATTCCTACTTTTGAATACACCCTGTATAAGAACACAATTTTTCTGATAAAAATAAAAAAAACTCCATCTGATTCTAAAATGCTCTCGTTTTTTAACGCTCTTAATCAATATTATGAGTGTCAACGTCTATTTATAGGCGTGAGCGCAACAGAACTCTTAAAAATGACACACAAACTGAAAGAAATATTGGATTTCTAATATTCTGAACACGAACTAAAGGGGAGCTTTCTTAAATAGGTAAAAATGTGAATTTTTCACCATTAGAATCTGGTTAGAGGCTAGAAATCAGAGGTCAAATGTGTAAACACCTGATAATTTAAATGCATTTAAATAATAAATATGTTCTACATAGCCTCCTGTGAAGGGCTAACAAACAATATGTCGAATTCAATTTATTCAGTTAATTAATCTGAAAATATTGAGTTAATACTTAAATATAATTATAGAAACTATTGACAAAATATTCATTTAATATTTCAATTTAAAATATTAATAATAAAGTCAATTTTTATTTGGTTCATGTCCTTAACTGGATTCCGTATAATTAATTCACCTAAACACATTTAATTTGAATTCATTTATCTCATGTGTGTACAAGGTAATAGCCATATATATCCAGGTTGATACGCCAGACTGTATTTTGGTTGGCAAGGTAAGGGTGCCTTACTAAAAACCAGGAAACTCAGAAGTAAAATTTTAAAAATTAAAATTAAATCTGAAGGAGCCATTTTGAAGACTTTTCCAACAACAACAACAGTTTCTGGTTGACCTAATAACCCCCCAAAAAAGGTGTCATTTTTCGAGCATTTAGGTCTAGTTGATAGGAATTTCATTCAGCAATTATTTTCTAGATTTTTATGTGGTTTCAAGTAAGTATAGTTTTAAAGCCTGGTTTACATTGGTAGAGTTGAATAGCATACTTTTTTTTGTACGTAATATTATTAAGAGGCTACATCCACTAAATTCTCCACAAAGTGCGCTAGCATCGTTTTTCTATTGAGCCCATAGACCCAATGTTAAAGAAAAAAATGTTAAGTGCTTAGATACAGCGTTTAGTTCAAAATTTCTCCGAATGTAGGCGCTGCGATCCTTTTTGATTGAAAAATCGTTTTTCAACTTTTTTTCTCCAGGTTTGAAGTCACAAAGAAAAAGAAAACATTGTGAAGACAATAGATTAATGCACGTGCTAATTTTATGTGATTCCTCTAAGTCGTTTTTAAAGAGAGTTCTTCAAATGTTTGGGTGACGGTTTTCTGGTAATATGGGACTTAACACGGAGTTACAAAAAAACGTAAGATTTTGAAAAACCTTGTTTAAAAATTGAAGGACCTTTCAGAATTTATAAAAAGGAAATATCATCGTGAAGGCAATAAACACGTGTAAGTACGTGCTAATTTTGTTTGGTTGTTCTAAATCATTTTAATGAGAGTTCTTCTAACGTTTGTTAAACGTTACTAAAAAATAGAAGGACCTTTTCAAAATTTATCTAAATCGAGCCCATAAAGAACTATACTTTTTATTGCATTTTGCGCTTCATTGTATTTTAATTGAACGATTGTGAGGGTATTTCTTGCAATTTTAGTAACATGTGACCGCCCATATAAGAACACTCATTTGTCTCGTTGTCGTCTGCTCAAAACAACAAGATGGACGTGTGTCTAGGTTCTTAATCTTTAAAATACACAACAATGGCGGCAATATGTTTATTTTTCATATTTAAAGTTGTCCAATATTAAGTTTTCAAAGTGCAAAAAAATGTCAAAATCGCGAACTTTTAACTCTGCGTTAAACTCCAGTGAGTAAGAAAAATAACCATTAAAATGTTCACAAAATACATAAAAATAATTTTAAAAAAAACTAGTCAGCACGTGCACCAACGTGTTGGCTTCTACGGAACCCTGTAAAGGACATGCAAGATTTTTTTTTAAAAATCTCGACATGCCGACTTTACTCTCGACATGCCGACTTTACTCTCGACATGCCGACTTTATTCTCGACATATCGACTTTATTCTCGACATGTCGACTTTTAATCTTTTTTATTCTCGACATGTCGACGTTTAATCTCTTTTATTCGGCCATGTTAATTATGCCATGTTGCGCGCACCATACTCTAATAATTAAAGTATTGCAAGCGCCCTCTTGTAGCAGCAATAATTTAATTATTAGAGTATGGTGCACACAACATGGCATAATTACCATGACAAAATAAAAGAGATTAAAAGTCGACAAGTCGAGATTCTGGAAAAAGTCGAAATGTCGAGATTAAAGTGGACATGTCAAGATTCTGGAAAAAAGTCGAAATGTCGAGATTTTTAAAAAAATCTAGCATGTCCTTTACAGTGCCCCGTAGGCTACACTTTTCTTTTTTTATGAACATTTTTTTAATGGTTGACATATTTTTTTAAAAAAAATAGAAGCATACTTTCCAATTTTCTGATGTTTTATCACTAGATAAACACATATTTAAGGTGCACATTGCACTTTGAAAACTTAATATTGGACAATTTTAAATATGAAAAATAAACATATTGCCCGCGACCTGTATATTTTAAAAATTAAACGTTTTTTCTTAACATCGGGTCTATGGGTTCAAATACGAAAACGATGCTAGCGCTCTTTTGCGGAGATTTTTCGAAGTAATTTTGCAAAGTAGTTAGGTTTTTTTTTTATTAGAAAATTCCACGTTTCAAAATGTCAATTCGAATAATTTGTATTGAGGTGGTTCTAGTATCTGTTGCAGGAAGCAGCCAACATCTTAAAAGTTCAGTTTCATGGAGCGTCTCTGCAATCGATCACGGATTTCACAGAGTTCATTTACAAACCAAAGGGAATGTGGAAAACACACAAAAAATCGTGTATATGTATAAAACGTTCACATCCCTATTTCTTACAGATAAATGGGTTTATGTTAAATTTTCGAGTTCTAAATTGTGGAATGATTGAGTAGTAGGTTTTTAGAAGTCTTATAATTTTATAATTAGAATGAAGAAAAACAAAAACCATGCAAGTAGCCAAGAGAGACTTGCAAGTCGGAAAAAAGCAAACCAACTAGAGAATAAAATAATGTATGAAAATTGCATTCTAAAAACAAACTACATGCAAATTAAATTACATTAAAATCATCAAAAACAATGCAACATGAAAGATGCACTTGTGATGGTCCCTTTTGCAGTAGGCAACAACTTGTATAAAACGTTGAATTATAGCAGAGATACCCAGCATTGCCCATGGCAAAATATGAAGGTACCTCTGTCACCGTGTTCTTCTTGCTTGAATATGAATTAGGCATACAACTTTTATTTTTATGAATGCATAGGTATATAAATATACATATACATACATATATAAATAATATAATAATATATATAATAAATATACATATATAATATACATACATATATAAATATATGTTGCATCTGGAATATAGACATTTGAACTAAAGACACATGCCCTAAAGACACTTGCCCTAAAGCCATTTCCCCTAAAACTATTTGCCCCTAAAGCCACTTGCCCTAAAACCATTTGCCATAAAACCACTTGTGCTAAAAGGATGTTTGCTATAAAACCATTTTCCCTAAATAGACATTTGCCCTAAAACAATTTGCCCTAAAAGGACATTTGCCCAAGTAAATTTTTGTCATTTGGCGTTTTTTGCATGCATGCGGCGTGCAGAACCTATTTAACATACTCCACCAAAAGACACAACCATATGAAAAGCTAGAACAAAAAAGTGGTTTTAGGCCAAATGTCTTTTATGGCAAATAGTTTTAGGGCAAATATCCCTTTAGGGCAATTGGTTTTAGGGCAAATGTCCCTTTAAGAGAAATGGTTTTAGGGCAAATGAGATAAATATATGATATAGTATTGCTGTGTGTGAGTATATAATGTGTATATATATATATATATATATATATATATATATATATATATTGTAACATCCCCGTTTCCGTAGGGTTAGTAGAGAGATCTCTGCTAGCCATCGAGAAGTGTCGAATGGATGTTGATGATTAAGTATTTCGGTCTATTGGCTCCTGTGTTGCTTACTTAACCACCAGGGACACAAGGGTCGGTACCTCAGGGGACCTGTGGTAGAGAATATTGTAGAGATGTCTTCTTACACTCAGCTGCTGGAGACTTCGTTGTCCGGTGGAAACATCGGCTAAGTGGCGGCTGCAATTCTAAGTCCCACTCCCGTAAAATAATCGAGTCCACACATTGAATTCGTACGTTGAAATTATCTTTATTCAATAAACAGAGAGTCCTGTAGATTGAGAGAGATATCGCATAACATCGGTCTGTCGTATAAAATCGAATCCCGAATCTGTCTCCTCTCAATCTACAACCTCTTGTATTTATACCCAAAATACAATGCAAACATCTGATTATGATAACAAAGGCTCCAGGTGTGTCCAAGTCTCTTGGACACACTCGGACCTAAAAGTGAGCTATCACTTTTACAAGAAACGAAAACATCTATAAGATGTACAAACTATAACAATACAGAAGGATGTACGACCATCCTTCTATTAACAATTTGTAAAGATTCTCACGTCCAAAAGTTCTGCATCGTTGGTTCTTCTAGGATCTATCCTATTAACCATCGATACAGTCCTTTTGGACTATCCTTCTCATCTTGGAGGGCAGGGAGTCATCGTCGCAATAACCTCCCAACAACCCCCAAGCATAAGGTGAGAACCCTTCATTACATCCGTGGTTACATTTACACGGTGATTCTAAAAACGCTAAATCTCAAACGATAGATTCGTTACAATATATATATATATATATATATATATATATATATATATATATATACATATATATATATATAGATATATGTATACATATAGATATATATATATTTATATATATATATATATATATATATATATATATATATATATAGAAAGCTATGAGGACATGTCTTAATCCCCCTGTCTTGCACGTGCATGGTGGTTGCTGGGGCACCCAGGTACCCTAATTCCCTTGTTGGGTCATAGGAAGCATTCCTGCCAAATTTGGCTCTTAAAGGTGAAAGGGTTTGGGAATGCATAGTGGAGAGACAGACAGACAGACAACACACATCCAAAAATATAGATGAGATATGTTACTGTCAGTCGGGTGCGATAATACAAATATCAACGCCATAGTACTTTGATATAAATAGGCAATGCAAGTATGACATCCTCGGACTCGATGTCTTTCATTCCAAGGATGCTATTTGTTTTCGTTTCTTTCAGGAGTCACAAAAACTTCCTGAGCCCTACAGTCCGGCTGCAGCTCTCCAGTAGGATCCATCCGATCTCAGGGCCGGGAATCTTTGTCTACCTTAAAGGGGCACTTCTTAAGACCTAGAAGCTTCTGGTAGTGCACAATAGAAGGGCTCAAGGAACCTCGAGTCTCTATTGTCACTCTAGTCTCCGATGAGACACTGTATCTTTTTATACTGCATTACGTACAAAACGAGTGTACAAAAAGTACAAATTTAACAGGATTCTAACCTAAAAATCAAGCAAGAATCGGCCCAGAGCTGCCCAGCACGTCCCCCTTTTAAGCCCACTCTGCAAGGAGAGGCTACTGAATACCAGGGTCCAGCCATAGGTCAACTTGACCAATGGCTGACCCAAGCTTAGAAAGATTTCCTTTTTGTGAAGTTTAATTTAAATTTAATTCTTTGAAATCTTTTTTAAAAATAGAAACGATTGTTTGACAATGTTTCACTAAAAAGAAACAATTGTCGAAACTCTGGGTGGCATCACACAAATATTTGAATAGAGAATTAAAAGTAATGTGAGGTGACAGCATCAACATCTAAGTAGATAAGTAGACTTTTTTTTACTGTCATGCCCTAATACCCTTTGGGTGGGCGGGCGTAGAATAATTCCTGTCAGTGTCTGTAGTTTGGTGGCACGTTATCTGATAAAGTTCATTTATGAAAAGTCTATTAATTTTTAATTTTTGCAACTATATTAATAACTTTTATTTAAAAAATCATTTTTGCAATCATTGGTTAAGTTCTGACAATGCGCTTTCACAAGAAATTCCTGGAGAGGTAATGGTTTCTTTAAGAATAAAATTTACATTACAGGTTTTATCGTTACCTGTAAATCGGTATTATGTCCGGTCTATTTTGTTACATCGGTATTACCGGTAAATTTACCTTTCAATTTACTGGTTTTTCGGTAAAAAAAAAATTTATATTAATTTGGCTAAAAGAATTGACCAATATTTAAGAACCACTGAGTTTAAAATTAAAATTTCACATATATGTAGAAACCAAGACATTTTTCAAAGACTGAAGTAAAAAAAATGGTATCCGTATGCACTTGTAACCGTTAACGAATGTCGCAGTAAGGTCCTAACGTAAATGTTCGTACAGTTAAAATCCTTTCCGTGCTTTATACAGTGCGTTTCATATATATAGACGCACCCCAAAAATTGGTTATAACTCGAGTTATAGTCAATGGATTCACCTGAAATTTTCAGCATAAAGAGATCATCTTATATTCTAAACTTTCTGCTAGGCAGAAATTTTTTTCTTTAAAAGGTAAAAATTAAAAAAATTAAAAACTGGAAAATGACCGTTTCATAATTATAGACGCACTAATGAACTTTTCACTTTTATTAATTATTGTGACAAAATAACATGCTGAATCATTAAAAATAGTAAGGTATACAACTGTTATGATGTTTCAAAACTTAAAACATTCTTTTTTACAGAATTAAACAATATTTATAAGCAAATTTGCAGAAATTCTACCCCGAAACAGCTAAAATGGGACTTTTCAACTCTGCTATTGTAGTATAATCATAGCAATCTGTAAATCATTATTGTATGATGTTGTCCCGAAAGTTCTCTGTAAGATTTAAGTCCGGGGACACCCTGGCCATTCGAGAGTGGTGATATTCTGGTTTCGTAACCATTGATTCCTTAGATTACTGGAGCGAACTGGTGCATTTTCTTGCTCGAATGCTAAGCTAACGCTAGGAAATCGACTTTGGCAGGTCAGTAAACACTATCATAATATTGTCTGATAATAAACATTATTTTTTGGTTGGTTCAAATGCGCTAAATACTTCGCATATTGTTAGGCCACCACCACCGACATATCTGAGTGCGTGAAAAAATTCAATCTCGATGATTCTGACGGTTTTTTTTTTCTTTCTTCATATTAGAAGGATGTTACGAGAAAAGCACAATCTTTTCCTAAACAAAATTTCGGCAGTGGGGGAGCCTAATATTATGGGGAACATTTAGTGCCTTTCAAACGAGCAGCTTAGTTTTTGAAACGCGAGCTTAGCATTTATTTCAACCCAAATAAATATCAGTGATTATCAGACAATGTTACGAGGGTATGTACTGCCATATTACATTGCTTCTATAGCATTTGCTTAGTATTCCAGCAAGAAAATGGCCCAGTTTCCTCCAATAACCTAACGAAGGAATGGTTACGGAACCAAAATATCACCACTCTCGAATGGCCGGCGTGTCTCCCGGACTTAAATCCTGATGAAAACGTTTGGGACATCATTGTACATGATGATTAAGCAGATTGCCATCATGATAATACAATATCAAAGCTGAAAATTGCCATTTTAGCTCCTTTTCAGTAGAATTTCGGTAAATTTGCTTATAAATATTGTTTAATTCTGTAAAAAAGAATGTTTTAAGTTTTGAAACATCATAACAGTTGTATACCTTACTATTTTTAATGATTCAGCATGTTATTTTGTCACAATAATTAATAAAAGTGAAAAGTTCATTAGTGCGTCTATAATTATGAAACGGTCATTTTCCAGTTTTTAATTTTTTTAATTTTTACCTTTTAAAGAAAAAAATTTCTGCCTAGCAGAAAGTTTAGAATATAAGATGATCTCTTTATGCTGAAAATTTCAGGTGAATCCATTGACTATAACTCGAGTTATAACCAATTTTTGGGGTGCGTCTATATATATGAAACGCACTGTATACAGTATACCGTACATACTTAGGTACTAAATTAACCCAACATCTTCATTTGTTACGTTTGTGACATATTAAACAATTATTATATATAAAAATATTAAAAAAGTGATATTCAGAAGAAACAAAAAAAAAAAAACTTAAAAAATTGGAATTTGCATGGAGACAAAATAGATAAAAACAAACCTATTTTATTTAACATGATTATTTTTTTTTATTATATAACTATTAGTTATGAATTTATATTTTAATTTTAAAAAATTCAATTTTTGAGTTTTTTTTACAGCGCTTATTAAATTTTTAGCTTTATTACCATAATTTATCGGTATTACCGGTTTCGGTAACGCTGCATTACCAAAAAACCTGTAATCCTATAAGGTGACCGATAATGGAAACCCCATTTAAGAATGATCAGCTAATTTTTGGCTTTGGTTATTTCGCTTTTCAGTTTGTTTGAAACTAAACGTAGAACGGTATTCGCAGGATTCGCATGTCCCACATCCCTAGTTATAACTGTAGTTAACTGTGGTTATATAGAAACCATGCAGACTTCTACTTGTGATATAAGGGTATAAGTAATAGCATCAACCATTTATCTTTGTTGTTATTGTTAAAATGGCTGTTATTGTAATTTAAAAGAGTATATTTAGAGAATAAATCCTCTTAAATGCTCGCAACTGCAGCATAGGTGCACTTAATGTCAAAATTACTAAGCCTGGTAAACATGCATAAAGGTTATAAATAAATTATACAGTCCTAGCTACAGATCTAATGCTAATACAGCCAACAATGCAAATGAGGTTTTTTTTGGGGGGGGGGAGTATTAAACTGAATAAGCCTACAAATGGAAGAAGCACGCGTTAAAACATTACAATCAAGTATGAAAACTGTTTAATGAATACTAAATCTTTAATTAGTAAATTAATGGATGATGATGATTCATCAGCAATCAATGTTGCAGGAATTGGGTACACTTTGGTATTCAGTTCCAAATGTGCATTTCAATATGAATTTCAATTTGAGCTTCAAAGTGGGAGCATCGACAAGGTTTGAATTTGTTTCGATATCACATCATTTTTCAGTTATGATCATTAAGAGGCTACACCATCGCAAAATTAGTTCGAAAAATCTCCGCAAAAAGCGCTAGTCTCGTTTATCTATTGAACCCACAGACCTAATGTTAAAGAAAAAATGTTAATTTTTAAAATACACAGTTGCAGCAATATGTTTATTTTTCATATTTAAAGTTGTCCAATATTAAGTTTTCAAAGTGTAATGTGCACCTTAAATATATGCTGATCGAGTGATATACAGTAGAATGACAAAAAATTGGTAAGTGCAGTTATATTTTTAAAAACTATTTCAAAAAACACAATTTAACCACAGTGAAGCCAACACATTGGCGCACGTGCTGATGGTTTTCTGTTTTTTTTTTTTAAATTACTTTTACGTATTTTTACGTATTTTTTTCTTCTTATTATTTGGGCGTACTCAATGGAGTTTAAAATAAGAGTTAGAAATTCGCGATTTTCAAATAGTTTTTAAAAAATATAACCGCACTTACCAATTTTTTATCATTCTATCCCTCGATCAGCATATCTTTGAGGTGCACATTGCACTTTGATAACTTAATATTGGACAACTTTACATATGAAAACAAACATATTGCCGCGACTGTGTATTTTAAAAATTAAGATTTCTTCTTTAACATTGGATCTATGGGCTCAATGGAAAAATGATGCTAGCGCTCTTTGAGGAGATTTTTCGAAGTAATTTCGTGATGTAGCCTCTTAAAAGATTAAAACTTGAATACAACTTGACCTAGACCTTAGCTGTTGTAATAATGGGAAATGTTGTGAGAATCGAGTGAACTATGTCAGTCAACTGAAATAATAAAAATGTAATTTATTATAATAATTTAATAAAGAACTAATACAACAATTAAGGGGAATGAATTTGAGGTTCATAAATGATACAATCCGCTTCTGGTGAAGGTGTGTACATGACTGTTGCTTCTCTTTCGATGCTATGCATCTCCATGAGACGTTGTTTTTTAAGCCGAATTAGACTTAGTTGTTCGAGTAAAACAAGACGTTGCAGTTGAGTGTTTGAAAGCTTTCGTGTTTCATCTGTCTCCAAATCTTGAATTTTCGAAGACTTGCTACGATGTGGAGGACTTGAGTTTGAAGAAGCAGCCGTCGGTGATTGCGAGGCTACGGAACTATCTGTATAAATTGTGTCAGCCTGAGAACATCTCTGTTTCGATCCCTTTCGACATGCCGTGGAACAATTTGACGAATACAAAGATTCCACAGCACAAGGGCTTCCTTCAGTTCCGACACTTGGGCCACCTACAAGGATTCGAAAGCTGAGCACATCTCGATTGTGACAAACAACGATCCCAGCTAACACAACCATGTTGTTTGATCTCAACATACGACTAGTATTGAACGACTGTGAACTGAGAAAAAGTTGTAAGTTGTAAGCGAGAGTTGTTTTAAAAAAGTTAGCTTTGTTTCAACGGTATGCACGAAGCTTCTACCGCTCCGGACACACTCTTTGTTAAGGACATGTGTGCCAGCTTAAAAAATAACAGCACAGTTTACAAAATATGAATGCAAGCAACCATACATGAATCATATATAATGCATTTTATCCATTATATTATTTCAGATGGCTGAATAGATATTTATTTTGTTTTTGTCCCCATCCCACCCCCCCACATTACACCACTGCAGTACCGGGGTCCAGTTTCTGACATCAAAATATAAAATAACTCATTTAATGGTCCGGTGGCTAAGCAACGCCATGGTCGTAACTCTTCTCTGTTTATTGTATGTCTACGGTTGTGTGCAACAAATATGTAACATCGTCAACCTGCATTCGTCTCGCCTGTTATCATTCATTCTATTCTCGCCAATTGCGTTTACAGGAACGACCCCGGCAAAATTCGGAATCAGGCCTAAATCACATACACTTTCAGCATAAGGCAGTATCCGCCCCAAACTAAGAGAATCTAGACCTGAGTCCCGTAACAGGGGCTCTACATTGTTACTCAAAGGAAACTTTTTCTTTAGAAACAACGTTATGAAAAAATTCAAATTATTTTCAAAACTAGAATGGTAGAAAATTATGCTAAAACAAAGTAAAATTTAATTGCAAACGACTAAGAACTGGGTACAGACTATAGAACAGAACACCAAACCTGCACATGTTCGTTGTTTTATTTGCTGTGGGAACACGTTGCAAACATGTTTTATTCAAGTTTAGACAATTCGTGTAAACTTGAACAAAAGTTGTTTTGCAACGTGTTCCGAAAACAGCCATTAATGACAGGATGTTTGGAGATATGTTCACCGAGACGTCCAAAAAACCACTCCAGGCCCAAACACGAACATCATTTGGCCGAACAAGGCAAAAAACGACAACTGATGGATCAGAGCCGAACACAACAACGAACAAAATTTGTTACAGAGAAATGTTCAGAGAAAAAACCGTCCACACTGTTCGTTGTTCTGTTCTAGTTTGGATCTATACCTAAGAAGTTAAATTTAGAGACAAGGATTTTATACGTCCACGTTAAAAAAAAAAACTGACAACTTTCGAAACAACTCACTCTTTTTTATCAGTCTATAGGAGGCTAGATTTTTTAAAAAATCTAGCCTAGATTGCTAATTAGTAATTGAATAATTACAATAATAGCCACATCTTCGAAAATCCTACAACTATACCTGGTAAACACGAGAATGTCGCGCTCTTTTCCGTATCCAACAGATCCAAGAGGAGCTGCTCCCAAACTTTAATCCTTACTCTCTTGTTCCCCATCCTATTCATGTCATTTTTCTTTTTCTTGACGTCCGTCTTCATGTTGTTAATTTTCTTCATCAATTGCTTTTCAGTCGTCGGAATTCCAGTTTTCTTCTCGTAGGCTTCACGCATTTCGTGCATCGCTTTCTGCTTGCGAGCTTTGATCGCGGGCACTTGTGACTTGTCGAGCAATTCACAATGATCTTTTAGCAACATTACAAACCATAATTGTTTGTCCTCCTTGTCGCTGTCACTGTCCTCGTTCCCTATAACAGCTCCTATTTCAGCCATGCTATAACCACATACAATAGAAGACCTACATAAGGAAAAGGGTTTAGCAAACATTTCAACGTCTTCTCTTTCTCTTTACTCTTTAGACACCGGCAAGGTGCTAAACATGGTGTACAAATTAGGGTTACCATACGTCCTCTTTTTTCGCCCTAAGAGGCTACATCACAAAATATCTTCCAAAAATCTCCGCAAAGAGCGCTAGCATCGTTTTTCTATTGAGCCCATAGACCCAATGTTAAAGAAAAAATGTTAATTTTAAAAATGAATACACAGTCGTGGTCAATATGTTTATTTTTCATATTTAAAGTTGTCCAATATTAAGTTTTCAAAGTGCAATGTGCACCTTAAATACATGTATATGCTGATCGAGTGATAGAATAACGAAAAATTGGTAAGTGCGGTTATATTTTTAAAAACTTATTTCAAAATCGCGAATTTCTAACTCTGGTGTTAAACTCCATTGAGTACACGCTCGTAAGCAAAAAACATCCATTAAAATGCTTGTAAAAATACGTAAAAATAATTTTATAAAACCAGAAAAAAAAAATCAGCAAGTGCACCAATGTGTTGGCTTCACTGTGGTTTAATTGTGGTTTTTTAAAATTATTTTTAGGTATTTTTTACGAGCATTTCAATGGATGTTTTTTTCCCCTTACAAGCACGTACTCAATGGAGTTTTAACACAAGAGTTAGAAATTCGCGATTTTGAAACAGTTTTTAAAAATAGAACCGCACTTACCAATTTTTTGTCATTCTATCACACGATCAGCATATATTTAAGGTGCACATTGCACTTTGAAAACTTAATATTTAACAACTTTAAATATGAAAAATAAACATATTGCCGCGACCTGTGTATTTTAAAAATTAACATTTTTTCTTTAACATTGGGTCTATGGGCTCAATAGAAAAACGATGCTAGCGCTCTTTGTGTAGATTTTTCGAAGTAATTTTGTGATGTAGCCTCTTAAAATAAATCACACTAAATTTAAAATAATTCACAGTATTCTAGACTTTTTTCCTCACTGATTCTTCCCCTTACAAACTCAACCAGAAACCTGATTTCTCCTTTAAAATTTGGCTGGTCTCAGGTCTGGCCCACTAGTTAAGGCACAATGTTAAAAAAAAATGTTATTTTTTAAAATACACAGTCGCGGCAATATGTTTAATTTTCATATTTAAAGTTGTCCAATATTAAGTTTTCCAAGTGCAATGCGCACCTTAAATATATGCTAAATGAGTGATAGAATGACAAAAAATTGGTAAGTGCGGTTATATTTTTAAAAACTATTTCAAAATCGCTAATTTCAAACTCTTATGTTAAACTCCATTGCGTACGCCGAAATAAAATACCTAAAATAATTTTAAAAAAACAAAAAAAAAATCAGCACGCACACCAATGTGCATTCACTTTGGTTTAATTGTGATTTTTTAAAAAAAATATTTTTAGGTAATTTTACTGACTTTTTTTTTTGCTGTTGAGCCCGTACTCAATTAAGTTTAACATAAGAGTTAGAAATTCGCGATTTTGAAATAGTTTTTAAAAATATAACCGCACTTAACAATTTTTTGTGATTCTATCACTCGATCAGCATATATTTAAGGTGCCACATTGCACTTTGAAAACTTAATATTGGACAACTTTAAATACGAAATAGAAACATACGCTCGTATTACCACGACTGTGTATTTTAAAAATAAACGTTTTTTCTTTAACATTGGGTCTATGGGCTCAGTAGAAAAACGATGCTAGCGCTCTTTGCGGAGATTTTTCGAAGGCATTTTGTGATGTAGCCTTTTAAAGTTTTGTCCTAGCGGATTTTTTTTTTTAAAATACAAGAAAATGTTCGCTTGGTTTTAGTCTTTTCCTTTCTTATTCGCTATGTACTACTAGATTACCACCTTTTTTTCTTCTTGCAAACTACACAATTAACATACATGTAATTTAAACTTCCACATCATAAGTTTCTGTCATTGGTAAAAAGATGGCAGCACACATATTCATTTAGTGTACTGTAACTAATAAATTACTAATAATCCAATATATTACTGTATACTTGTGGGGTAACCCGTCATAAATGTCGGGAGCCAAATTCACAGGCAATTGTGCCCAGCATTAGAATTTCTTTTCCTCCGCCCTTTTATGACATCAGACCAAGTAACAAACCAACTAGAAATTGATGACGTTCAGAAAAGGGCGGAGCAAAAGAAATTCTAATGCTGGGCACAATTGCCTGTCATAAATTCTAGTTTAATTTTGCTACTATTATCCCCTTCCCTTTTTTATATTTGAAAGAGAAAACGAGTTTTTCATTTTCTCTGGTGTGCGCATGTGCGTCGTTTGTTCATCCTCCTTTCATTTCAATTTCCCCCTCCCCCTTTTTCCCCTTCACGTTTCTCTCTCTCTCTCTCTCTCCCTCCACTTTCCAACCTTTTCCTTTCTCCAATTTAATTTCATGGGGTTCTTGGATGGGGAGAGCGCAACATAACGTTCACCTTGAGGAGAAAAAAGCGGTTCATTTACAGTAATTTAAATTTATATAAATTCCGATGTGTTTACGCGTTTTTGTCCTTGTTTGCACAGCGTTACACATACAGGGACAGATTCACAGACATATAAATAATAGTAAAAATACCGTAAAATTAAAAAATAAATTATTTTTCGTGTTCGAGAATTTTTAGGTGCCCTCTTTTCTTGTAAGCAAAATATGGTCACCTTAGTACAATTATACAGTATACTACCTGCCTTACCTGTTTCCACCAATCAATGTGCTCAAAGATTAGATATATATCTACAGGAAATCATTTTTACATTTTAGAGATGTCAAATGAATTCCAATTAAATAGTAAAAAGTAAATGCTTGTGTTGTTATTGTAAAATAACAACACATGAAGAATGTGACTTCATTTTTACTAGTAATGCAAAAGGGACAAACTAGGTCATTGTAAAAGCCATGCCCATGTAGGAGGCAAGGATAGGAGAGAGGAGTTCGTGATGTTGGTATTTTTCTTATATACGGATTCATTTCAGCTATCTAGTGTCATCTTTTAATAACTTTTAAAACAAATTCAAACACTGTGCTGCTGTGCATCTAATATTAGCTTAGACTATTACTCTACTGGACTGGCAACTCCCGAAATTTTGTGTTGGATAGTTTTGAATCGTCGTGACGTCGTTTTTGAAGTGGCGCCTCTAGCGGGACTATGGTATATGAACATGAATATCAAAAGTCAAACTTTGGACGAGTTCATTTTGTAGTCATATAGGGTGGATTTTTATATATATTATTATAAAAGTATGGCCGATGAAGAACTACAGCTGTGTTCTGTCAAAAAGTGTCAGTAAAGTGTTACCTGTTTTGGTTGTTTTCTATTATCAGGAAAATGCGAGTCACAAACACCGTAACAACAACGTTTTCCAACCATTTTGCTTAGGAGACGAAACGACAACTGGGCCGACATTAAAAAAAATCATGTACGAGATTTACTAAGATTTACACAAATTCACAGCAGAATATCACATATGGAAATTCATTTTACTTTTTTATCCGCATTTTACTGGATTCCTAGAATAGAATTAAAATTGGAAAATCCAGTAAAACGTGAAAAAACTAAAATAACTTGCCATACAGTACATGATTCACCCCCAATGTCTTCCCCTTTGCAAAAAAAAAAACAATCTAGCCAACGATTTTCTTTTAAAATAATGCCACCAGACGGAGCTGGCGTCACTTTCGTCTTATTTATTTTGCCTATGAACATGCATTTAACGCTTTAACATGTAGAAGATAGGAAGTTGCCAGTCCAGTAGAGTAATAGTCTAAGATATTAGTGCCACTCCCACATACTAGAGTAGACCCAAGTGCGTCATTGCAACACAAATATGAACTCTTGAACTTTGACCCAAACATAGCCTTTAGACGAGTTCAAATGTAATGTGACCCCTAAATTTCAAAATGTTTTTTATGCATTTGCATCATTTTCAGCAAAACAGTAAAACTTCAAAAGGCCAATTATTCTCTATGAATTACGGACCAACTTAAAAACAACAAAAAACAGGGTCCTTTTTCTGTTCTAGTTATGTTGTGATTTTTTACATTACCACCTGTGACAATCGAGCAACACCTTTTGGTTGATTTAGTGCTGAATATCTTTATTATTTATTAAGATTTTTTTCGGCATCTTTTGGATCTTTATGGGGGAAAACATGTCATCCTCTTTTTACCGAATTTTATGGAATTTTTTTTTTTGTATTTTTTTTAGCCAGAAATTCCTCCCGAATTTAGCTATTTTTGGGTTACCAAATTTCCCACTCTTAATTATAATTTCTAAGTTCAACAACCTGCTCCCCAACACCATAGATGGCAGCACACATCCTGGCAGCACACAACAGCACATACCAGTTTATTTTACAAGATGAGTGGAAAATTTCGTAATAAATCGATTGAATTTTCTTATCCTGTGTGGGTGGTGGTGGTGGGCATGTTATGATAAGAAAATGGGAATGTATTTTTTTTGTTTTTGGAAAAAAAATCTGAAGTGCAGTATTAACAATTAATTCACTATTCTATGCACAGCTTCTTTCATATATTCCCCAATGTAATACCAATTACTAATATATGAGTTGACCCACCTTGACAACAAGCTGCTTGTCAATTAAGTGAATACATTAAGAACCATCACCACCCCACCACCACCATCACAAAGATTTATGAATTTATGCAAAGCAGAATGTAACATCAACATTCTACCAATTTCTAGATATAGAAAAAAAAATGCGCTAATGGTTTAACTATAATTAGTCTTTTGTCTTTGAACAATTTATAACTGTTAAAAACAAAGCAAAACAGATTTGTCAATATGTTTCCTAGAGAACAAATGATGGAAGAAAGATTTATAATTAATTGATTATAAAAAAAACCAACTAATTAAATCCACATGTGTGACAAATGTCAGGTCTCTAGAGTAAATGTCTATTTTAGACATTCTAATTACACAGAATATTTAAAAAAAAACCTTGTTTTTGCATATAACCTTTATCGGAATTAATTCGGGGCAAAATAAATGAAAAGAAAAAAACCACCAAAATTCATACCACGTACATCTTAATTTCAAAGCAAATGCCAAATACGCCGAAATGTCTAAATACTTACTCGTATACGAAAAAATTTACATATCAATTGAGTGCAATACATTTAGAACTTTAGATTAAAGTTGTCCAATATTAGGTTTTCAAAGTGCAATGTGCACCTTAAATATATGCTGATCGAGTGATAGAATGACAAAAAAAAATTGGTAAGTGCGGTTATATTTTTAAAAACTTATTTCAAAATCGCGAATTTCTAAATCTTATGTTAAACTCCATTGAGTACGCCTAAATAAGAAAGAAAAGAAAAAACATCCATTAAAATGCTCGTAAAAATACCTAAAAATAATTTAGAAAAAAAACACAATTAAACCACAAGGAAGCCAACACATTGGCACACGTGCTGCTTTTTTTCTGGTTTTTTAAAATTATTTTTACGTATTTTTACGAGCATTCTAATGTACATGTATGTTTTTTGCTTACTCAACGGAGTTTAACGTAAGAATTAGAAATTCGCGATTTTGAAATAGTTTTGTTAAAAATATAACCTCACAAATTTTTTGTCATTCTTATCACTGGATCAGCATATATTTAAGGTGCACATTGCACTTTGAAAACTTAATATTGGAAAACATTTAAATATGAAAAAATTAACATTGGGTCTAGGGGCTCAATAGAAAAAAATGATGCTAGAGCTCTTTGTGGAGAAGGTTTTTCTTCTAATTCTTTTCAACGTTTCGCAGGATGCGTGCATTTTCATTTTGAACCATTTCACATGGTTCAGAGTAAAATTGTATGACAAGTGCACACATCATCTGAAACTGGCCTCACATAGGTGTATTATATATGCTAGAACTTGTGCTACAATAGAAAGAGAGTGAGTTACATTTCATTAGCTTTAATACAATTGTTAATTAATAGGCTCCTTTTAATTAATAATTATTACTTAGGCACATTTAATAAATCATTTAAGCTATAGGACATATAGTCTCCTTATATACTGGTAAAAAGAGACTACAGCCAGAAACACTTAACACTGTTAAGCTGATGCTACACGTAGCAATAGCCAAGCAACAATACTAGTTGTAGGCTTGTAGCAACAGTAGTTTCCCCCCACCCCCATCTGTTGCTAGCAGCACCTATGATACATGTTAGTAACTTTCATGATCTTAAGTCATTCTTGAAAGCAACAACCAATGAAACGAAGAGGTTGTAAAACAAAGATGGTGTCCTCCTGTTGTGGGTAGAAAAGCTGCCGCTTTAATTATAATGGCTATTAAATAATAATCCTAATTGTGAATTAAACATATCTTTATAAAAAAAATTATCAGGAACAATTCCCTTTCTGCTGACCACATGTTGTTTTCGGAGACATTTTTCTGTTTCTTCCATTTCTTCTTCAGTTAAAATAGTCATGTGATTATAAAAAAAACGTTTTTATTGGATGTTGGCTGAAATGGTTGCTTGAAAATAGAACCAAGTTCTATGTGAAAATTCTGTTGCTTTCAATTTGTAAGCAACAATTCGGTTTGTTGCTGCTATGATCAAGAGACGTTTCAACTTTTAGAAAACAATAGAGCAATTACACATGCCTATGTTGCTCTTGCAGTAAGTTGCTGAATTGTTGCTATGTGCAACACTGGCTTTATAAGAAAACTAAGCCTAGATACAGCAGTTAATACAAAATTTCTCCGAATGTAGGCACTGCGATCGTTTTTTTATTATTTAAAAATGGTTTTTTTAACAGTTTTCCTTCAGGCTTGAAGTCACATAATAATTAATAGAAAAATAATTTCACGTGCTAAGCTTATAAATCGGAATCATCATGAAGCCAATAGATTAATGCACGTGTTACTCTTTTTGTTATTGTTCTAAGTAGTTTTCAACAAGAGTTCTTCAAATGTTTGTGGAAAGGTTTTTTGATCCTATGGGATTTAACATGGAGTTTAAAAACGTACCCTTTTGGATCTAATTTAAAAACTAGTGGGGTAACACCCATCATAAATGACGGGGAGCAAAATTCTAGTTTAAGTTTATTACTAAAAGTACTTAACTGTTTATAAGCACCTTAATATTGTTTGGGTTCTTGGATCGGGAGAGCGCAACATAGCGTTGACCATGAGAAAAAAACCAGTTCACTTAAATTGAAATAAATTCTGACGTGCTTAAACGTTTTCGTCCTTGTTTG
The DNA here is from genome assembly GCA_036925085.1 of Brachycybe producta. Taxonomy (NCBI): domain Eukaryota; kingdom Metazoa; phylum Arthropoda; class Diplopoda; order Playtdesmida; family Andrognathidae; genus Brachycybe; species Brachycybe producta. The sequence continues at coordinate 3,168,582 of JAUPFP010000012.1, read as the reverse complement.
TACAACGTTATACACAGACAAAGAAGGACCTTTTCAAAATTTATATAAAGCGAGTACTTAAAAGAACAATACATTTTTATTGCATTTTTGTGCTTTACTGTATCTTCATTGATTGATTGTGAGACTATTTCTTGCAATTTAAGTAACACAATATAGTAACCACTCATTTGTTTCGTTCTCATCTGCCGAAAACAACAAGATGGCGGTGTAGCTAAGCTCTTAAAAAAATGCAATAGTAAAGTACAGGTCGCATATATCTTATATATAAAACAAAGTCGATATTTCTTTGCACATCAAAGGCGGTGAGGATTGGTGAGGGCTGGCGTCATGAAATTTGCACAAGTTATTCTTTCCGGAATTTCCAAGTTAATGCAACTATTTTCAGCTCGCTACGTCATTCCCTTCTCAAGTTTTACACGTGGTGCGGGGCCTTCATATATAGGCAATAAATAAGGATGGGACCTCGCAAGCTAAATATCGATATTGACATCGATAGTGATATCGAAGAGGTCACTATCGATGGTTCAATATCAAATATCGACATCGAAATATCGGTATGTCGTTACTATCGATGGCCATCCCTAATAGGCAAACCGTTTTATTTTAAAAAGATTAGGAACCTGAACGGGGAAAATAGTTTCGACGCCTTAAGATAGGCAATGCACCCCTGCGGAATTCCATACCAACACATAAATAATGTATTTTTGAAGAGGTGCAGAATTCTAGGACAGTGCAGAAGTATATATAAAGCTGCAGAATTTTTTTGGTTGGCTGTGAAAGGGGTGTGGTTTTTTGTCATAGTTGCTGTGTCTTTTTCAGAGAAATTAATCTGAGATTTTAAAACCGGGGCGAAGCCGGGTATAAAAGCTAGTGATAATACATACAGTACAGTATGTCTATCATCATTCATCGATATCCTCCTTGTAATCAATAATAAAGTTAATTTTCTAAGTTTTCTTACTGACAAATACAAAAAAGCAAGCTTTCTAAATTGTAGTTTTGTAAAGTTTTTCCTTCTGGATCTTTAAAAAGTTCATAGTCGATTATTACATAGGGCCTAATTAAGATGTGTGCGTGTGTGTGTGAATGAAACATAGGCTATACATGTAGTTCTATAGTAATATTGATTAGATGTGTTTGAAAGAGATAGAAGTGCAAGTGGTACCGCATGAGAACCCATGCACCTTCACTTGCCAGGTGATGGAGAAATTTCACATTTCAAAACCTCATTAATCATTTTACAATTCCATGCCGTAAGCCAAGTGACAACCCATTAATTAGTCAAAGACTTCGGTAGAAATTATTTGACAAGATTCATATAAAACTATTTGTTAACTGTAACATTTTTTTTATTGAAAAAATTGCAAATATATGCATTGTACAAACCACAAAGCGAGTGCAATAGTCAAACTCATAGGAGAAATTTGTAAACAGTGGCGGATCTAGGGTATTGAGCGGGACTGGCTCACTACAGCTAACTGGGTCACTACAGCTACCAGGCTCACTACAGCTACCAGGCTCACCACAGCTATAAGGGTCACTACAGCTACCAAGAGTCACTACAGCTACCAAAAAATATAGGCCTTTTTATTTATCAATACGTTTAGTTTAGATTACATTCGGTTCAGTTGGGTTCGGTTAGGTTTGGTTAGGATCGGTAAGGTTCGATTAGGTTCGGTTAGGTTCGATTAGGTTCGGTTAGGTTCGGTTAGGTTCGGTTAGGTTCGGTTAGGTTCGGTTAGGTTCGGTTAGGTTTGGTTTGGTTCGGTTAGTATCGGTTAGTACCGGTACTTTTTGGTTAGGATCGTTAAGGTTCGGTTAGGTAAGGTTCGGTAAGGTTTCATTAGGTAAGGTTCGGTTAGGTTAGGGAGAAAGGGTTATTTTTTTTAGCTGTAGTAACGAGAAAGTGATAAAAAAAGGTCTATATTTTGCCCCCCCTATTTTTTAGTAGCTGTAGTGACCCTTTTGATGAACAAAAGGTCTATATATTTTTTTGGTAGCTGTAGTGACCCAAGTAGCTGTTCTCCCCCTAGTAACGCTTGTGAGCCTTGGTAGCTGTAGTGACCCCAAACCTATTGAGCGTGAGGGGGAGGAGTTATTTATAAAAGAAGAGGGCGCCCATTAGAAAATTTTATTTTTATTTCAAATGTACGGAGTACGGAGAATCTCGACATTTCGAGATTAAAGCCAAAATGTCGAGATTTAAAAAAAAAATCTCACCTGTCCTTTATAAGGCTCCGTACAAATGTGTTAATTAGAAGTGCGCCTAAAAAGGCACTGGTGTTTTACAAATGAAAAACATTGTCAAACTTAAATTAAAGGATTAAAGGAAAACAAATTCTTTGCTCTCTCAATTTTTACAATTACAAAAATTGAAATTCTTAATGAAAAAAAAAACAGCAAAAATGCTATACAGGACGCGGGGGGGGGGGGGGGGGGCGACATTCGCCCCCCCCCCCCCCTGTCTCCCACTAAATCCGCCACTGAATTAGTGGTATTAATTAGTAACGCAATAAAAAAATGCACTTTTAGTTAAAAAAAAAAAATAATAACTTCATTTATGTCTTTATACTGTAACGAACCACTTTCCCAGGGGGGAACCACTTTCCCAGGGGGGAGGGGCGGGGGGGGGGGGGGAATAGAATTAGCTCAGGGGTTTCAGTTTGCTCTTCTGAATGGACTGAAAGTGGTTGGCTAGACCAATTATTCTATTCTGATTTGGGAAGAAGGGAACAAACTTGCTGCCTTGCGTTTCCTCACAAGTTCATCTTTTGTGAACTTTTACAGCTTAAAGGATCTTTTTGCTGTCTGTTAGGGTTGGTTTATACTCCCTTGCTAAGCGGCAAAGCAGCCTGCGAAGCTTCAAAAATGACGTCAGAGCTTCAGGTTTTTGCCTTCGCCAGAGCATGAAGCTAGCTTTGAAATTGTTCAACTTTTCAAAGCTTAGCAACTCAAAGCACCAATCAGGAAACGGATAGACAAAAGGGGTGAATAAGTCACACCTTTTTTCTTCCAGAAGGGGAAGGGTTCTATTGTTTTGTGTATCTGTTTTATAGGATATAAAGGTCATAAAATAGGGTAAACTTTGCAAGGCCACATGTATGTGTGAACAAGCTAAGCTTTGGGGAGCTAATTTTACAGAACTTCAAAGCTTGCAAATCTTAGCAAAGTTTGGAGTATAAACCTACCCTTACTCCTCAAGCTTGCGCCTGACTAAAAAGCCGGTAGAGTGTGTCATCTTCCCTAAGAAGACTTTCTAAGGATCCTCTAACTAGTCACTTACAAAAACCAATTAGACCAATCAGATTAATTGACCGGCAGTCAGCAAAAAAATATTAAATGTGACTCATCTTCTATTAAAAACGAAATACAAAAGAAAAATGCAACCCCCACTGACTTAGTGTTGCCGTTTACACAGGAAGATCTCTTTATGTTAAGGGGTGGGACTGAGAGGAAAGAGCCCCGGTCCCCCTCCCCCCATCAGCTGTGCAGAACTGGGTCAATCCTCAGCATTTACTGTACAGAGGGATGACAAAGTTCCATGCCACTCAACAGAAAAAACGAGCCAGGCTCGTTACTGGACTGATCGTTTCAATACGGCTATGCTGCTGGTTTCACGTTTGAATTCTAGCCTCTAACCAGGTTTTGCAACTGAAAAATGTAATTTTTAGCTTGCTTATGAATTTCTATTTTTAAATAAATATTTGGAGAGAGAGAAAGGGGGGGGGGCGCATTGAAGATTTTTCCACCAGGGCGCCAAAAACCGAGCTATGCCACTGGACGTTTTTGCATCTAAATTTTACAAAAAAACGACTATGGAGCATAGCATTAGCTACTGCAGTGACACCGTCCGTGTGGGGGAGGATAAAAACAAAATAAATATCTATAAAACCACCTTAATGACATGGTATCTAGCCGGTGGCGTCACGCAACTATAAATGGGACACCATTAAACTGAACGTGACGAGTCATTACGAGGGAATTACGCCGTCATATTAAGTATTATCATTACATTAAAAGTCGTCTTATTTGATCATACATGTAAACAATATTTATATGAGATAAGCCTGGATTAATCCCTTGCGCAGAGAGCATAAAATTGCGCTCGTTGCACAATGATGATTCTCATGAGTGAAGATTATAATAAATTGTGACAGGAATGCAACCACACAAAAACGGTCAAACGTTGGACAAAATGTCTATGTGTATGTGGGTGGTATATGCGTTTAGAGACCCGTTTATGGCAACAAGTAAGGCATTCAATCATTTGCGCGCAAAATTAAAAAAAAAGTAAAAAGTAAAAAAATTCCATCAAGTTTTTCTACAAAAGTCTGGCATACCAACGTGAAAATACATCACCGTAATCAGTGGGCTTAGCTATAGGGGCGAGGAGGAGGAAGAGGAGGAGCAACAACTTAACCTAATTACATTTTCTAAAAATGGCGAATTTTGGCATATTATTCATTAACTAGTGGGGTAACCAACCTTTCATAAATGACGGGAGCAAAATTCACAGTGCCCAGCATTCGAATTTGTTTTCCTCCGACCTTTTATGAAGTAAGATCAAGTAACAAACCAATTAGAAATTGAAAAGGGCGGAGCATGTGACATTAGACCAAGTAACAAACCAATTAGAAATTGATGACATTCATAAAAGGGCGGAGCAAAAGAAATTCTAATGCTGGGCACAACTGCCCGTGATAAATTCTAGATCCCCTCCCCTTTTTATATTAGAAAAAGAAAAGGAGCTTTTCATTTTCTCTGGTGTGCGCATGCGCGTCGTTTGTTCCTTTTGTTTACTCCTTTCATTTCAATTTCAGTTTTCCCCTCCACATTTCAATTTCAGTTTTCCCCTCCACATTTCTCTCTCTCTCTCTCTCTCCCTCTCCCCTTTCCAACCTTTTCCCCTCTCCAATTTAATATCATGGGGTTCTTGGATGGGGAGAGCGCAACATAATGTTGACCTTGAGAGAAAAAAAAGTGGTTCATTTAAATTTATATAAATACCAATGTGCTTACACGTTTTTGTTCTTGGTTGTACAGCGTTACACATATAGTGACAGACAGACTTGGCTTAATATATACAGTATAATAAAATTATTATTGCATCATAAATGCAATGCTGAAAAAATGCCTCCCCCCATGATTACTTTAAGTTTTTTCGCTCTCCAAAAAAAAAACTGCATAACAATATCACTTTTCTGTTCCAGAAAAATATCACTCAGAACGATTTCGGAATCCAGACAAACACAAAGACTTTTTTTGCCCATTGTATGTAATAACAGACTATTACATAATAATAGTCTCTTTGAGCTTTTTCACAGCAACTAAGTTCCAAAAAGCAAATAAAACGTTTAAGAAAAAAAAATAGCAAACACATAACTCGGCATAACGCCTTTGTTCGTTATAATAGAATTATACAATAAAACAAAACACAAAACATTTGAAATAGGACCACATAGCCCAAAGAGCAAAACACATGCTAACGTCAACAATGCACACATAGCATCTTCAGCTACATTTTAAAAATTTAATAAAACTTAAAAAGAAGATAAAAAAAACTTTCACGTTTGGTGTCACATTTAAATTTATTAAATCACAATGCAGCAATATGCAAATTTACTTAAGAGGCTACACATCACAAAATTACTTCGAAAAATCTCCGCAAAGAGCGCTAGCATCGTTTTTGTTTTTAAAATACACAGTCGCGGCAATATGTTTATTTTTCATATTTAATGTTATCCAATATTTAAGTTTTCAAAGTGGAATGTGCACCTTAAATAGATGCTGATCGAGTGATAGAATGACAAAAAATTGGTAAGTGCGGTTATATTTTTAAAAACTTTCCAAATCGCGAATTTCTAACTCTTATGTTAAACTCTATTGAGTACGCTCAAATAAGAAAAAAAAAACATCCATTCAAATGCTCGTAAAAGTACGTAAAAATAATTTTATAAAACCAGAAAAAAAAATCAGCACGTGCGCCAATGTGTTGGCTTCACTGTGGTTTAATTGTGGTTTTTTAAAATTATTTTTAGGTATTTTTACGAGCATTTTAATGGATGTTTTTGTCTTACGAGCGCGTACTCAATGGCGCGTAACATAAGAGTTAGAAATTCGCGATTTTGAAACAGTTTTTAAAAATAGAACCGCACTTACCAATATTTTGTCATTCTATCACTCAATCAGCATATATTTAAGGTGCACATTGCACTTTGAAAACTTCATATTGGACAACTTTAAATATGAAACATAAACATAGTCCAGCGACTGTGTGTATTTTCAAAATTAACATTTTTTCTTTAATACTGGGTCTATGGGCTCAATAGAAAAACGATGCTAGCGCTCTTTGTGGAGATTTTTCGAAGTAATTTTGTAATGTAGCCTCTTAAAATAAATCACACTAAATTTAAAATAATTCACAGTATTCTAGACTTTATTTTTCCCCACGGAATTATTTTTCCCTTACAAACTCAACCAGAAACCTGATTTCTAGCTCTAAAATTTGGCTGGTCCTCAGGTCTGGCCCACGATCGAACCAAACAAAAAAATGGCCTAAGTGGCCCACGGTTACAAACGAGTTTGAGATAACTGATCTAGGTAACTCTAATGTAATCGAGGATTTAAGAGTTGGGCAAATAAATTTTTCCCCAAGCCGTTTTTTTTTGTTTTTCTCTTAGTCAACCCCACCGGCAATTAGCAATCGGGACAAACAGTAGTTGGCTCCGCCTTTTTTATGACGAACGGCAACTTCTAATTGGTTTGTTGTGTGGTTCGACATTGAAAAGGGGGCGGAGCATGTGACGTCAAACTACAAAACCAACCAATTAGAAGTTGCCGTTCGTCATAAAAAGGGCGGAGCCAACTTCTGTTTGTCTCGATTTCTAATTGCCTCTGCCAACCCCTGATTCCCCTTCCAATCAAGGCAAATTTCAAACGCATCACAATGATATTAGTACTGTACATACTAATTTCTTTTACTTCCCACATTTCGTATCCGTTTGAGTCACCTTCTTCACTCTTTAGAAGCAACGCCCTCTCAATCAGTGTGTGTCTACACGAAAATTTCCAATGTAGGTCACTAAACAGTCCGGCTGATTTTTTGTTTATACCTCTCTAAAGGTTTATTATTCTTGTAAAAGGTCAACAACCACTTCCGGGAAAGAAAAAAAAAAAAACCAGGCAGACCAACCGAACAACTCACAGGTTCGACTCAACTCACTTGAGATGCCTCATTAAACTTAAACTGGAATTTGACCTTGGAGAAATTTAAACGAGAGCAATTCAATTGTTTCAACAAAAAAAAATTCCACACAACTTGTAGATTAAATATCAAAATTATGTAACACACGAAAATATTAAAATAATAAATTTTCTGTTTTAACTAATTGCAATCTATTCGAAATAAAATAAATAATTGCGTGTCCTGTATTGTATTTGAAGTGCATGTTGTTACTTCCTTATCAATTTATATTTTTGGAATATTATAAGTGGTTTACTGAGATTGTTGCATCACAACAAACCCTTTTGAAATGCACAGAGAAGTGAACAGTAGTAATACTGTAAATATTTAATAATAAATACAAATCATCAAACGCATAATTTATGTTGTCACTAGCTCATTAAGAAGTTACATCGCAAAATTACTTCGAAAAATCTCCACAAAGAGCGCTAGCATCGTTTTTTTTTTCTCTATTGAGCCCCATAGACCCGATGTTAAAGAAAAAATATTAATTTTTAAAATACACACAGTCGCCGCAATATGTTTATTTTTTATATTTAAATTTGTCCAATATTAAGTTTTCAAAGTTCAATGTGCAACTTAAATATATGCTGATCTAGTTATAGAATAACAAAAAAATGGTGAAGTGCGGTGATTTTTTTTAAAAACTATTTTGAAATCACGAATTTCTGAATCTTATGTTAAACTCCATTGAGTACGTGCTGGGTGAGGAAAAAACATCCATTAAAATATTGGTAAAAATACCTTGGCGCACGTGCTGTTTTTTTCCTGTTTTTTTTATTAAAATTATGTTTAGGTATTTTTAAGAGCATTTTAATGGATGTTTTTTTATTTGGGCGTACTCAATGAAGTTTAACATAAGAGTTAGAAATTCCCGATTTTTAAATGGTTTTTAAAAATGTAACCGCACTTACCAACCTTTTGTCATGCTATCACTCGATGAGCATATATTTAAGGTGCACATTGCACTTTGAAAACTTAATATTGGACAACTTTAAATATGAAAAATAAACATATTACCGCGACTGTGTATTTTAAAAATTAACATTTTTTCTTTAACATTGATTGGGTCTGTGGGCTCAATTGAAAAAAAACGACGCTAGCGCATCCTTTGCAGAGATTTTTCTAAGTAATTTTGCGATGCAGCCTCTTAAGATGGCTATTTAAACATTTAATTTACCCGTGTAGCACTAGACAGAGCCATCACCTCCCAATAGAAATACATTGACAACATCACAAGTCATACCGATCTTCGTTTTTTTCTCAAGCCAATGTTTAATTGTGTAATTATTTTGTGAGCTTCTCTCTCTCTACCCATGTGTTGCTGTTAAGTGCAGGATACTGTTAATAAAGGTTTTGGGATGTTTTTATCGCCATAAATAGATTGCATTATTTACAAATGAATTAATTAGTGTAATATTCTGCCTATGACTTTTCAAGCCAGACCCAAATTATATAGATTTTAAGAAAGAATACCTTTTTTGTTGAAAGGTAGATTATTTGGGATCATGTTAATGTGTTTTTTAAAATTCATTTTATATATTAAAGTCATCATCATCATCATCATCATCATCATTTCCTGCACCTTTTCCCCGCAGTATGCAGCGTCGGCCTTACGGCTTCTATCACTCTACTCCTTTTGATTTTTGTGCCCAAACTCCCAGAGACCCCCACATGCCCCCTATATCCGGTTTTACCACCACATTCCAAACTACAGGCATTTAGAAATCGGGACGAACACAAGTTGGCTCCGCCCTTTTTATGACGAACGCAACTTCTAATTGGTTGGTTATGTAGTCAGAAGTCACATGCTCCGCCCTTTTCAATGTCGAACCACACAACAAACCAATTAGAAGCTGCCGGTCGTCATAAAAAGGGCGGAGCCAACTTGTGTTCGTACCGATTTCTAAATGCCTGTATCTGAAGGGGGTTCGCTAAATCTATTAATTACTGCATTGGCCAAAAAAAAAAATGGAACAGTTTTGTACAATCTCGCAAAACTAATTAAATTTATTGATTGTTTTTAACATTTTTACATTGTAAATCTTATTGAGTTTTTGTTCGAAAAGTCAGTTGTGTTTATTCCGCAAACACACCAATTTAATGCCATTTAATTCTAATCAGTATTATGGTCATCTGCTGTTATTTTTTGTCATTCTCGTAATAAATAACCAGTGGAAGTGAGGATAATTAAAAGATTAATTAATATGTAAACGTGGTTATAATGACGTGATGCGTTTGAATTAACAAGCAAGTCACAAACCATAAAACTATTTAACATTTATAACCAGTCAGAACAAAATTTGATGTAATTATAATTTAGATTGTATGTGAGAGAGAGACTCATTTTTATAGGGCCACCCTGTAGACGTACTACATTATACAGTATAAATGCACAATATTATGACACAAACGAATGAAAATGCACTTTGATCGACACAAATTGACTTTCAGAATCACTAATTAGTCACTAGGCCTTTTAAGAGGCTACACATCCCACAAAATTACTTTTTGAAAAATCTCCACAAAGAACGCTAGCATCGTTTTTCTATTGAGCTCATAGACCCAATGTTAAAGAAACAATGTTAATTTTTAAAATACACAACAATGGCGGAAATGTTTATTTTTTTCATATTTAAAGTTGTCCAATATTAAGTTATCAAAGTGCAATGTGCACCTTAAATGTATGCTGATCGAGTGATAGAATGACAAAAAATTGGTAAGTGCGGTTATATTTTTAAAAACTATTTCAAAATCGCGAGTTTCTAACTCTTATCTTAAACTCCATTAAGTACGTGCTCGTAAGCAAAAAAAATCCATTAAAATGCTCGTAAGAAGTATTTTAAAAACCAGAAAAAAATCAGCACGTGCGCCTAATGTCTTGGCATCATTCAGGTTTAATTATGGTTTTATAAAAAATATTTTAATGGATGTTTCTTGCATATGAGCACGAACTCAATGGAGTTTAACATAAAAGTTCGAAATTCACGATTTTAACATAGTTTTTTAAAAACAGAACCGCACTTACCAATTTTTTATCATTCAATCACTCGATCAGCATATATTTAAGGTGCACATTGCACTTTGAAGGCTTAATATTGGACAACTTTAAATATGAAAAATAAACATATTGCCGCGACCTGTGTATTTTTAAAATTAACATTTTTTTCTTTAACATTGGGTCTATGGGTTCAATAGAAAAACGCAAAGAGCGCTATTTAGCGCTCTTTGCAGAGATTTTTCGAAGTCATTTTGTGATTTAGCCTCTTTCTACAACACTTTACAATTTCTTTGACTTTTTGCTGAATATAATCAGATCTCGACGATCAGCTGTTTTTATTTATAAACCATCTTAAAAATTAAATTTTAAAAAAGTATTGTTTCTTACAGAAATTTCGTTGATTCTTGTTGCTCCATTTGTCCCTCCCAGATGCTGATAATTAAATAACCTTGCAACTTTGTTAAAAATTCCCATCTCCATGTATTTTTTAGATGGGAGAATAAAATCCAATAGTAAAAAAAAATTTGTTTGAAATATACTACAACACCCACAACACACAAATACGAAAATCATCCAAAAAAAAAACAACACAAACACACACAGAAAACTTTTTAACTTCTAAAAAAAATTATTAAATGAAGAAGAAACCACAACTGAAGAAGAAATACAAACTATTTTAATTAGTTATGAATATGTTCAATAATATTGAACCTTCAAAGTAACAAAAATATGTGTGGCACAAATTTTCCACATAGAGAACAACTGTTAATCCTAAAGTGAAGTGGAATTATAATAAGTACATGGAAGCAGGAGATGAAGAACAAACGTAAGCGAAGAAGAGGAGGAGGTGAAGCGGATCAAGAAGTTTTTCTTCTTGTTGTTGTTGAAAGAACTGCTGATGTAAGCAGGAAGAACTTCTTTATCCAAAAAAGATTAAGAAAAAAAAAAAAGACAACGTGGCACCAAGATTCTTCACCTCAACTCTTAAAAAGCTATATAATAATATTAATAATAATAATAAAAATCTCTGGAACACAGTAAAAAGTATGAATGAGAGCAGTTTTTTTTACTGCAAATAGCAAAACAGATCCAAAGTTTTATATCAACCTATACTTTTGGCATTTCCGAGAATATGATGATGACCAGCACGTAAAAAGAAGATCCATTAGACAAGTAGTGTTCCTACATTATGGTCATTAAATCCTCTTCTATAGTTTTTGAAACCAAAAACATTACATTCACTTTTTCAAACTTCAAAAACAACAAAAACTTTCCTATAATCATACAGTACTTAACTGTAAGTTTAGACACTTGTGTGACCAAAAAATGTGATACCACACACACACAACGGTACAAGTCAGAAAGAACAATAACTATTTGCTTGACCTTATTTATTTATTTAATTTGCATAGTAGCTGTACCTGTCTGTGGCTGTAAGATAGTTCAATTTAAGCCTGTAATCAAGGTCACTTGTTGGCTTTTTTTTATTTTTCATTCTACAAGTTTTTTTTAAAAAAAATTCTACTTGTATTATAATTAATATGCCTATTCAAAGCTGAAGTAGGATATAGCATAATTTCCGCAGTAAAAAATAAAACAATTGAATATTGTAATAAACAATGGGACTAGTTTTGATGTACATGTGCAGACATAAAGTATGTTGAAAATTTAGAAGCCATATACAGCCAAATAATTTGAAGTACAAAGGTGCTTTAGAGAAACAATACCTTTCTTGCACTCTTAAAGGCGCATTCACACTAGACTGGTTTACCAGCTGCTGGTTGCTGCTGGCTGGTTGTAGCCCTCTAGCAGCATAGTGTGAACTGCAACCAGCAGCTGCTTTCTCCAGCAGTCTAGTGATTTTAACAGTGGCTGGTGAAGTTGAACATGTCCAACTTTAGCAGCTACCAGCTGGTCATGTGACTCCCTTCCTGCTGCTGCCATCTAGTGCGAACTTTTTGTTGCTAGAAGTGGCACTAGTGGTAGTTGAAACGCCACTGCTTGGATTGGTTGTTGTTAGAGTTTGTGTTTTTGCAAGACGGTGATTGGATGACTTGCACTGCTAATACCAGCAGTGACTGGACAAGTGTGAACCCAAAGCAGCTGCTGCTTGCTGTTGCTGCTAATAGCCAGCAGCAACCAGCGGCTTGTAAACTAGCCTAGTGTGACTGCGCCTTTAAAGGTCCATTCACACTAGACTGGTTTACCAGCTGCTGGTTGCTGCTGGCTGGTTGTAGCCCTCTAGCAGCATAGGGTGAACTGCAACCAGCAGCTGCTTTCTCCAGCAGTCTAGTGATTTTAACAGTAGCTAATGAAGTTGAACATGTCCAACTTTAGCAGCTACCAGCTGGTCATGCTACTCCCTACCAGCTAGTGTGAACCCGTTGTCGTTAGTAGTGGCACTAGTGGGTAGTTGAAACTCCACTGCTTGGGTTGGTTGTTGTTAGATTTTGTGTTTTTGCACAATGGTGATTGGATTACTTGCACTGCTAATATCAGCAGTGACTGGACAAGTGTGAACCCAAAGCAGCCGCTGCTTGCTGTTGCTGCTAATAGCTGCTATTAGCAGCAACAGCAAGCAGCGACTGCAAGCCTCCACTAATCTGTCATTAACCCACCGGGCCCTGCGGAAGACTAAGTTGCCTCTATTGAACCCATAGACCCAAAATGTTAAAGAAAAAATGTTAATTTTTAAAATACACAGTCAGTAGCGGCAGTATGTTTATTTTACATATTTAAAGTTGTCCAACATTAAGTTTTCAAAGTGCAATGTACACCTTAAATATATGCCGATTGAGTGACAGAATAACAAAAAATTTCTAAGTGCAGTTATATTTTTAAAAACTATTTCAAAATCGCGAATTTTTTATGTACGTGCTCGTAAGCAAAAAAACATCAATTAAAATATGCTCGTAAAAATACCTAAAAATAATTTTTAAAAAACCCACACAATTAAACCACAGTGAAACCAACACATTGGCGCACATGCTGATGGTTTTCTGGTTTTTCAAAAATTATTTTTACATATTTTTACAAGCATTTTAATGGGGTTTAACATTAGAATTAAGCCGGTATTACACTAGCAACATCCAATGCAATTCAACTTGCAATGCAACCTGTGATGTGACTTGCAACTAGAACTTTGTAATAAACTTCTATATCACACTGTGCAACCGTGTTGCCAATCAAGTTTTCAAACCTTCGTTTATGTCAAGGCACCGGCACATTCGGGTGAATCTCGTACGGTATCAAAAGCCATTTTACTTTTAATCCGCGTTTTACTGAATTTTAAAATTTCAATTCTATTCTGAATATCCAAGTAAAATGCAGCTAAAAAGTAAAATGGCTTTCCATCCACACGATCTGCTGTGAATCTTAGTGAAAATCGTATAGGATTTTCTTGAATGTCAGCTGATCCCTTGGTTTGTGTCCATATTGTGATCAACTAACAGGAAGTTCATAAACCGGGAATTCGTTCAATGTTACATATGTCATTTCTGGCAAACGGCCTGATTGGTTGTTTGTCAGAAAGTTTACTTGAAAAGTCTCTCAGAAAGTTGAATCTGTTCAACTCGGTGAGACTGAGTCTCACACTAGTTAAAAATAAAAGTTTTATCAAGTTGCATGTCATGTCACACTATAAACATTGAAGTTGCATGTCACATTGCACATTTTATTGCATTAAGAGCCTAGATCCACGTCCATCTTGTTGTTTTGAGCAGACGACAACGAGACAAACGAGTGTTCTTATATAGTGTTACTAAAACTGCAAGAAATCGCTTCCCTATCGCTCAATTAAAATACAGTAAAGTGCGAAATGCAATAAAAAGTATTGTTCTTCACGTGCTCGATTTATATAATTTTTGAAAAGGTCCTTCTATTTTTAAACAAGGTTCAAAGTCGTTCGTTTTTTTAATCCCATGTTAAATCCCATTGGCCCAAAACCGTCCCACAAACATTTAAAAAACTCTCGTTAAAAACGATTTAGAACAATAACAAAATAACTAGCACATACATTCATGTATTGGCTTCACGATGTTTCCTTTTTATAAATTTGAAAAGGTCCTTCTATTTTTTAATAACGTTTAAAATCATACGTTTTTAAACTCCATGTTAAGTCCCATAGGACTAAAACACCGTCCAACAAAAGTTAAGAGAACTCTCATTAAAAATGATTTAGAGCAATCAGAAAAATTAGCACATACTTACACGTGTTTATTGCCTTCTGGATTATTCCTTTTTCTAAATTTTAAAAGGGCTTTCTATTTTTAAATAACATTTAACTCCATTTAACTCCATGTTAAGTCCCTTAGGAGCAAAAAACCGTCACCCAAACATTTGACGAACTCCCATTAAAAACGACTTAGAACAATCACACAAAAATTAGCACGTGCATTAATCTATTGGCTTCACCGTGTTTTCTTTTTATAAGATTAGCACGCGAAATTATTTTTCTATTAATTATTATGTGACTTCGAACCGGGAAAAAAAAAACGTTAAAAACCGTTTTTCAATCAACAACGATCGAAGCGCCTACATTCGGAAAAATTTTGAAATAAACGCTATATCTAGGCTCTTAAAAGGTGCTAGTGTAACACCTAGTACACACACCTGGTAATTTAAATGCATTTAAATAATAAATGTGTTCTACAGAGCCCTGTGAAGGGCAAACAAACAATATATAGCGTTCAATTTATTCAGTTAATAATCTGAAAATATTGAGCTAAAATATAATATAGAAACTATTGACAAAATATTGATTTAGTATTTCAATTTAAAATATTAATAATAAAGTCAATTTTTATTTGGTTCATGTCCTTAACTGGATTCCGTATAATTCAACCTAAACACATTTCATTTGAACTCATTTAACTCATGTGCGTACACAAGGTATAATAGTGGCTTTAGAAATTCGTGATTTTGAAATAGTTTTTTTTAAAAATATAACCGCACTTACCAATTTTTTGTCATTCTATCCCTCAATCAGCATATATTTAAGGTGCACATTGCACTTTGGAAACTTGACATTGGACAATATTTAAATATGAAAAATAAACTTATTGCCGCCACGACTGTGTTAATTTAAGAATTAACATTTTTCTTTAACATTTGGGTCTATGGGCTCAACAAAAAAAACGATGCTAGCGCTCTTTTTGGAGATTTTTCGAAGTAATTTTGTGATGTAGCCTCTTAAGTAATTAGATTAGATTAAAAAAAATGTTTAGCTACATCTGTAGCTAAACATACTTTTTAACTAACAGACTAAAATGATTAATAGATATGTATAATGTCACGATTCTTATTGTTATTTATTAGAAGGTTTTAGATCTTTATGCAATTGTGTTTGTATATGTGCTTATATATAGGCGAAAAGTAAAAAGTGCTACAAATTTGTGTTGTAGATAAATCATTCTTACCTCTTTCGACTCTGTTAACAAAGTAAATTCATATTCTGAATCGTGATTATCTTTAGGCGTTCTCACTTTGCATGACTGTTTGTCGTTTTTGCCAAATTTCCACATTTTTTTTAAAAAAAAAATTGTTTCTTTCAATTGAGAAAATCTGAATGCATGAGTTTATACTTGTAGACAGACAGAGTACAATGAAATCAAATGTTTCTAATTTCTTTGTAAAAATGCACTTTGACCAGAAGAAATGTGTGTATGATTTTGTATGTGGATATCAGTTCAAGGTTCTTTCAAGGCTTCTATAATTCGGCCTAAATGAATAAAACAAATTTTTAGCCACATTGCAGAAATTAACCACTAAACTTTTAAAGACATAGAATTCAACTTCCAATTATTGAATTTTTTACTTGCACAACATGGAATATAGACATTTGCCCTACAGAATCTTGTCCTACTGCCTTGCCCCCGTATGTTTGTGGGATGGTTTCTTGGTTCTATGGGATTTAACATGGGGTTAAAAACGAACGATTTTGAACCTTGTTTAAAAATAGAAGGACCTTTAAAAAATTATGTAAATCGAGCACGTAAAGAACAATACTTTTTATTGTATTTTACGCTTTATTGTATTTTAATTGAGCGATTGTGAGGCGATTTCTTGCAATTTTAGTAAAACCGTATAAGAACACTCATTTGTCTCATTGTCGTCTGCTCAAAACAACAAGATAGAGGTGTGTCTTGGCTCTTAATGTTGTTTACCCAGTTGTGGTTACCCTGGTTACCCTGTTGTGTACCCAGTGATGACACACAATTCAACTTTCAACCAATTTTGTTACAAGAAAAACATGGTCGCTGCTTGTGTCATGACTCTCGTTAGAGTTGCTTGCAACAAATGGGAAACTGCAGTTGCTACAACTGGATTTAACCATGAAAGCTCCATCACTTAATACACTGTATGTCTGAATAGATATTTGTTTTGTTCTTGTTCCCTCGGATAGCAACACTGTAGTGACCAATGATAAGCTCCACAGATGCTTTTGGAAAATTTGAACGCAAAAACGTCAAGTGAACTTTTTTTAAAAAAATTGTTTTCAAAACTAGAATGGCAAAAGATTATCTTCTTAAAAAAATAAAACAGTTTATATAGCAGTTTGAAAAGGGACGGACTATATATCTGTATGATGATATTGACTAATATGTATCATCGTAGAAAGTGGGCCTGTATCGTGGTGGCAATATACCACAGGGTGTCCCTTACAGTGATATGAGATGACAAGATGGTTTGACTTATGACAAGATACCTCATCAAGATTCGCTGGTCGAAGATGACGACAAAAAATGAAATTACCCATGACCCATAAACATGACGGGGACTGGCCCAAACTGTCCCATGCATTTCGTAGCGGCACGAACTGCACAATCCGTGACCGAACAAGAAAATTCCAGAAAATACTGAAATACTGTCATAAATAGGACATTTGCCCTAAAACCACTTGCCCGAAAAAAGATGTTTGCCCTAATCAGTAGTCTAAATATAAACCAAATATGGAAAGAAAACAAAAAAGTGGTTTAGGGCAAATGTCTGTGAGGTCATAAATTCCTATTATGTAATTAGAAATAATGAGGGGTCATGTGTCATGAATAACTATGACAATCAAATTCCAGTGAGGTAATAATTTAATTTGTAACCTTTGAATGTTTTTACTTTTGGAATGTTTTTCTGTTGGTCACATGATACCATTCTTGATTAGTTCCAGTGTATATAAAGAGCTGGGATTTTCTTCTTTTATTCATTCTTGCTTCTGGAAGTCTGTGAGGGTGCCAGTTAAATTGTGGGCCAGATTCATCTTTTTAAAACCATCAGTGCAGGAACAATTTACTGCTTTTGTTTCATCATGGTGTATGTCATTATGCCATCATTATTGTGTAGCCTGTTGTGCTTTATAATAGTCATCAATGAGTGAACTATATTTTCAACTGTTTCATCTATGTCAGCATTGTATGAACTATTTTCAACCACATCGTATCATAATCTTCACCTCTCGATCTAACTTCAAATCATCTGGTATTGCATGAAATCCACTTTGGCAAGAAACAACACTGGTTTGCATGAACACCCTAACTTCATGTTTGGTTTCATTGCTGAGTCAAAGTTGTACTTCCTCTTGACCATGTGCAAGATATTTTATTTGTATTTCTTTGATTCTTTGAGTATGTTTAAATGCCATGATTTATTTATCTTGTAAACTAAATAGGCTGTTAATATTAATATATTTTGTTTTATATTAAATAATATTCAAAATAGTAATTTTTGTCTCACTGGAGTGTTAGTTAAGGGATTATTAATCAATTATACCTACCCACATCATTTAACCCTTACATGTCCTTTAGGACAAGTGGATTTCAGGCAAATGTCCTTTAGGGCAAGTGTCTATAGGGCAAATGTTTATATGCTATCTTGGTTTCAATGAAACTTTCTGTAGCTCTGTTTTTATGCCATTTACTGGTTAGGTAATAGATTGGTCATCTATTGGCTAACAAGGTTAAGAGCCTAGATACGCGTCCAGCTTGTTGTTGTGAGCAGATGACAACGAGACAAATGAGTGTTCTTATATGGTGTTACTAAAACTGCCAGAAATCGCCTCACAATCGCTCAATTAAAATACAGGAAAGCGCAAAATGCAATAAAAAATATTGTTCTTTACGTGCTCGATTTATATAATTTTTTAAAAGGTCCTTCTATTTCTAAACAAGGTTAAGTCCCATAGGACCAAAAAATCGTCCCACAAACGTTAGAAGAACTCCCATTAAAACGACTTAGAACAACCACAAAAAAATTAGCACATGCATTAATCTATTGGCTACACGATATTGCCTTTTTTATAAGCTTAGCACGCGAAATTATTTTTCTATTAATTCAATTAATTACCTTGAAACCTGGAGAAAAAACGTTAAAAAACCGTTTTTCAATCAAAAACGATCGCAGCGCCTACAATCGGAGAAATTTTCAACTAAACGCTGTATCTAGGCTCTTAAAAGATTTCCTACTCAGTTATAGCACCGGAAGTTCTGTACTAGAAGCTTATCTTCCCTTTTTTATTGTGCCTGCAGACAAAGAAATGTAAAAAAACAGGTAACAGTGAAGCCAATAACAGCTGTATTTCTTGTAATAAAACACAATGATGTCTATCATAATCTATTGCCTTTATTCTCAACAGCTGACATTTTAATAAGAATCTGCTCAGTTGGTAATAACAATAGCTTAAATTCATAATATTTATATTATCTTGCACTAGCAACATTGTCTACTGTATATATGACAAAGGTTGTGCCAGTTTTCTGTTTTAATTTTTTTAAAACGTGGCCGTTTTATTCGGTATATAGGCTTATAAATCATCAGATATACTGTATAATTCATGGAGCACAACAAGCAGCCTTTGTAAATATGAATGGCCCTCCCGAAATTAGTCGAACTGTACACGGGCAGCTTTGTTTATGTTTAAGCAAATTTAGGGCTAACATTGCTAACCGGCTACATCACAAAATTACTTCGAAAAATCTCCGCAAAGAGCGCTAGCATCGTTTTTCTATTGAGCACATAGACTCAATGTTAAAGAAAAAAAATGTCAATTTTTAAAATACACACGTCGCGGCAATATGTTTATTTTTCATATTTAAATGTTGTCCAATATTAAGTTCACGAAATGGAATCTGCACCTTAAATATATGCTGATCGAGTGAAAGAACGACAAAAAATTGGTAAGTGCGGTTATATTTTTAAAAACTATTTGAATATCGCGAATTTCTAACTCTCATGTACGTCAAATGAGAAAAAAAATATCCATTATAATGCTCGTAAAAATAATTTTAAAAAACAAAACAGAAAAATCAGCAAGTGCGCCAATGTGTTGACTTCACTGTGGTTTAGTTGTTGTTTTTGAATATTATTCTTAGGTATTTTTACGAGCATTTTAATGGATGTATTTTTGCTTACGAGCACGTATACTCAAAAGGAGTTTAACGTAAGAGTTAGAAATTCGCGATTTTGAAATAGTTTTTTTTAAAAAATTGAACCGCACTTACCAATTTTTTGTCAATACATCACTCGATCAGAATATATTTAATGTGCACATTGCACTTTGAAAACTTAATATTGGACAACATTTAAATATGAAAAATAAACTTATTGCCGCCACGACTGTGTTAATTTAAGAATTAACATTTTCTATAACATTAGGTCTATGGGCTCAACAAAAAACGATGCTAGCGCTCTTTGTGGAGATTTTTCGAAGTAATTTTGCTAGTGCTAGTTTTTAACAACATAAACTATGTGTGGCCTTTAAAAGTTGAACTATATATTAGTTGAAAATTAAAAAAAAGTAATAAAATAAACAAGCCGAAAGACACCTCCAGAAATTGTGAAGATGCCAGAGACCCCCAGAAGCCTCCCTAATTGAAATGAAAGTAGTTATTTATTATGGCTCTCTCCGCTCGCTACTAAGAAGAAAAAATAATGAGGATGAAGAGTGAAGAGCCGACGCAAGATATTGCAGACCTATAGGATTTTGTATCCAGTATGTGCCTGTAGACATACTGGTATCCTTGCTATTACTGCTACAACATCTTGTTTATCGTACAAGATGTCGTAGAGAACGATTACTTAATATAAACAATTTTTGTTTCCTTTGAAGATTAAAAGATATTGTATAAACAAGCCGACAGAAGCCTCTCGAAAATGTGAAGGTGCCAGGATGTTCTCGAAACCCGCGAGGCCCCCCCCAATGCCTCTTTAAGCTGAAAGGCCCTCGGAGAGCCTCTTCCAAAGTAAGACGACCCCCCCCCCAACTGGCAAGACCCCCCCCCCCCAAGCATAAAAAACTATGAAGCTCCCAAGAACTTCTCAAAATTGTGTGACCCTCGAGAACTTCTCGCAACTCTAAAATGTCAATTTACGTTTACCAAAATTGAACAGTTAAAATTTCAAACGTGTTTACAAGTTTCGTGTTATATTAAACAAAAAAAGAAGTGTTGCTAATTGTTGTAGCTCGCTCCGCTTGCAAACGATAATAAATATATTAAAAAGAGGGAATGAAGAGCTGATGCCGGATATTGCGGCCTTTGGATTTTTGTAGTCAGTACACGTTTCCTGACTCCAACTTTTTAATAAAACTTCCATATCACGCATGAAACTAGTTTTACAACTAGTTTTATATACGTTGTTTACTGAAAGCAGCCAATCAGACAAGAGAAAATAATAAAATGGAATTCAAAAAATTGACATGCTAACTCAAAATCACCTTGTGGCAACCCTGAGTGCCACACTTGTTTTTATTATTATTAATAATTAATTTAATATTTAATATTATTGAGCTATTCCTCACTAATTCACCCAAAATTTCAAATTTTGTTGCTTGATCATCACAGATGTTAATGTAAAAAATCATAACACAACTAGTACATAAAAAAATACTCCAACTTTTTTTGTTTTTAAATCGGGCCATAATTTTTGGAGAATTGGCCCTTCGAAGTTTCACTGTTTTGCTGAAAATGATGTAAATGTAAAAAATGCTAACTCCGAAACTACTAAAGATAGAACAATGGTTGATAGCTCAAAATAAACGTCTTAATAGTGGGAAGAAAAAAGTACCTAATCATCTTTTCATAATTTTAAAATTTAGGGTGTCAAATTACACGTTCAATTTTTAGCATTTTGGTCAAATTTGAACCCACTTTAGGCCGTGTTGAGGTCAAAGGTTAGGGTTCATATTTTTTGTAGTTATGCACTTGGGTCTACTCTAGTGTGTTCCATTATTACTTTCATTGAACTATGACTGCAACATAATAAAAAAATTAGCCTAAACTTCGAAAAAACCAATTTGGGTGACCTTTGACCCCAATTTTCGCCCTGTGGCGGTCCACCTACAAAAAAACTAATTATGCTATGTGAAAGTTCATTACATTTCCTTTCCAGTGATGTAAAAACCATAGATGACATTTTACAGGCGAAGAAGTGACAATTTTTTAAAGTTTGGAAAATATTTTTACCTTTTTATATAAATTGTAACAAAAAACATGTGCATTAAATATATGCAAATTCAAAAACATGTATATTACATAGGCTATAATGCAATAAACACAATCATTTCAATTTTTAATTTATAATAATTTTTATATACAATACATACATGTATTGTGTATGCACATGTATTATACATAATATACATACACTGCATACACAACATTACACATGGCTTATATATTTTAGTGACTTTCACAAGTATGTGTATTACAATATAAAAAATGGGTTCTCTCCACCTATACCTTTTAAAAAAGTGACCAATTGAAAATTTATACATTAAAAACATTGATGTATTGTATTATATCCTATGTAATCTACATGTTTTTGAATTTGCATATGTTTAATGCACTTGTTTTTTGTCACAATTTATATAAAAAGATAAAAATATATTCCAAACTTTGAAAAATTGTCACTTCTTCACCTGTAAAATGTCATCTATGGTTTTTACATCACTGGAAAGAAAATGTAATGAACTTTCACATAGCATAATTAGTTTTTTTGTAGGTGGACCACCACAGGGCAAAAATTGGGGTCAAAGGTCACCCAAATTGGTTTTTTCGAAGTTTAGGCTAATTTTTTTATTATGTTGCAGTCATAGTTCAATGAAAGTAATAGTAGAGCACACTAGAGTAGACCCAAGTGCATAACTGCAAAAAATATGAACCCTGACCTTTGACCTCAACACGGCCTAAAGCGGGTTCAAATTGGACCAAAATGCTAAAAATTGAACGTGTAATTTGACACCCTAAATTTTAAAATATTGAAAAGATGATTAGGTACTATTTTCTTCCCACTATTAAGCCGTTTATTTTGAGCTATCAACCATTGTTCTATCTTTAGTAGTTTCGTAGTTAGCATTTTTTACATTTACATCATTTTCAGCAAAACAGTGAAACTTCGAAGGGCCAATTCTCCAAAAATTATGGCCTGCTTTAAAAACAAAAAAAGTTAGAGTATTTTTTTATCTTCTAGTTGTGTTGTAATTTTTTAAATTAATATCTGAGATGACTGAGCAACACCTTTGGGTGAATTAGTGAGGAATAGCTCTATTTCATTTATTTGTATCTTCTTAATGAATAATATAGGATTCTTATAGGAAGGATTCGAGAGATTCGAAGAATTCGAGAACCTTTTAGGATTCGGATTTGGTTTCGAGAAAATTTAGGATTCGTCCCACCTCTAGTTTTAACTATTCACAATAACGGTTTATTTGGGTTCCTTACAATAGATTGAGATAGAAAAAAATAATGCAACTTTACACTCATTTCCCCCCAAAAAGTGTATTTTATTTGTGCAACTCTTCCAGCTGAGGTGTGATTTGTCCCGTCAAGAGATACAAATCACTTTGCCAACTGTATTCTGACCTTCCTGGACTGGTATTGCAACTCCCCTGAAATTTTGTGTTCGACAGATATACGGCGTCGTTTTCGAAACAGCTTCCTCAAGCGGGAATATGGCAAATTAAATTTCGAACTGATCTCACGTTTCGGACGAGTTCATTTCGTAGAGGGTGTATTGTTATATCTTAGACGGAAGGTAATACTGTAATTGTCTAAGAGAAAACAAAACGAGACTTTGGCTGAGATTTTACGTACAGATAATACCACCAGATGGAGCTGGCCTCGCTTCCGTAAGCACTTTCGCTTTAGAGCAATCATGCAACGCCTTAAGGGACTTTAAAAGCGCCACAGACGTCAATGGGGCGATATATGTGCTACCTTAGACTATTACTTTACTGGACTGGCAACTCCCGAAATTTTGTGTTTGACAGTTATGAATCGTCGTTTTCCAAGTGGCGCCTCTAGCGGGACTATGGTATAAGAACTTGATAGTAAAAGTCAAGTTTTGAACGAGTTCATTTTGTAACTATATAGGGTGTATTTTTATATATTAGTATAAAAAGTATGGCCGATGAAGAACTACATTTGCAATTAGAAATCGGGAGGGACGAACAGAAGTTGGCTCCGCTCTTTTTATGACGAACGCAACTTATAATTGGTTGGTTATGTACTCTGACGTCACATCAATCAACGTCGAAAAACACAAAAAAAACAGACTTTCACTCCGATTTTCTTTAAAAATAATGCCACCAGACGGAGCTGGCATCACTTTTGCCTACGAACATGCATTCAACGCTTTAACATGGAGAAGATAGGGAGTTGCCAGTCCAGTAAAGTAATAGTCTAAGGTGCTACTATAACCATGGGCCGATACAACTATTGGCCGTTATAGGGGCGCTGACATCGTTAACACTATTACCATTCGCGAAAAAAAGTTTTTAAAAATATTAAAATATAAAAATATTAAAATATAAACGGTATGTCATGAATAAGAAAACAAAATTAACACAAGAGGAGTAAATACCGGACTCAGTACCTCCTGCAACTGCACTTCTCTGACAGATCTATTATTTTTTTCCATTGGGTCAACCCCGCCCCCCCAAAAAAAAGATAACGACAACGTCGACATGGTTCGGGTATTTTCGCCTCTTGTGATCGTTTTACAGGAATTTCAACAAGTTATGAAGGTATAGGTTAATTTTATTTTCTTATTCATGACTAGAGCTCGGATTTGGATACAATATCAACAGGAATGTTTCTCAATATGTGGCCCAAGTGCCAATTGTGAATCTCGTTTAGATGATTAAAAACAATGGTTAGAGGCTAGAACTCTAGTTGACAACTGATAGTAACCAGACATATAGCCTCTCTACCCAGCTTTTTTAATTAAAAAAGACATAATGAGACATAAAGACATAATTACTTCACAATTGGCTCTTGGGCCACAAATTGAGAAACATTCCGGTTGATATTGCATCAATATCCGAGCCCTATCCATGACATACCGTTTATATTTTATAAGTCGTTAGAAATATTTTTAAAAACATTTTTTTCGCAAACCATAATTGTTTTCACGATGTCCGCACCCCTATCACGGACAATAGTTATAGCAACCCATATATCGCCCCATTGTCGGCCGTGGCGCTTCTAAAGTTTCTTAACATGGAGAAGATAGGAAGTTGCCAGTTCAGGAACTGGCAACTTGGAACTGGAACTTGCATTAGCGTATAGCTAGAGTTTGCGCCCGCCCTGGGCGGTCTTTTGAGTTTGCCACCTCTACCTCACGAAAAACGCAACACGGTACACATCAGTGGCACAACCAGAATTCTCGTAATGTTAGGAGCCAAACGATATTATCGATATTCAGTGATTGAAATATGGTGTATATCATTTTATATTAATTATGAAATTATTAAATAAACCAGTACCCAGGCTTAAAAACATAATAATGCTGGATTGCAGAATACATTCCGCGAGCGCAGCAAGCAACAAAAATTTCATAATTCCTTCTTGGGCCATCTTAAAAAGAGTTTTATAAAGCTCTTTCGGCACAGGCAATTAGAAATCGGGACGAACAGAAGTTGGCTCCGCCCTTTTTATGACCACCGGCAACTTCTAATTGGTTTGTTGTGTGGTTCGACGTTGAAAAAAGGGGAGGGAGCCATGTGACGTCAGACTACATAATCAACCAATTAGAAGTTGCCGTTCGTCATAAAAAGGGCGGAGCCAAGTTCTGTTCATCCCGTTTTCTAATGAGCCATATGTCCAATAAGCGCCTCTAGTGACAGTATGCGAAAAGATGGCCCCCTAAGAAGTTAGCAGACGAAACTTTAACATAGAACTCTATGGAAAAATCGCTACACCGGTAAGTTTTTTGCCGTTTTTTTCGTAAATTACACGCCCAATTTTAGTGAATTCTTGAAACAAATAAAGACAAAAGTACTAGTTTCACATCCGTGCATTAGTTTTTTTAATATTCCTCGTTTTATTTTTCTTTTTTTTTTTCGATGTTTTGTTCTGAACGTTGCTATTAACAATTTTTTGTTTTGTCAACATTGTTTTGACAATGCATATATTTGCAGCATTAAAAAATATTGAAATTGTTGTTGGGTTTATATCAATAGGGTTTTATATTTTCTGGTTTTGACAATGCATTTTCTATGCTGCACTTGGACTCTTGTCCCTCTGCCATAGGCCTTTATGGCTGCTTGCAGAGTAATTTTTCAAATTCAAATTCAAATTAAATAAGAAGCCAATGGAGATTTAGATAAGTCGGTAAGTTATTTTGCTTATTTCTTGTAAATTACTTGCACAATTATCGTGAAATTTCAAAGAAATAAAGATAAAAATAGGTAGTTTTATAATTATTCATTGTTTAATTAAATGTTCTTCCTGTTTGTTTGTTTTTCATGTGTTATTCAAAAAATTCACCTCAACTATTCAGTGTAGGGTTCAGAATAAAACATTGAAAACAAACAAACAACAAAGAACATTAAGAAACCAATGCTTGATTGTGAAACTACGGACTTTTTTTCTTTATTTCTTTAAAATTTCACGTTAATTGTGCAAGTAATTTGCATGAAATAAGCAAAAGAACTTGCGTACATATCGTTACCATGTTAAAAGTTTCGGTTTAACAGCAACGTTCAGAACAAAACATAAAAAAAACACAACAAAGTGAAATATTAAAAAACTAATGCATGGATGTGAAACTACGTACTTTTGTCTTTATTTTTTTCAAAAATTCACAAAAATGGGACGCGTAGTTTTCGAGAAAACGGCAAAAAAAACATCCCGGTGTATAGTGATTTTTCCATTTTTCCATTTTTCCTATGTTAAAGTTTCGTCTGCTAACTTCTTAGGGGGCCATCTTTTCGCCTACTGCCATTATTGGACATATGGCTCATTGCCTGTTCCTTCTACTATCCCAACAGGAAAAAAAAACTATTCTTTTCGTCGGACTGCCCACTCCCCCTTAGCTACGCTAATTAGTCATTCGAAGTGTCTCGAGACCCATTTGGTCGACACATTTCTAAAATAAATCTGGAAAACTAAACAGAAGTATAGGTCTACTACTAATACAGTATACAAAAGGTGGTTGCTCTAATGTACGGTTGTACATTAGAGCAACCACCTTTTGTAGCAGCTTTTGGTTCAGCAAAAAAAATCTTTCTAGCAGAATAAAGTACTTGTAAATAAGACAAAGTCTGTACTTAGTACTTACTATTTCTTAAGTCCACAAATTTTAAAAGCACACACATATAAAATACTGTATTTTTTTTTATACATACAGACAAGTTCTAACTAAAAGTTTGTATAAAAGTGAAATTGCTCACCGATGCGGACAAAGCAACAGTGGGTCTGCTTCGTAAGCCTATAGAAGACATTATACACGTGCAGGAGAAAAACAGCAGCTATAGGCCTCGCTTAATGTTTATCCAGTTGCATCATCAAACAAGAGAACAACAGCTGTCAAAAATGTACCCATAAAAAAAACACTTGGCAGAAACAAAACAAAAAAAACAAAAAACTAACTAACTAGAAAGTTAGTCTTGTTCGTTCCTAGGTGACTCTGTACTGGTTTTTGTCTTTACAATTTTCAAAGTGAAATACGTTTATAAGTTTTGGGTCAACTTGCTTTCAGGCAATAACGTAAAAACCAGTTTTTGTTGTTGTTTGGAGGCTAGAAATACTCTTCTTCTTTTGTCTTATCTGTTTTTTTTTAAAACATAATAGCCTAAAGCAATGGGATTTCACATAATTACAGAAATAAAAACAGGTGCGGCCACTATTCTCAACTACTCACTGCCACATGTATTCATTAAGAGGCTAACATCACTAAACTATCTCCGCAAAGTGCGCTAGCATCGTTTTTCTATTGAGCCCATAGATCCAATGTTAAAGAAAAAATTGTTAGTTTTTAAAATACACAGGTCGCGGCAATAAGTTTATTTTCTCATATTTAAAGTTGTCCAATATGTAGTTTTCAAAGTGCAATGCACGCCTTAAACATATGCTGATCCAGTGATAAAATTGACAAATAAAATTGATAAGTGCGGTTGTATTTTTAAAAACTATTTCAACATCGCGAATTTCTAACTCTTATGTTAAACTCCATTGAGTACAAGCACGTAAGCAAAAAAAAAAAAAAACACCCACTAAAATGCTCGTAAAAATACGTAAAAATAATTTTAAAAAAATACCAGAAAAAAATCAGCACGTGCGCCAAAGTGTTGGCTTAATTGTGTTTTTCTAATATTATTTTTAGGTATTTTTTGCGAGCATTTTAATGAATGTTTTTTTGCTTACGAGCGCATATACTCAATAGAGTTTAACATAAGCGTTAGAAATTCGAGATTTTTAAATAGTTTTTTAAAAATATAACCGCACTCACCAATTTTTTGTCATTCTATCACTCGATCTGCATATATTTAAGGTGCACATTGCACTTTGAACCATCAAGATTGGACAACTTTAAATATGAGAAAATATTGCCGCAAACTGTGTATTTTAAAAAATTAACATTCTTTCTTTAACATTGGGTTTATGGGCTCAATAGAAAAACGATACTTGCGTTCTTTGCAGAGATTTTTCGAAGTAATGTTGTGATGTAGGATGTAGCCTCTTCAGGTGATTTAACATTCAACATTTACATTCTTAGCAATCTCATCTTGAGAATGACAAACTCGGGAAAGTGTGGTTTCTACACAGAAGAACCAACATTTAGGGTTAACATGTTTATGTTTACATTTGTAAATAAATATGTATACATGTATGTAATGTAAAGTCTGTTCTATTAATGCCAACGCCTTGCTAGCACAATGAGATAACCTTCACTTGTGTTGCTGGGGGTCTCGGGTTCAAATCCTGGTCGAGGCATGCTAAGGCTTGCCACCTAAGGTGGACAGTCCTCCATTCAGAAGAACTGTCCTCCGGCCAAGACCATCCCCCACAAACGTATTTAAGAGACTAGATACAGCATTTAGTTCAAAATTTCTCCGATCGTAGGCGCTGTGATCGTTTTTGTTTGAAAAACGGTTTTTTAACGTTTTTTCTCCAGGTTTCAAGTCACATAATAATTAATAGAAACATAATTTCGCGTGTTAACCTTGTAAAAAGGAAACAGCGTGAAGCCAATAGATTAATGCACGTGCTAATTTTTATGAAATTGTTTTAAGTCGTTTTTAATGGGAGTTCTTCAAATGTTTTGGTGACGGTTTTTTCGTCCTATGGAACTTAACATGGAGTTAAAAAAACGATCGATTTTGAACCTTGTTTAAAAATTGAAGGACCTTTCAGAATTTAGAAAAAAGAATCATCCTGAAGGCAATAAACACATGTCTCACACGTGCTAATTTTTTTTGGTTGTTCTAAATCATTTTAAATGAGAGCTCTTCTAACGTTTGTGGGACGTTGTTTTGTTCCTATGGAACTTAACATGGAGTTAAAAAATGTACGATTTTAAACGTTATTAAAAAATAGAAGGACCTTTTCAAAATTTATAAAAATGAAACACTGTGAAGCCAATACATGAAAGTATGTGCTAATTATTTTGTTATTGTTCTAAATCGTTTTTAACGAGAGTTTTTCAAATGTTTGTGGAGCGGTTTTTGATCCAATAGGATCGTTAAAAAAACGAACGATTTTGAACCTTGTTAAAAATAGAAGGACCTTTTGAAAAATTATTTAAATCGAGCACGTAAAGAACAATACTTTTTATTGCAATTTGCGCTTTACTGTATTTTAATTGAGCAATTGTGAGGCGATTTCTTGCAATTTTAGTAACACCATATGAAAACACTCATTTGTCTCGTTGTCGTCTGCTCACAACGATAAGATGGACGTAAATCTAGGCTTTATACAATTTATTGTGTGGAGGCCATGGTTGTCTTCATGGAGGACGGTCCTGGATACTTGCTTATTGTGTTTGTCTTTAATAGATCCGAGTCATATGTTCCAACTTTCATCATTATCATTTGATCTTAGACTATTACCTTACTGGACTGGCAACTCCCGAAATTTTGTGTTTGACTGATATGCGGCGTCGCTTTAGAAACGGCGCCTAGTCTAGCGGGACTATGGTATATGAAATTTAGAGAAGATGTCAAGTTTTGGACGAGTTCATTTTGTAGTTATAGAGGATGTATTTCAAGTGGGCAGACATTGAAGAAAAAAATCATGTATGAGATTCACTAAGATTTGCAAAGATTCATCAAGATTCACAACAGATCGTACATATGGAAAGCCATTTTACTCTTTTATCCGCGTTTTACTGGATTCCCAAAATAGAATTAAAATCTGAAAATCCAGTAAAACGTGGAAAGACTAAAATGGCTTGTCATACAGTACATGATTCACCCCCCAATGTCTTCCCCTTTGCAAAAAACAGACTTCCACTCGGATTTTACGTACAAATAATGCCACCAGACGGAGCTGGCTTCACTTTTGCCTTAGACCAGGCATTCAACGCTTTAACATCATAACAAGATAGGAAGATAGGAAGTTGCCAGTCCAGGAAAGTAATAGTCTAAGATTTGACCGACTACACTCAGTGCAGGACGTAGTCCAGGAAAAGAAGAAAGAGATGTTTAGCGCGTTTATTCCTTTGGTTAGCTAAATTAAAGAAACAGGTTTCATTTGTAAATAATGCTGATCTTGGATAGATGAAAATTCAACGAAGTGTACACACTGTACAGTGCTCTAATGTGCCAAGTGTGTGTTCATTCTGAAGTAATCAGGGGCGTAGCTAGGGAACCGCCAGACTCGCAACTGCGGGGGGGGGGGGGGCGCAGGAGGTTTGGGGGCGCAAAAAACGAAATGAAAGTCGATGTATTTTCAAAAATAATTGAATAAATTAAGCAAGTGATTCCGAATCACTCACTTAATTTATTCAGTTACTTTCGAAAATAAATCGATTTTCATTTCGTTTATTGTGTACTATAATTTTTTTGAAGGGGTGCTATTTTGATGAACGGCGGAACGGTCCGAACAGTCGGAAAAATAGTAAGAACAGTCCGAAGGTTTGGCTTAGTAAAATTAACTGGTTCCATTGTTCCGATTGTTCCCTAATTTGTTCGATAGGAGGAACGGTCGGAAAAATGGACAAATTTGTTGCAGGGGGCCCCCCAGGCCCCCTGTAACAAACTTCAATTTACTAAACCTAACCTTCCGACTGTTACTACTGATCCACCGTTCAGCAAAATAGCATCCCCCCCCCAGTATGAAGCGAAGTGGAGGGGGACTTAAAGAGAGCGCAGGGGGGAGGGGGGCGCAACCAAGCCTAGCTACGCCATTGGCAGTAATATGGGTAATACACATTAAAAGGTCATTCAATGTGAAGAAAAAAAAAAAACCACAGGAAAAGTCACGAAAAATATAAAGAAGGAAATAAAGTTTTTATTACAATACAACTTCACAAATGCCCTCTGGTAATAAGAAGATAAAAAAAATTAGGAAAATCCCGTAAAATATAGTTGCTGTATTGCAACTTTATGAGGCTACATCACAAAATTACTTCGAAAAATCTCCGCAAAGAGTGCTAGCATCGTTTTTTCTATTGAGCCCATAGACCCAATGTTAAAGAAAAAATGTTAATTTTTAAAATACACAGGTCGCGGCCAATATGTTCATTTTTCATATTTAAAGTTGTCCAATATTAAGATTTCAAAGTGCAATGTGCACCTTAAATATATGCTGAACGAGTGATAGAATGGCAGAAAATTGGTAAGTGCGGTTCTAGTTTTAAAAAAGTATTTCAAAATCGCGAATTTCATTTGAACGCGCGAATGTTCATTTTTCGACTTTCGGCCATTTTTTTAAAAAAAAGCCAAAGACATTTGGTTTTTGGTCCATTTTTTCGAATTTTATAAATTCTTAAATCCTTGTGTTTTTCTAAGCTTTTGGAACTTCTCTGGCCAGTTGCGCGCCACTGATGCATTTATAGAGCTTTTAGAGCATTTAAATATTTTTTTTTGACTTTTGTCCGTTTTATATAAAAAAGGCCTCCAAAACAGACAACTGATATGAATGAAGTACAAGAAAAAAAAGTATCACTCATCCATTACAATACCCCCTCCCCCCCCCCCCCCCCCAAAAAAAAAATGAAGATGGATTTATAATCACTAAGTCTTTGGACACACGAAAAAGCAGAAGATTTGAGACCTTAAGCCCGACTTCTGATGCTTTAAATCAGTGTCCACCATAGTTTTCAACAGTAGATTTTCCCAATAATAATTCATGAAGTTTTTCTCTCATCCATTCTTAATGTGAAGAACGCAAGGCCATCGTGAAATAAAGAGGTTAATATTTCATAATGTAAAAACATTTCATCGCTTATTGGAAATTCCCTAGCTATCATCGCTAAACCTTTACTGCTGTACTTCGCAAATACCAAATGTTAAGTTATGAGGGAGGATTCACTTTACTACTTATCAGTGTATATTCAATATAAAACCCATACATAAAAATTTCATTTAGCATTAAAGATAATTTCATTTAGCATTAAAGAAAATTTCATTTAGCATTAAAAAAAATTTCATTTTATGTTAAGGTTACTACTGACTAAAGAGAACTTACATATTTAATGGGTGGCGCAGGTTAAACGCATCCTATTTAAATATAAATAAGGCAACCAAAAAAAACGTATAGTTAGCATAAAAATTTAATTGATGTTCACCCCTTGTCGCTCTTAATAACTAGAAGAGTACAGGATCTTAACAAAATGCTTTTCAATGGCACCAGTATTGTTATCACACGCAAAGCACATCAAGAGGCTACATCACAAAATGACTTCGAAAAATCTCCGCAAAGAGCACTAGCATCGTTTTTCTATTGAGTCCCATAGACCCCAATGTTAAAGAAAAAATGTTAATTGTTAAACTACACAGTCGCGGCAATATGTTTATTTTTTCATATTAAAAGTTGTCCAATATTAAGTTTTCAAAGTGCAATGTGCATCTTAAATACATTATAGGCTGATCGAGTGATAGAATGACAAAAAAATTGGTAAGTGCGGTTATGTTTTAAGAACTATTTCAAAGTCGCGAATTTCTAACTCTTATGTTAAACTCTATTGAGTACGCGCTCATAAGCAAAAAAAAACATTAAAATGCTCATACAAATACCTAAAATAATTTTAAAATAACATACTTAAACCACAGTGAAGCCAACACATTGGCGCACGTGTCTTTAGTGTTTTTTAAATCTATTTTTACGAGCATTTTAATAGATACTTTTTTCTTACAAGCGCGTACTCAATAGAGTTTAACATAAGAGTTAGAAATGCGCGATTTTGAATTAGTTTTTAAAAATAGAACCACACTCACCAATTTTTTGTCATTCTAATCACTCGATCAGCATATATATTTAAGATGCACATTGCACTATTAAAAACTTAATATTGGACAACTTTAAATATGAAAAAATAAACATATTACCGCGACCTGTGTATTTTAAAAATTAGCAATTTTTTCTTTAACATTGGGGTCTATGGGCTCAATAGAATAACAATGCTAGCCGCTCTTTGTAGAGATTTTTCGAAGTAATTTTGTGATGAAGCCTCTTAACTATTCTTCAATCTGTTATTATATGAAATAATGTGCCACTCCATAATTTGAGATATTTTCTTATGAGTCTTGACATTTCTATGCTGCGTTTATTTTGCTTATTTAAATTTCATGGCTGACCACAGAACTCTACATTTGATTCAAAACTGTTTCCTTGCTTAAGAGAAAGTTTCCACAAATGTTTATCATCTAATATTCCCAAGAGATAACTAAATTGCAACATTGTGGCCTTTAGTTAGGATTCATGTTGCAAGGCTCATAGCCAAAATTAGCTAGTTATGTGTTTCGTGCTTATATAACATTTGAGAAAGAAAAAAATATAACTAAGCAGACTTATCTTTTATAACCTTATCTAATTATTTATGAACATTATTGTAGTCTGTGCCCAAATTATGTGGACGTATAGAAATTTGGGTTATTCTTCCGTTAGTTACTCTAGACAACCTTACAGCGAATCACGATTAACACAAACCATGATAGCTTTAAAATGTAACCAAAATACATTATCAAGAAAACAAAAAGTTCAGCGAAGATAAGTAGGCCTATACTTTGCAGCAGTGGCGCAATACAGGAAAGTGGGTGGAGATACGTGGGCTAAAAGCCCTCAGAAATTTAAAAATCCCCCCTTGGCCCTTCAGATTCCCTCCTGGAAATATCAAATACCCTATTTAATATCTAATTAGGCGCCCCCCAAACTAGAATCCTGGTTGTGCTTTGCAGTGTATAGCAATACAGGGCATAATTATTGTCTGCTTAAGAGGCTACATCACAAAATTACTTCGAAAAATCTTCACATAGAGTGCTAGCATCGTTCTTCTATTGAGCCCATAGACCTGTAACACCCAGTAACTTGTGATCCCGCCAAAATCATAGCCTGGGGTAAACAACTCATGCTTGTCCCGCCCTCCTTCTCTAATTAATATTCAAGTGGAGGATTGATACTCTTAGGACCATGGTCACTTGGACCTGGTTACACTTCGTAGGTGTACACAGGTCCAAGGTATAAAAATACCATGTTCCTCTTTGTTCTTTGTCCACTCTTGCTCAACTTTTGTACTACGTTAGATTTTATATCCGTATCACATCATGGGCCCATGGACGCACCTTTGATAAATAACTATTATCTCTTGTAATGTTACTGTTTCTGTACAAGAGTGAATAAAAGTGTTTGCAACATGAAACTGCATTGTCTATTGTCTGGAAACTAATTCTTCTCTAGACAAGCTGGAGACACCATAAGGCAAGTAAAACATATGGATCCCGAAGGAGCAACATCATCTTCCAGCCAAGAAGGAAGATGCACATCAATGGCGGCCAGAAGAGATGGTCACTATCCTTCTGAGCAGACTACACCAATATGCAGAAGAATGATTACAATCTATCATTATCCGACCACTTCTATAGCTCGAATCTTCTCCGTGCGGTCACCGCACGATCAAGGAAAAAAACGAGTTATAGAAAAACAGCATAATGAATTGGTAATTATTCATGAGGTCGCCATAAAGCTCACAGACCCAATGTTAAAGAAAACACGTTAATTTTTAAAACACACTGCCGCGGCAATATGTTCATTTTTCATATTTAAATTTGTCCAATTTTAATTTTCCAAAGTGCACCTTAAATATATGCTGATACGGTCATATTTTTTTAAAAATTTAAAATTAAAAATTTTATTTTTAAAAACTATTTCAAAATTGCGAACTTCTAACTCTTATGTTAAGCTGCTTTGAGTACATAAGAAAACATTAATTAAAATGCTCGTAAAAATACCTAAAAAATAATTTTAAAAAAGCAGCACCTGCGCCAATGTGTTGGCTTCACTTTGGTTTATTTGTGGCTTTTTAAAATTATTTTTAGGTATTTTTAACAACATTTTAATGGATGTTTTTTTGCTTACGAGCGCGTGCTCAATCTAGTTTAACATAATAGTTTGAAATTCGCGATTTTGAAATATTTTTTTTAAAAATATAACCGTACTTACCAATTTTTTGTCATTCTATCACTCGATCTGCATATATTTAAGGTGCACATTGCACTTTGAAAACTTAATATTGGACAACATTAAATATGAAAAATGAACATATTGCCGCGACTGTGTATATTGAAAATTAAAATTTTTTCTTTAACATTGGATCTATTGGGCACAATAGAAAAACGATGCTAGCGCTCTTTGCGGAAATTTGTGGAAATTATTCAAAGTAATTTTTCGATGTAACCTATTGAGTTGTACTTCCGTTTCCTTTCATGCGTGCAACTTGCACGATGGCTTTACTAGTTCTATGTTAATAGAAAAGGAGGAATTTTATACAAAAACAAACTTTAATATAATATTCATGAAAAGCCTGAAAAACGTAGAGAAAAAAGTCCCATAAAACTCACAAAAGTAATCAAAAAAACAAAAAAAAAAACGCCAAATCCAATTTGGATTTGAATGTGCAAAATGTGTTCACATAAGTTTGCATACTTCACAATCAACTCTGGACTCAAACGAATCACTGAAAGGTAGACCAAAAAAATACCCCCAAATCGAACAAATTTAAGCAGTAGAATGAAGAACAGAAAGATGTTCATTGTATTTTATGACGTACGAATTATTTCTTGAAATTCTAAAATTAGTTTATTAATGTTGATTTTTTGTGTGTTTTGGAAATTTTGAAACAAATTTACGATACATTAAATAATTATATACTTCGCATTTTGTGGCACTGGCAAGCTTGTTTGACAATATGTTTATTTTTCATACTTAAAGTTTTCCAGTATTAAGTTTTCAAAGTGCAATGTGCACCTTAAATATATGCTGATCGAGTGATAGAATGACATAAAATTGTTAAGTACTGTTATATTTGTAACAAGGGATTCAAGGAACCCTATAGACCTCCATTGCTTTAATATATGCTTTCATATATCAAATAACCAACTTTTTTTTCATTGTTACATGTGTGCGCATGTGTGCGCACATGTGCACATGTGTGTGCACGTGTACTCATGTGCGCACGTGTACTCTTGTGCGCACGTGTACTCTTGTGCGCACGTGTACTCTTGTGCGCACGTGTACTCTTGTGCGCACGTGTACTCTTGTGCGCACGTGTACTCTTGTGCGCACGTGTACTCTTGTGCGCACGTGTACTCTTGTGCGCACGTGTACTCTTGTGCGCACGTGTACTCTTGTGCGCACGTGTACTCTTGTGCGCATGTGCGCGCACGTGTACTCTTGTGCACACGTGTACTCTTGTGTGCACGTGCGCGCACGTGTACACTCTTGTGCGCACGTGTACACTCTTGTGTGCACGTGTACACTCTTGTGCACACGTGCGCACACAAGAGTGTACACTTGTGTGCACGTGCGCGCACGTGTACTCTTGTGCGCACGTGCGCACACAAGAGTGTACACTTGTGTGCACGTGCGCGCACGTGTACTCTTGTGCGCACGTGCGCGCACGTGTACACTCTTGTGCACACGTGCGCGCACGTGTACACTCTTGTGCGCACGTGCGCGCACGTGTACACTCTTGTGTGCACGGGCGCGCACGTGTACACTCTTGTGTGCACGGGTGCACACGTGTACACTCTTGTGCACATGGGCGCGCACGTGTACGCACGTGTGCGCACGGGCGCGCACGTGTACGCACGTGTGCGCACGGGCGCGCACGTGTACGCACGGGTGTGCACGTGTACGCACGTGTGCGCACGGGTGTGCACGTGTACGCACGTGTGCACACGGGTGCGCACGTGTACAGACGTGTGCACACGGGTGCGCACGTGTACAGATGTGTGCGCACGGGTACAGACGTGTGCGCACGGGTACAGACGTGTGCGCACGGGTACACACGTGTGCGCATGGGTGCGCACGTGTATAGACGTGTGCGCATGGGTGTGCACGTGTATAGATGTGTGCGCATGGGTGTGCACGTGTATAGACGTGTGCGCATGGGTGCGCACGTGTATAGATGTGTGCGCATGGGCGCGCACGTGTACACTCTTGTGTGCACGGGTGCACACGTGTACACTCTTGTGCACATGGGCGCGCACGTGTACGCACGGGTGCACACGGGTGTGCACGTGTACGCACGTGTGCACACGGGTGCGCACGTGTACAGACGTGTGCACACGGGTGCGCACGTGTACAGATGTGTGCGCACGGGTACAGACGTGTGCGCACGGGTACAGACGTGTGCGCACGGGTACACACGTGTGCGCATGGGTGCGCACGTGTATAGACGTGTGCGCATGGGTGCGCACATGTATAGACTTGTGCGCATGTGTACGCACATGTATAGGCGTGTGCGCATGTGTACGCACATGTATAGACGTGTGCGCATGTGTACGCACATGTATAGACGTGTGCGCATGTGTATGTATTCCAGTACATGACATAGTTATATGTGATGCGCATGCGTCATTCATTTGTAATAATATGGGTTTAAAATGAAAATACGTCACATGTGTTCTAATATACAAAAATAATAACAGAACATAAAAAGGAACACCCCTCCTAAATAATAGAAAAGTCCCCCCTTTCGAATGCTACAACTGGAAAGAGGAAGAATCTCGATTTTTTGAAAAAAAATTACGATTTTGAAAAATCGAAATTTTATATATCAAATCGCTCTAAAATTTCAATTTTTTCCAGTTTCATCGTCAGAATGTGTACATCATTTTAGGTCTGATGACATTTTATTGTAGGTGTTCCCCGTTTTCGAGTTGTTCGACCCACAAAAAATTATGACCAAAAACTCAAAATTTGTTTCTAAAAAATTCATAAAAAAATAACCCCTGGGTAAAATTTTTTAATTTCTTGTCAGGAACTTCATATTGACCCACGGAATCAAATAGAAAATACTGCATGTCTTTATCTCGTTTCGTTCTTGAGTTGTTCGAGGAACAAAATCGGGGTTCCGGACACACACACACACAGCCACACAGACATACAGACATCCTTTTTTTCCCCCTTTTCTTGCATGATCCTATATACCTCCATTGCTCTAAAGAGCAATGGAGGTCAAAAACTATCTCAAAATCGCGAATTTCTAACTTTTTATGTTAAACTCCATTGAACACGCCCAAATAAGAAAAGAACATCCATTAAAATGCTCTTCAAAATACGTCAAAATAATTTTAAAAAATCAGAAAAAAATCAGCACGTGCGCCAATGTGTTGGCTTCACTGTGGTTTAATTGTAGTTTTATTTTTAATTATTTTTAGTTATTTTTACGAGCATTTTAATGGATGTTTTTTGGTTAGGAGCACATACTCAATGGAGTTTAACATTAAAAGTTAGAAATTCGCGATTTTGAAAGTTTTTTAAAAATATAACCGCACTTACCAATTTTTTGTCATTCTATCACTCTATCAGCATATATTTAAGGTGCACATTGCACTTTGAAAACTTAATATGGACAAATTTAAATATGAAAAATAAACATATTGCCGCGACTGTGTATTTTAAAAATTAATATTTTTTCTTTAGCATTGACCCAATGTTAAAGAAAAATAGAAAAAACAATGCTAGCTCTCGCCATAGTGTGGCTGGCACCTTTAAAATTATGCACCATTCGGGGCAAATTGTAGTTATGATAATTATTATTGAAAAAAAGTTATGTAAAAACGAAGTAATATCCCTGAACTTGATTAAAGTCAATTTTCATGTCGAATTTTTCCAAAGAAATCACCTATCTTGATTTTGTAATATTTTAATTAGAATGTTTGAACAATCTAAGGAATGCATACAAAAACATGAATACAATGCTAGTGATTAATTTGAATAGGAACCTTGCAAGCATCACTAATGAATAGAGATAGAAATCAATGTGAATATAATAACAATTTAGTGTTTCCACTGCATGTGCAGATATTAACAAATGTCACGCATATTAAGTATCCACTTGTTGTTCCATAATTATTAAATGTCATTTACTAAAAAAAAAACAATAATCAATATAAAACACTGAAATAGCAACTGAAGAAAACAACCCGTCCACTAATTAATTATAATTTTCATCATATGAAAATTGTTTCAATTAGTTTCATGCATCAAAAAAACAAATTTTCCTTATTGAAATGCTGATAAAAGAGATAGTAAATTAGACCACTTACTTTTTAGAATAATAATGTTTTTGTTCCTTAAAGAGACGATTATCTCCAGAAATTTATTTTCAAAATATTGTCAAGACTTACCAAAAGATTGCCAAAACGAATTTTAAATTTTAAAATAAGTGTAACACCCTGTATTTCACCTTTTTGCCACTACCCTAGCCTTGGGGTCTCTCGTACCCCAAGTGGCAAGTACCTATTTCCGCCCCTTCGTTCTCTCGAAAAACACCCAACAATGTAGAGCGGATACCGCTTTTCACTTTGAGAGTTAGTGTTATGGAACCTGAGTCCAACTGGTGCCGGGGTCATTCCCTATGGTATTCCGTTGTTTCGACGCTGGTGCTGAAAAGGAATCATAGACAGGCGAGACGAATGTAGATTGTCGATTACTGATTTATTGAACACAACCATCGAAGATGCAATAAACAAAGAAGAGTTTCAGAGTGTGGCGTAGCTTACCCACCGGACCATTAAATGAGTTATATCATAGTTTCGATATCAGAGAATGGACCCAGAACATATCGAGACACGGCCTTTTATACCTAGAGCCTGTGTACACCTTCGCAGGTGCACCCATGCCCCAGGGACCGTGCATCGATGGGTATCCATACGCTGATACGGACTTGATTGTTTGGTTTTTTTTCGAGAGAACGAATTGGCGGAAATAGGCACTTGGGGTACGAGAGACCCCCCTAAGCCTAGGCTAGTGGCAAAAGAGTGAAATACAGGGTGTTACATAAGTCAATAAAACCATAAAAAACTTAAAAATCAAGTGACTTTTCCTGAGTCACCAAAAACGAAAGTCTTGCCCCACATTTTTGTGGCAAAGGTTGTCACCTCACATTTCCAGAATTCCTTAATCAAATACATGTATTCCCTATTCATATTCAACTGAATACAACCTTCCATGTGGAATAATTCAAATATTAAATCCATGGTTCATTCAAATGAAAGTAATGTGAGCTGGTGATAACAAATCAGAATTCTAGTAGAGGGGAGTATACTTTGGAGGGCTTTGTTGCCAATGTCTGTAGTTTGGTGGCGCATCTTACATGAAGTCAACTGATTTTTAATTTTTTTAAATTATATTAATCACTTATTTTAAATTTTAAAAATCGTTTTCGTAATCATTGAATAATTCTTGACAATATTTTGAAAAGATATTTCTGGTGGTAATATTATGTCTCTTTAAACGTGCCATTCATTTTATTTTCTCTTACAACTACGATCAGGAAATTTATCTACACAAAGATTAAACAAGGGATTCAAGGAACCCTATAGACCTCCATTGCTTTAATATATGCTTTCATATATCAAATAACCAACTTTTTTTCATTGTTACATGTGTGCGCATGAGTACGCACATGAACACACGTGCGCGCATGCGTACACACACGTACACACGTGCGCGCATGCGTATGCACACGTACACACGTGCGCGCACGCGTACGCACACATACACACGTGCGCGCACGCGTACGCACACACGTGTGCGCATGCGTACGCACACGTACACACGTGTGCGCATGCGTACGCACACGTACACACGTGTGCGCATGCGTAAGCACACGTACACACGTGTGCGCATGCGTACGCACACGTACACACGTGTGCGCATGCGTACGCACACGTACACACGTGTGCGCATGCGTACGCACACGTACACATGTGTGCGCATGCGTACGCCCACGTACACACGTGTGCGCATGCGTACGCCCACGTACACACGTGTGCGCATGCGTACGCACACGTACACACGTGTGCGCATGCGTACGCCCACGTACACACGTGTGCGCATGCGTACGCCCACGTACACACGTGTGCGCATGCGTACGCCCACGTACACACGTGTGCGCATGCGTACGCCCACGTACACACGTGTGCGCATGCGTACGCCCACGTACACACGTGTGCGCATGCGTACGCCCACGTACACACGTGTGCGCATGCGTACGCCCACGTACACACGTGTGCGCATGCGTACGCCCACGTACACACGTGTGCGCATGCGTACGCCCACGTACACAAATGTATGTACTCATGTACATGACATAGTTACATGTGATGCGCATGCGTCATTCATTTGTAATAATATGGGTTTAAAATGAAAATACGTCACATGTATTCTAATATACAAAAATAATAATAGAACATAGAAAGGAACACCCCTCCTAAATAATAGAAAAATCCCCCTTTCGAAGGCTACAACTGGACTTTTTTTAAAAAAATTACGTTTTTAAAAAAATCGAAATTTTATATATCAATCTTTTCCAGTTTCATCGTCAGAATGTGTACATCATTTTACGTCTGATGACATTTTATTGTAGGTGGCCCCTATTGTAGGATGTCTGTGTGTGTGTGTGTGTGTGTGTGTGTGTGTGTGTCTGGAACCCGATTTAGTTCCTCGAACAACTCAAGAACGGAATGAGATAAAGACATGCAGTATTTTATATTTGATTCCGTGGGTCAATATGAATGTTCCTGACAAAAAATTAGAAAATTTTACCCAGGGGTTATTTTTTTATGAATTTTTTAGAAACAAATTTTGAGTTTTTGGTCATAATTTTTAGTGGGTCGAACAACTCGAAAACGGGGCCACCTACAATAAAATGTCATCAGACCTAAAATGATGTAAACATTGGAATTTTAGAGCGATTCGATATATAAAAT
This sequence comes from Brachycybe producta, assembly GCA_036925085.1. NCBI lineage: Eukaryota > Metazoa > Arthropoda > Diplopoda > Playtdesmida > Andrognathidae > Brachycybe > Brachycybe producta. The sequence goes on along the minus strand of JAUPFP010000012.1, from coordinate 3,126,690 downwards.
TTCGATTTTTTAAAAACGTAATTTGTTTTTAAAAAAATCTCGATTCTTCCTCTTTCCAGTTGTAGCATTCGAAAGGGGGACTATTCTTTTATTTAGGAGGGGTGTTCCTTTCTATGTTCTATTATTATTTTTGTATATTAGAATACATGTGACGTATATTCATTCTAAACCATAATATTACAAATGAATGACGCATGCGCATCACATGTAACTATGTCATGTACTTGAATACATACATGTGTTTATCTATATACACATGCGCACACGTCTATACATGTGTGTACACGTGTGCACAAGTGCGTACACGTGTGCACAAGTGCGTACACGTGCGCACAAGTGCGTACACGTGCGCACAAGTGCGCACACGTGCACACAAGTGTGCACACGCGCACACAAGTGTGCACACGCGCACATGTGCGTGCACGTGCGCGCATGTGTGTACATGTGCGTACACGTGCGCGCACGTGTGTACATGTGCGTACACGTGTGCGCACGTGTGTTCATGTGCGTACACGTGCGCGCACGTGTGTTCATGGGCGTACTCATGCACACACATGTAACAATGAAAAAAAAGTTGGTTATTTGATATATGAAAGCATATATTAAAGCAATGGAGGTCTATAGGGTTCCTTGAATCCCTTGTTGAGTTGTTCGACCCACAAAAAATTATGACCAAAAACTCAAAATTTGTTTCTAAAAAATTCATAAAAAAATAACCCCTGGGTAAATTCATATTGACTCACGGAATCAAATAAAAAATACTGCATGTCTTTATCTCATTCCCTTCTTGAGTTGTTCGACCCACTAAATCGGGTTCCGGACACACACACACACAGACATCCTTTTTTGCCCCTTTTCTTGCATGATCCCAGGGACGTCATTTCAGTTTTTTTCAGGGGGGGGGGGGGGCAAAACTTGACCGACTTGCTAATTTTGGTATATATGCAGGCCAGTGCTGCAAGACGTCTGCATATTGCCACTTAATATAAATTAGGTTTTGATGGATTTATTTATATTTGCAAGAAATTTGAAAAAAATATGCACAAGCTCTAGTTATAACATATGTATATACTGATTGTAATAACACAATTGTTTTTCAGGGGGGGGGGCAAATTCCCCCCCTTGCACCCCCCAAATGACGTCCCTGCATGATCCTATATACCTCCATTGCTCTAAAGAGCAATGGAGGTCAAAAAGACTACTTTTATATCCTTATAGACCGGATACACATCAAGCTAATAAAACACAAACTAGACCCGGCCTTAGGGCAAGGCGAACGAGGCAATCGTCTTGGGCCCCGCGCTTTTAGGATCCCCGTGCTGCTGACTAAACATTTTTTTGACTACTGTGAAATAAATGAAAAAAAATGACAGTTGAACAATTATTCAAACAGTTGATTCAACTATTAGCATGGGAAAAAAACTTGCGAATGGTTGAAATCTTAGAGAGCGGTTTTGAAGACAATGACCTCCAAAATGCAATTTTTTTCGCATTGGGCCCCGCTCACCACTTGCTGCCTCGGGCCTCGCATACTCTATGGCTGGGACTGACATAAACAAAACAGAAACTCAGTGTTTTGACACAAATTGGCGACAATTCTAAAACATTTCTGCGACTTTTGTGTTTTTTTTTGTTTTGTCTACGATTTCACAGGCAATTCCATGTCTCGGCTCAAGTCAATTCAATTCAACTCAGTACATCTGCAATTAGCTTAAAAGCCATGTGGCAGGGTGGATTGCTTCCAATCACAAATAATTGCCATTCAGGTAAAACAAGACATCATTGTTAAAATTGAAATCGTCCTAATAACATTTGGCAAAAAAGACCAAAAATATGCATCAGACTCCATCAGTTCTAGGCATTAATTCTTTTAAAGTCTTTGAATGCTGGTGTCTTCCTTTACGAGGATGTATACTTAATAAGTCATTAAGCAGGACAATATTATCATCTGCCAGTAAACGTCCGAAAAGGGCAAAGGAATTGGTCATTTCTTTGGCCTGCTATTGATTCCCATTTTAGTTACTGAAGATAAACATCAAAAGGTTTTTGTTTTGTCTCGGTACTATGCAACATTCTGTCAACTTTGTCTGTGCAGTGTGGGCAGTTAGTATTAAAACAACAACAGAACAGTGTTTAAAGCATGACTAAAGGCTATTGTGTACGTGTACACAAAACAACACCCAATTTGTTTGTGTTGTGTCACAAATATGTTGCGAATTTGTCTTGAGTACTGCTGGACAGTTGTTTCAGTTTTGTTTTGTTTTCAAACTCTGCTTTTTCTGGCATATTTGTTGTGTTTTTCGTCCCCAATTCATGTTGCACTTTTGTCAGCTTGATGTGTACCTGGCCTTTAAAGTGGAGAAATTATGTGGATTTTTATGAAGTCGTTTTGTTGCTCATCTAAAACATGAATTTTTGAACAAGTTTTGTTTTTCACATTTCCATATGAAAATTAATTTTTGTGCTAAAAGTTCATAAAACATGTCTTACTTTTGTTTATGATCTATTTTAAAGGACTTTGTAGAGTTATGAAAACAAAGACAATGGGAACCAGAATTACCAGAATGTATAATCAATTTTCAAACAAAAATTAAAGCACGTGTTTCAAGTTTCAACTCAACCTATTCCATCTTGTACAATGGCGAGAGTTGAATGTGGATGAAGTTTAAGTCACCAGTACATAGCACTAGCATGTTCAGCACTCATCCACTGCATGAGAGTAAGGAAAATCGCCCCCCCAACTAGTAGCCATTTATTAACTGGGGGTAGTCTATTAAATGCAAATGAATGGTCTAGCAGTATTTTCATTAAAAGTGTACTTTGTATTGATTCCTTAAATTTCGTAAAGTGTGGGTCCCATGTTCATTAAAATGCAGCAACTGTGTATGCCAGCTGTTTTGCTATAGGCAGTTGACCTCGCGTGCAAGTTATTAATTCATAAATAATAAATGTTCTTGATGTTCTTTCATAATTGTTGATGCATTTTGTTACACTGAGGAATCGGGATTCAGTTACAAGATTAGTAGTGTTATTGATATCTGTGTTTGGTTTGCAAATACAGTGTAAACCAATTAACACAGAATTGAAGGGACTGGCATATATTTTTGTGTTAAAAGAAATATCATAACTATAGTATAACTAGCAGTGGAGCACATCCTAAAACGGTTTATCTTTAATTTAAAATTTAAAAAAAAATCATTTGTACGCTTCTTTTTATGATCAGAAAATGTATTGATTTATTATTTGATTTATAATTTATTGATCTTAAAAAGAAGAACAATACAAATAATTTTTTTTTTAATTTTAAAGATACATTTATTTATCAACTTTGGAAGGCATCTTTATGAACAACATTTCTCGTGCACCAAGAATCTGTAATGCTGTAAGCAATCTGCCTTGTCATGAATTTTCTTTGATAAAAACTTAGATGATCTCTTGGTTTCTTGGTCTTGACAAAGCCTGTGAGAGAATACTGGCTCATTCATACAAATTCGACTGTTTCATAAGTTTGACCTTGCAATATATAGTATAAATGTTAGTAACCTTTGAGCGTTATGTTACATATTTACAAATAAGGAAACTATTATATACTAGTGGGGTAACCCGTCATAAATGACGGGAGCAAAATTCACAGGCAATTGTGCGCATGCGCGTCGTTTTTCCTTTTTTTACTCCTTTCATTTCAATTTTCGTCACCCCCTCCCACTTTTCTCTCTCCCCCCTCTACACTTTTCAACCTTTTCCCCTCTCCAATTTAATATCATGGGGTTCTTGGATGGGAAGGGTGCAACATATAGTTGACCTTGAGAAAAAAAAACAGTTCATTTATTCAAATTTATATAAATTCCGATGTGCTTCAATGGTTGTACAGCGTTATCCCAGAAAGAGAGAAAGATATATACATGTAGAAAGACACACAGAGACACAGACCTGGCAATATATATATATATATAATACTAGTGGTGTAACCCGTCATAAATGACGGGAGCCAAATTCACAGGCAATTGTGTCCTGCCTTAGAATTTTTTTTCCTCCGCCCTTTTATGACGTCAGACCAAGTAACAAACCAATTAGAAATTGATGATGTTCATAAAACAGCTGAGCAAAAGAAATTCTAATGCTGGGCACAATTGTATGTGATAAACTAGTTTAATTTTGCTACTATTATCCCCTCGCCTTTTTATATTTGAAAGAGAAAATGAGCTTTTAATTTTCTCTGGTGTGCTCATGCGCGTCGTTTGTTCCTTTTTTTACTCCTTTCATTTCAATTTCAGCCATCCCCTCCCACTTTTTTTCAACCCTCCACGTTTCTCTCTCTCTCTCTCTCCTTCTACACTTTCCAACCTTTTCCCCTCTCCATTTTAATATCATAGGGTTCTTGGATGGGAAGGGTGCAACATATAGTTGACCTTGAGAAAAAAAAAGCAGTTCATTTCTTCATTTATTTAAATTTATATAAATTCCGACGTGCTTCAAGGGTTTTGTATAGTGTTACTCCACAAACACACACACACACACTCACACACACATACACAGACCTGGGATATCATATATATATAACTAGTGGGGTAACCCGTCATAAATGACGGGAGCAAAATTCACAGGCATTTGTGCGAATGCGCGTCGTTATTTTCTTTTTTTTTACTCCTTTCATTTCAATTTCAGTCACCCCTCCTACTTTTCTCTCTCTCCCCCTTCTACACTTTCCAAAGGAAGAGTTCAATGTATAGTTGACCTTGAGAAAAAAATTGGTTCATTTATTCAAATTTATATAAATTCCGACGTGCTTCAATGGTTTTGTACAGTTACTCCACACACACACACACACACACACACACAGAGACCTGGGATATTATATATATAATAATAATATCCCAGGTCTGTGTATCTGTTAGTAACGCTGTGCAGCCCTTGAAGCACGTCGGAATTTATATAAATTTGAATAAATGAACAGCTTTTTTTTCTCAAGGTCAACTATATGTTGCACCCAAGAACACCATGATATTAAATTGGAGAGGGGAAAAAGTTGGAAAGTGTAGAAGGGGGGGAGAGAAACGTGGAGGGTTGAAAAAAAGTGTGAGGGGTGGCTGAAATTGAAATGAAAGGAGTAAAAAAAGGAACAAACGACGCGCATGCGCACACCAGAGGAAAATGAAAAACTCATTTTTTCTTTAAACTACAGTTTATCACGGGCAATTGTGCCCAGCATTAGAATTTCTTTTCCTCCGCCTTTTTATGAACGTCATCAATTTCTAATTGGGTTTGTTACTTGGTCTGACGTCATAAAAGGGCAGAGGAAAAGAAATTCTAATGCTGGGCCTGTGAATTTTGCTCCCGTCATTTATGACGTGTTACCCCACTAGTATACTATATATATGTAAGCCCATATATATAATGCATATCATGCATAATGTCTATATCTTACCTATATTTTTCGATGTGGGTTGTCTGTCTGTCTGTCTGTCCTAAAAATACATTTGCCCTAAAACCATTTGCCCTAAATCAATTTGCCATAAAAGACATTTGCCCTAAATCAATTTGCCATAAAAGACATTTGCCTTAAAACCACTTTTTTGTTCTTGCTTTTCAAATGATTGTCTTTCGGTGGAGTATGTTAAATAGGTTCTGCATGCCGTAGGCACGCAAAAAACGCCAAATGACAAATTTACACTACTGATTACGGCAAATGTATTTTTAAGACAAAGGGTTTTAGAGCAAATGTCCTTTAAGAGAAATGTCCCTTTATTTCAATATGGGTAATTGCGGGCAAATGTCCCCTTAGGGCAAATTGTTTTATAGCAAACATTCCTTTAGTGCAAGTGGCTTTAGGGCAAGTGTCTTTAGGGCAAGTGTCTTTAGGGCAAGTGTCTTTAGGGCAAGTGTCTTTAGGGCAAATGGATTCAGGGCAAATGGCTTTAGGGCAAGTGGCTTTAAGGCAAATGTCTATATCCCATTGTTTGCGTAATTCATATTCAAGCAAGGAGAACGGGGTGGTAGGTGTACCTTCATATTTTGACCCGGGCAACGCCGGGTATCCTGCTAGTTATAAATAAAACAAACTTTTTTTTATCCAGTATACAACCACTTAAGCTATAGTCCCTTTTCGTTTCGTGCAAGTTAAATGGCGAGTTTATTAGTTTACATGAATAGTAAGTACGTTGAGCAACATAAAAAGTTTATTTAAGAAATATTATAAAATGCTAATATTGTATTTTACGATATTTCTAAAAATAAACTTTTTACAGCCAATTGAAATTTCCATTCACAAAACTTCCATAAAATAGAGACACATTAGCAACTATTCCATAACCTACAATGTAGCACTATGTCAGCTGTCACTATTTCATGGCACTATCTCGCAAGTTCTCAATCTTTTCTTGCTGGCAACATGGTTAACATGGCCGGATAAAAGAATTTTGTCGACATGTCGAGATTTTGGAAAAAGTTTACACGTCGAGATTAAAGTCGGCATGTCGAGAATAAATTCGACATGTCAAGATTAAAAAAAAGTTTGTAAAAGTCTTTTGCAGGGCTCCATAAAAAAAACGTTCACTTGACGAATTTGTGTGAAAATTTTACAAAACCGTCTAGGCATTAGCTACTGCAGTGGTCCCCATAAGTAGGGGGATAAACCAAAATGAATACCAGGTATATGTAGAGCCACCTTAAAGAACATTCAGTTTGTGTTTTGTAAAACGTGGACAAACTAACCTCTATTAAATAATTCAAACGTCATCCTTTCATTTCAAAATAAAATAAAGTAAATCAATTTTGAGAAATGAAATGCCAAGGTGAAGGAGAATATATGTAACTCAATCATTCAGGAGTCAGCACATATTGTACAGCAAAACTATAATAAGAAGACAGAAAGCAACATCATTTCTAAAAAAAAAGAAATACAGACAAAAGCTGGGTGTGGCATTTCACACGCCTCAACAATTTATTATTGAAACAAAAATATAAAATAGGACTTTGTTGATAATGCGGTGTTCATGTTCGTGCTGTGTAATAATGTTACTAGTTTAGTTATATTGATGACAGACGCTGTGTATCCATTTGGCTGTTGCCTGCGAAGTTATAAAATGCTAGAATAAGAGCATTTTTTTTTTCTTTCTGTAATGAAAAACATACTTCATTTGTTGCATGGGTCGTGACTGCTAAATATTAGGTCTAGCATTAGACATAAGGAGATTGCCTAATAGGAATATTACATTCATTAGAACGAAAGCTTGACTTCGATAGGTGTGACAGTCTTACATAATATCTCAGATTGAGAACATTTTGCGATATACATTATGGATATACTGTAGCCTAAAACATTTCAAGTAAATAATTTGCTTGATCCTGGTATAAGCCTGTATTGTATTGAAAAAAATAATACATGGTAACTCCAGCCAGGACTTGGAACCAATGACAACTCTCACTTCTCTGCCAAAAACATAACCAAATTTGCTACCAATGTAAATTTTGAGATCAAAGGTGACCTTTACCATAACCCAAGTGGGTTAACTTATTCTTTGAAAAAAATAGCGTGATGCAATTAAGCAAGCTTTCCTGGCTCCCCAATTAATATGTTCAGAGGTTCTGGTGAAATTTGATGTTTTTTTTTTACAAAAAATGAGGTAAACGGAAGAAAATTGAAAATTCTAATGTAACCTACCAAGAAGCGCATCTAAAGATGTGTATACTGGTTAAGTTTCCCGATTCTATAGTGTGTAGTTTCTGAGAACATTCGTGCACAAAGGGAGGGAGTGAAGGAGAGATTAGTGTGACGAACCAATCTGTATCCTTCCTTAATTGGAAGGAGCAGACTAAATCTTGATGGTCGTCTGCTAGGCTACATAGAGTAGGCAGTCAGGCAGACACCATATTAGAGCCAGCAGGCCTCTCCCTATTAAAAACAATTGGTGATAGGTCTGGGGGAAACACTACCATCTTGTACCTTCTTGTTCGGCCGGTTATTCGCACTGGTTCCATGGCAAAACCGTTTGGGGTTTCACTGTGGGTGCCTCGTTGTGTCCATCCAGCAATTCTCGATGTGGGAGAATCCGGGATGGCCGGCGCCTCCCGATTGTGGAGTGCGAGAGGGCAGCTACGGCTGCAATCCCGTCCCCTACATAGTCTGGCTGGGGTAAGTTTAGGGCAAACAAGCCCAGGGTATTATAACGGACTGGTCGGGTCGTTACATTAGATAGAAGATAGATTAGAAGATGTGAAAGTTAGATTGCACATTCACTTTTCGTTAGGTTAGGGGGTTAAAAGGGGTTCCATTTGTTAATAATTAATGAAACTCCTCCTTTTTCACTATTCTGCGATAAGAGAGCGGCCTGTCAGTGAAAAAAATTAACCTGACAATATCCACCCGAGTCCGATGGCAGGACCACTAGGTGACGGTCGTCCTTCTTGCCCGGTCATATGTGGCAGGAAGGACAACTACTGGTGGTTCAACCTCTCTTGAAGGCTTATCTTAAATAGCAAGCTTTCATGAATGACAACAGCTAAACAGTAATAATAATAATTTAAAAAACGATTTTTGTTTAATTTTTCAACGAATTTAATTAACATTATCAGAATAGTTTTTGTTGATATTTTTGGCAGAGGGTGGGGGGTGGGGATTGAACCCGTTAAATTCCCTGATTAAATATGGCCTTGATTAGTATGGCACCAAAAAAGGGATAATGTATGCCACACTTACATCTCTCTCACTTAAGAGGATACATCACAAAACTACTTCAAAAAATCTCCGCACAGGCAATTGTGCCCAAAAAACCGTCCAACAAAAGTTTGAAGAAATCTCGTTAAAACGATTTAGAGCAATAACAAAAGAAATGAGCACGTGCACTAATCTATTGGCTTCATGGTGATTCTTTTTTGTAAGCTTAGCACGTGAAATTATTTTTCTATTAATTATTATGTGACTTTAAACCTGGAGAAAAACTGTTAAAAACAATTTTAAAACAAAAAACGATCGCAGCACCTACATCCAGAGAAATTTTGAATTAAACGCTGTAGGCTAGGCTCTTAAGAGCCTAGATCCACGTCCATCTTGTTGTTTTGAGCAGACGACAACCAGACAAATGAGTGTTCTTATATGGTGTTACTAAAACTGCAAGAAATCGCTTCACAATCGCTCAATTAAAATACAGTCAAGTACAATAAAAAGTATTGTTCTTCACGTGCTCGATTTATATAATTTTTGAAAAGGTCCTTCTATTTTTAAACAAGGTTCAAAGTCGTTCGTTTTTTTAATCCCATGTTAAATCCCATTGGCCCAAAACCGTCCCACAAACATTTGAAAAACTCTCGTTAAAAACGATTTAGAACAATAACAAAATAATTAGCACATACATTCATGTATTGGCTTCACGATGTTTCCTTTTTATAAATTTTGAAAAGATCCTTCTATTTTTTAATAACGTTTAAAATCATACGTTTTTAAACTCCATGTTAAGTCCCATAGGAGCAAAAAACCGTCACCCAAACATTTTAAGAACTCCCATTAAAAACGACTTAGAACAATCACACAAAAATTAGCACGTGCATTAATCTATTGGCTTCACCATGTTTTCTTTTTATAAGATTAGCACGCGAAATTATTTTTCTATTAATTATTATGTGACTTCGAACCGGGAAAAAACGTTAAAAAACCGTTTTTTAATCAACAACGATCGAAGCGCCTACATTCGGAAAAATTTTGAAATAAACGCTATATCTAGGCTCTTAATATATCTAGACAAATTGTAAAGAAATAACGCCCAGAACTTTTTGGCATTTATCCATCCAAGAGTCCCAGACCACATCAATTCAAAGTTTTATAGTTTCCTCCCATCATGTAAGACACTTCTTCATTGCTCTAAAAATTGGCACACACATATTGATTAGATTTTATTTAGGTCCAACTAATATTATGGTGCTAACAACAATAACCCATGTGCACTTTTAATTCAATCGACTTCTTGTCGACACTCATCACATTATAGACTTCAAATGAAATTTATGTTTCTCTGTTGATTTATATTGTTTACATCAGTTGAAAATGGCATTATGGATCTACAATGACATGAAATGACTGTCTCTCTCTCTCTCTCTCTCTCTCTCTCTCTCTCTCTCTCTATATATATATATATATATATATATATATATATATATATATATATACATATATATATATATATATATATATATATATATATATATATATATATATATATATATATATATATATATATATATATTTAAATTGCTTTCTTTATAGGAGCAATTCAAAACATGCTACATTGAATTCACTTTTCGAACCATTTCAGTTTAGAATAAGCTCTTTATTTAGTACAGCTGCAAAACTAACATTGATAGCATTTATCCTAGTATAGGTCTATAGAATGGCGTTACTGTGCATGTTAAGATGCTTTGCCTTTAATGCTTTATTTACTGCGCTTACAAGGCTCTCCCGAATTTCGACATACATGTATAATGACCCTGGAGTGCACACCCCCCCCCCCCCTCCCCGGGAACTATTCTAAATTTCAACCGGTGTCGTGTCCATTCTTTCCACATTTGGAGATTCAAGAGAAGTTCATCAGTTTCCCTTTAACCGGAAAACAGTAGAAACAAGAGCTTAAAAAAAAAGGTTTAGCCAGAACAAAAAACATGACTGGCAGAAGTCCAGCCATGTTACATTTTACAGTTACGAAAGAGGCTCTCGAGGTCCACCATTTCTATATGCTTAGGGAGCTTCTTTAGCTTTGAGAGGCTCCCAATAGCCTTCCAGTTTTAAGAGGTTTTGGGATCAATCCTGACACTGTCACACTTTTGTTAGACTCCGGTTGGCTTGTTAATCCTTCTAACTTCTTAATATTCAAGTAATACAATATATATTTACATGTTTTGTTGAGTGAAGTTTTTTTTTTCAAGTAAGGCTGGCCTACGATTTCCATGCAAGCATGTAATTTTAAGGCACAAGACCAGTTCAGTTATGACAGGGAATAAGAGAATTGGACAGTATGCCATGAAAAGTGTGCCACGGTGCGATTGGATGGGTGGGCAGAAGTGGGCCTATTGAGAAGATCCATAAAAAACAACTATACCAAAAGGAATTATTGTGAAAAGAAACAATATTTAGTCGGCGCCAAATTTTGACTCGCACAGGGCACCGTATTACCTACTGTAAGACCACCCTTGATTAAATTGAACGTGACGTGTTATTAAGATAACGATTTAGAAAGGATCAACACATGAACTATATCAGCTACATACACATCGTATTCATGAGTATATTTATTGGTTTGTTGCCTACTTATTTCAAAATTGACAACAAAATATCATCTATACTTATTTGTAAAAGATAAACAGACAACTTCTGGAAGTTTCGGTCTTGCACTTTTCTGAAAGAGGGCCCTCGTGTTGTTCAAGTTACTTCTTACGGACCAAAATTGGGATCTCATCCATTAAGAGCCTAGATACAGCGTTTAATTCAAAATTTCTCCGAATGTAGGCGCTGCGATCGTTTTTGATTGAAAAACGGTTTTTTAATGTTGTTTTGCCAGGTTTCAAGTCACATAATAATTAATAGAAAAATAAGTTCGCGTGCTAAGCTTATAAAAAGAAAACATCGTGAAGTCAATAGATTAATGCACGTGCTAATTTTTATGTGATTGTTCTAAGTCGTTTTAATGGGAGTTCTTCAAATGTTTGGGTGACGGTTTTTTGGTCCTATGGTACTTAACATGGAGTTTAAAAAAACGATCGATTTTGAACCTTTTTTTTTAAATTGAAGGACCTTTTGAAAAATTATTTAAATCTAGCACGTAAAGAACAATACTTTTTATTGCATTTTGAGCTTTACTGTATTTTAATTGAGCGATTGTGAGGCGATTTCTTGCAATTTTAGTAACACCATATAAGAACACTCATTTGTCTCGTTGTCGTCTGCTCAAAACAACAAGATGGAGATGTATCTAGTAATTTGAAACGCATCCCATCATGTTTGCTCAACTTATTCCATTCATCCCACAAGTTCGTTTCAAGCCCACCCTCTTCATGGGTCACATTAGTGCCACCAGTAACAGTCAACATCAATCTTCATTCCTCTCAGAAGTTCCATACATCTCATCAATTCCATGGAATGACAATTTAGTGACCATAAAACAAAAACGTTTCTAAATTTTATTTCCTACAATAATTATTATTGTTATATACATTTTTGTCACAAAATCAATAGTAAGCACGCTATCAGCGATTTTTTAGTTGTCCCCAAAGAACCTTCAACACTATTGAAAGTTTTATGTGGCATGGAGCCAAAGTTCTATGCTGGGTCGACCCTAAAATATATTGATACTCTCTGCTTACACAAATCTTTATCATTTGACACCAGTATGAGAGGTGGCAAAAACAGTTGAAAAGTGAAATTATGATGGTTCCTACATGTCCAAGTTCATTAACATTCTTCAGAAAATGTTCATTGGACGTTTCTAAATTATTTTTTTCTACATTTTTTGTTACATTTGTGGCATCACCCACACCCGTGCACCAGCTGCACATGTGTACATGTGACCACACATTCCACAGCCTCTTGCAGGATGATTATTGACACTTCTTGATTAATTTTAGAAATGGAATTTCTAAAATTGGAAGTTTTATTAACAAAATTAGAAGTTTCTCACGATCGGTGCCAGGTAATAATTTGGAAAGTAATTATCCGAAGTTAATTAAATATTCTTAGAAATTGATTCCAAAAATAGTAGTGTATTGGAATCAGAGTCAATCATTGGTCAGTTTCACCTGTGATGGAGCCCTGTTTGTTCCAAGGGCTAAAAGAATAAAACTGTATACACAGAGCAGGCTCGTGGCACTTGAAACACGTTTCTAGTACTTCGGCACGTGTGTACATGTGCATACACATGTGCGTACACATGTGCGCACGTGTGTGCATGTGTACACATGTAACAATGAAAGAAAACTAGTTGTTTGATAGATGAAAGCATATATTAAAGCAAACCTTCCATAGGGTTCTTTGAATCCCTTGTTAAAAATAGAACCACACTTACCAATTTTTTGTCTTTCTATCACTCGATCAACATATTTAAGGTGCACATTGCACTTTGAAAACTTAAACATTGGACAACTTTAAATATATAAAATAAACATATTGCCGGGACTGTGTATTTTCAAAATTAACATTTTTTCTTTAACATATTGGGTCTATGGGCTCAATAGAAAAACGATGCTAGCGCTCTTTGTGGAGATCTTTCGATGTAATTTTGTGATGTTGCCTCTTAACCTTTTCAACAATAAATCAAGAACGTCAATTTGCATTATAAAAAAATACGGATTTATCAAGGAAATTTCTTTCTTACAGTTAATTTCGAAATGATTGAGTGGCCAACTTGAAAAAAAAAAAAAGCCCTGACACGCAAAGTATACAAGCAAAGTTTCTATCCTGTCAGAATCTAGTTTCATTTCCACAATAGGAAAACCGAAATATTTCCTGCTAAAAGAGAATTCATAACATTTTTAGTTATTACAGCCCACACAAAAACACACACGCAAAGGTTAGCTCAAAACTAGGCTGCAAATGAAACAAGCTCACATTATTCCACAAAAAATATGCCTCAAGGGCGCTTATTCAGTAGCCCCATATATATATATATATATATATATATATATATATATATATATATATATATATATATATATATATATATATATATATATATATGCCTCAATTTATTGAAGATAACCTATGTTTAATTGCATAAGCATATATATATATATATATATATATATATATATATATATATATATATATATAAATATATATATATATATATATATATTTATATATATATATATATATATATATATATATATATATATATATATATGCTTATGCAAAAATATATATATATATATATATATATACATATATATATACATATACATATACATATACATAGGTTATCTTAAATAAATTGAGGCATATATATATATATATATGGGGCTACTGAATAAGCGCCAAATTGAACAAACGCCAAACTGAATAACCGCCAAATTTTTGGCTTTTTTTCAGTTTGGCGTTTCTTCCATTTGGTGCTTGTTCAGTTTGGCGTTTGTTCCATTTGGCGCTTATTCAGTTTGGCGTTTGTTCCATTTGGCGTTTATTCAGTTTGGCGGTTATATATTATTTATATATATATATATATATATATATATATATATATATATATATATATATATGTATATGTATATATATATATGTATATGTATGTATATATATATGTATATGTATATATATATATATATATATATGTATATGTATACATATATACATATATATATATATGTATATATGTATATATATATGTATATATGTATATTTGTATATATATATATAATATATATAATACCCCAGTTCTATGTATCTATCTATATATCTGTTTTTGAAGTAACACTGTACAACCATTGAAGCATGTCGGAATTTATATAAATTTTAATAAATGAACAGCTTTTTTTCTCAATGTCAACTATATGTTGAACACTCCCCATCCAAGAACCCCATGATATTAAATTGGAGAGAGCAAAAGGTTGGAAAGTGTTGAGGGGAGAGAGAAAGAGAAACGTGGAAGGGGAAAAGGTTGGAAAGTGTAGAGGGGGAGAGAGAGAAACGAGGAGGGAGGAAAAAAGGGGGAGGGGTGACTGAAATTGAAATGAAAAGAGTAAAAAAGGAACAAACGACGCACATGCGCACAATTGCCTGTGAATTTTGCTCCCGTCATTTATGACGGGTTACCCCACTAGTATACATATATATCTTTCTTCCCTTCCCTGTATTCCTGTATGTGTAACGCAGTGCAAACAAGAACAAAAACGTGTAAGCACATCATAATTTATATTTATATTTTCTCAAGGTCAACTCGTAAAAATCAAGGTGCGCTCTCCCCATCCAAGAACCCCATGATATTAAATTGGAGAGGGGAAAAGGTTGGAAAGTGTAGAAGGGGGCAGGGGAGAGAGATAAACGTGGAGGGGGAAAAGTGGGAGGGGGTGACTGAAATTGAAATGAAAAGAGTAAAAAAGGACCAAACGACGCGCATGCGCACACCAGAGAAAATGAAAAACTCATTTTCTCTTTCAAGTAGCAAAATTAAACTACAGTTAATCAAAGGCAATTGTGCCCAGCATTAGAATTTCTTTTGCTCCGCCCTTTTATGAACGTCATCAATTTCTAATTGGGTTTGTTACTTGGTCTGACGTCATAAAAGGGCGGAGGAAAAGAAATTCTAATGCTGGGCACAATTGCCTGTGACTTCGGCTCCCGTCATTTATGACGACAGGCATTTAGAAATCAGGAAAAACATAAGTTGACTCCTCGCTTTTTATGACGAACACAACTTCTAATTGGTTGTTTATGTAGCCTGACGCCACATGCTCCGCCTTTTTCAACCGTCGAACAACACAACAAACCAATTAGAAGTTGCCGGTCGTCATAAAAAGTGCGGAGCCAACTTATGTTCTTCCCGATTTCTAAATGCCTGTTTTATGACGGGTTACCCCACTAGTTAGTAAATACTCAAAGCATGAGAAACTCAGAATACATGTAAGATGGCAATATAAGCTTATAGGTAAGGTGTTTCTAAATAGAAATATTTCTAATTATTCTATGTTTCTAATTAGAAACACCTTACCTATAAGCTTATTCCACTTACGAGTAATTCACAGAAAATCAAACTGCTACACTATTTTATAAATCCAGTACAGTGAGAAATCCAATCAATTATCATTCAAAATTCAGGATATGAACGCGACATTACACCTTAGACTGATACTCTCTGAGCACAGAATAAAAAGTTAGACAGAAGGGAAACTCGAACATTTTTGTGTAACAGAGTTTCTTCTGCGCATGTGCGACGGCACCACTGACTTTCTTTGATGTTTCTCTTATTTTTGGCCACCGCCATCTTGGAACTGGGTTATGAAAAGGGTCTTCATAAGAAACTGGGTCTACACGAATGGAGTTGATCAATGCACTTGACATGAACGCGAATTGAACGTCTAAACTAAACTCATACTTGATTCCATTCAAATGATCACCTGGCATGGATTGTTGGGTTTATACATTCAATGAGCCATATGTCCAATACGCGCCTCTACTGGCAGTAGGCGAAAAGATGGCCACCTAAGAAGTTAGCAGTCAAAACCTTAACATAGAAAACATTAAATCGAGTAACGGAATTTGGGGGACTGTATAGAGAAGCATAGAAACAGGGCCAAGGGGCCTGTTTCTCAAAAGTACAAGTCTTGTAATACAAAGTGAATTCTACAGAGCCCTGTAAAGGACATGCATTGCAAACTCTTACGGCAGCATCCTCTAGTGGATGCTGCTACTGCAATCTTATCCGAGTCTATGGCAGCAAATCTCTCCTCTATTTTACCAAGAAAGTATGAGAAAGAACCAAAAGAAAGTTGGGAGGGAAAACACTTTTTTTTCGGTAACCTAACCAAACCTAACTGATGACTTACTTACTTTCGAAGAGAAAAAAAAAAGTGTTTTCCCTCCCAACTTTCTTTTTTGTTTCTTTCTAATAATTCCTTGTTAAAATAGAAAAAAGACTGGCTGCAGAATACTCTGATGAAATTGCTGCTGCAGCATCCTCTAGAGGATTATGCCGCTGCTGCAGATTACTCTGGGCTGCTCAGATTTCTACCACATATACATGTATGTTATATACAACATGTATAATTACGTAATAAATGGTAGAAATGAAACCCAGAAGGCTGTGTGGTACAATCTAATCTGCATTTATATAAAGTTCGTAGATTGTTTACAAATAAACTGCAGTTAGTCGACTATATAATTTGTATATAATATTTATAATATATATATAAAATTCATTTTTCTTTGAAAAGTGGTTGCTGCCAATACTGTTTACTTTTTTATTGTTTTATTATGTTCAATTTCATATGGTTGTTGTGCTTGTAAAAATCCTCTCTTGTTGGGCATATAGATGTCAATATTTGCAAACATCACTTGTTATGGAATTTGAATATACAGTATATGTATATAAATATGAATATTTATGAATACTTCAGGATACATTACTAAGTAATGGTATCTTTAAAAAAAATGAATGTAACTGAAATAAAAATATGTTATTCATGTGCGTTTACTTTTATACAGTGTGGTCGTTTCAGTTTTGTACATTTACAAAAGTTAATATTTAGGTATTTTTAAACTGTAAACGCATCTCGAACTCTTTGATTATTTTTCTCTTTTAGATGCAAAATGAAGAAAAACTTGAGAGGGCTTTAGAAACTGGAAAGGTTGCTCAGTCCCTTAAAGAGTATGTTGAAATTGATATTTTTCAAAATAAGCTTTTTATGTGAGTTTGAAAATCGTCCAACTTTAAGCAGATTTCGCTTAGCAAACAATACTTTAAATTTTTGTTTATAAAAATATTTCTTTTGAAAGATATCAACGTAAAAATAGACTTAAGAGGCTACATCACAAAATTACTTCGAAACATTTCTGCAAAGAGCGCTAGCATCGTTTTTCTATTGAGCCCATAGAACCAATTGTTAAAAGAAAAAATGTTAATTTCTAAAATACACAGTGGTGGCAATATGTTTATTTTTCATATTTAAAGTTGTACAATATTAAGTTTTCAAAGTGCAATGTGCACCTTAAATATATTGCTGATTGAGTGATAGAATGACAAAAAAAATTGGTAATTGCTGTTATATTTTTAAAAACTATTTCAAAATCGCAAATTTTTAACTTTTGTGTTAAACTCCATTTTGTACGCACTCGTAATCCGCATATCCGCTACCGTAATAAGCATTTTAATGGATTTGTTTATCCATTAAAATGCTCGTAAAAATAACTAAAAATAATTCTTAAAAAAAACAATTAAACCACAGTGAAGCCAACACGTGCTGATTTTTTTTTGGTTTTATAAAATTATTTTTACGAGCAATTTAATGGATGTTTTTGCTTATTTGGGCGTACTCAATGGAGTTTAACCTTAGACTTTACTGGTCTAATCGCGATTTTGAAATAGTTTTTAAAAATATAACTGCACTTAGCAATTTTTTTTCATTCTATCACTCGATCAGCATATATTTAAGGTGCACATTGCACTTTGAAAACTTAATATTGGGCAACTTTCAATATAAAAAATAAACATTGCCGCGACTGTGTATTTTAAAAATTAACATTTCTTGTTTAACATCGAGTCTATGGGCTCAATAGAAAAACGATGCTAGCTCTCTTTGAGGAGATTTGTCGAAGTAATTTTGTGATGTAACCTCTTAAGTAATTGAGCAACCCGTCTAGTTTCTAGAATACGTTCTAATTTCGCTTAATTTACCTCATAAAAAACAAAATAATGAAATGTTCCCAAATCAGATGTTCATAAACCAGCTTAACTTCTAATGTAATACGTCATTTAGAGTTCAAACAATGTACAGGGTGGGCCAAAAGTCACCATACCCCTATTTACCTAGCGATCTAATGGGTGTGTGTGAGCTCCACCGTTATCTCTGCAGTGTTGGATCCTTCTCCAGGTCCTTTGCAACATTTTACGTAACATCACTGGTATTATGTCTGCCCAGTGTGCGGTCTTTCGTGGACCCAAACACTCACAACTAAGCGCTTGAAAAATTACTCGTATCTGCCATCTTAAGTCCAAGATCCTGCTATTACGATGTTTATTCCTTTTATGGCATAGTTACTGCTACCAACTGTTTGCAAAACACTTTATTTGTCACTAGGTGGTATTCCAAGTGTGAGCTTTTGACATCGACTTTATTTTTCTGACCAACTTGTAGATGTTGTGTCCGGTAACTCGTCGCTTCTCTGCGTCATGCGGTGCCCGCACGGAGAAGGTTCGAGCTACAGAAATAGTTGGATGGCGATGGATTGCGATCGTCCGCCTGCATGGGGGTGAAATCTGTGCAGAAAGATGGTGGCCATCCTGTTCTCCGTTGACGCTGATATACATCTCCTGTTGATATTGACCATCAGTAGAAGATGTTGTAGCTGCATCAGGATCGGTATGTGCTCTTTTACCTTATGGTGTCTCCGGCTCCTGTAGAGGAGTTATTAGTTTCCAAACATAGAGACAACGCAGTTTCTTGTTGTAACACTTTTATTCATCTTTGCAAAGAAACATAAAGATTACAAAGATGAATGTTGTTTATCAAAGGTGCATCCTTATGCCCATGATGTGGTACGGAATAATCAACGTAATACAAATTTAGAGCAAAGACAAGGACGAGGAACAAGGAGGAGCATGGTCCTTTTATACCTTGGACCTGTGTACACCTACGACGTGTAACCAGGTCCAAGTGACCATGGTCCTAAGTGTATCACTCCGTGCTTGGGTATGAGTCAGAGGTATGAGTCAGAGGTGTGAGTCAGAGAGGGGAAGGGGACGAGCAAGAGTTGTTCACCCCCCAGGCCATAGCTTTGGCGGGATCACAAGTTGCCGGGTGTTACACAAGTCATTATAAGCAATTAGAAGTTACATTACATACATGCTAATATCTATCTAGAATATTTAGGGGTACGGTGACTTATGACTAGTGTCTATCAGAGAGGGGCAAGATGGGCGGTTGCCCCGGGAACCTCAGAATTTAAGGGCCTCAATTTATAACCCAATATGTTAGAAAAAAAATATATTAATCCAACAATAAACTGCACGACTGGATATGCCAATAATTTTTATTGTGTTCTGAAAAAAAAAACATTAAGTAGACGCGCATGTTTAATGGTATGCCACCACAAAAACTTATATAATGGCGCCACCTCTTCGAAACATACCATTTTACAAACAGTACATGTTCAGCACAGGTTTTCTCATCTTTTATGTGCTTAATTCGCCATAGACTGTATTGTTTATAAAGTATTTTTTATTTTTTTTTATTATCTTCTAAAAATATAATTTGCTAAGGGCTGACTCTCTCTATCTCTCCTTTCCTCCCTCCCATTGTGCACGTATGCTTTCGGAAAGTACATATTCTAGAATTATGAAAATTAACCAGTATATACACATCTTTAGATGGTCTTTTTAGTAGGCTACATCAGAATTTTCAATTTTCCTTCATCTACCTCATTTTTGTGAAAAATCATCAAATTTCACCAGAACCCCTCAACATATAAAGTTGGTAGCCAGAAAAGCTTGCTTTTTGGCATCACGCTTTTTTTTCAAAGAATAAGATAATCCACTTAGGTTATGGTAAAGGTCAAATTTGATCTCACAATTTACATTGGTAGCAAATTTGGTTATGTCTCTAGCAGAGAAGTGAGAGGTCCTTTATTGGTTCCAAGTCCTGGCTGGAGTTATTGTGTATTAATTTTTTCAACGCAATGCAGGCTTATACCAGGATCAAGCAAAGTATTTACTCGAAATGTTGTATATTGCGAAATGTTCTCAATCTGAGATATTATGTAAGACTGTCACACCTGTCGAAGGCGGGTTTTCGTTCTAGTTAATTATATTTATACACATTTTTTATTATTAATTGATAAACTATAATAGGATATTTAAGATGAAGAGACATTTTGAAAGTGGCGCAAGCATAAGGCACAAGAAAGAAAATGAAGAAATCTGCTATACAAAATTGACCTAAAAAAATTACTTGCCTCGGGCCTCGCATTTTCTTTGAAAGGCCCTGCTTACGGCCCACAATGTACAGCCCATAATGTCAAATTACACAAGTTTGGACCCCGACCCTCCCACCGGGTTGAATAAATAAACAACAAACTGAAATTGTTGAAATCCTCAGAATTGAATAACATTTTTGAGAAAAGTTGTTACTGAAAGTAAAAGTATAAAAATGAAATCTTTATTGTCATAGACTGGCGGCTCATCATAAACAATAAAGCAATAACTTTTTGGAGACAACATGCTGCTACTGAGATTTATTGGAATTTGTGAGTTCGTTGTAAAACTAATGGTCTTATTTTCAGTAGGTCTCATGAGCACGCATCACCACGTAGATTCACATCATAAGATACACAACCATTTAAAATCGGCTCAATTTCAATTTTTTCTCCATTACATTATTTACACAAGTCCTTCATCACGGATGGCCACGTGTGATGAATTCCGAGCTAAGATACAAAAAAATCTTCTCAAGCGCAAGAAAACCACAAGCAATCGATACACATACATATCTACTGAGGAAGATGTCAGAGATTTCAAACTGGAATATCTTTTGAAATAAAAGCCCCATGAAAAGGATTATTATTTTTTTTTTTAAAAAAATGTGTACAAATTCTCCGAGTTTTATTTATTACATTTATTTACAAATCGCAATATAAGCACGCCAAGAAGCTGCAATATAAAAACAAAACAGTGCTTTCAGGGCCGGACTGGCTAGTGGTTGGCCCCACCGGCTATGAAGTTGTGTTGGCTCCATTTTTTTAATTTATTTATTTTTGGCCCCCATTTTCGTTTGGCCCCCAAATGACCGGCGATCGACAGGTCAGCCGGCCGGGCCAGTCCGGGCCTGAGTGCTTTGTTTAAATCTTATGTTTAGATAACAGGGGAGGATTTACCAATAGTCAAAGTAGGCAGGTGCCTAGGGCGGCAAATTTGTAAAAAATGTTTTTTGTTCAATTTTTTGAATTTTTTTTTGTTTAAAATTCGTTTTGAATATCACAAAAAGTATCATAAAACAATAAAGTGCATACTATTAAGAGCCGAGATAGTGTTTAGTTCAAAATGTCTCCGAATGTAGGCGCTGTGATCTTTTTTGATTGAAAAAAGGTTTTTAACGTTTTTTCTCCAGGTTTCAAGTCACATAATAATTAATAGAAAAATAAGTCCGCGTGCTAAGCTTATAAAAAGAAAACATCGTGAAGCCAATAGATAGGTGCACGTGCTAATTTTTATGTGATTGTTCTAAGTCGTTTTTAATGGGAGTTCTTCAAATGTTTGGGTGACGGTTTTTTGGTCCTATGGGACTTAACATGGACTTAAAAAACGATCGATTTTGAACCTTGATTAAAAATTGAAGGACCTTTCAGCATTTAGAAAAAAAGAATCACCGTGAAGGCAATAAACACATGTAAGTACGTGCTAATTTTGTTTGGTTGTTCTAAATCATTTTAATGAGAGTTCTTCTAACGTTTGTGGGACGGTGTTTTGCTCCTATGGAACTTAACATGGAGTTAAAAAATGTACGGTTTTAAACGTTATTAAAAATAGAAGGACATTTTCAAAATTTATAAAAAGAAAACATCGTGAAGCCAATACATGAAAGTATGTGCTAATTATTTTGTTATTGTTCTAAATCGTTTTTAACGAGAGTTTTTCAAATGTTTGTGGGACGGTTTTTGAACCAATTGGATTTAACGTGGGGTTAAAAAAACGAACGATTTTGAACCTTGTTAAAAATAGAAGGACCTTTTGAAAAATTATTATTAAATCGAGCACGTAAAGAACAATACTTTTTATTGCATTTTGCGCTTCACTGTATTTTAATTGAGCGATTGTGAGGCTATTTCTTGTAGTTTTAGTAACACCATATAAGAACACACATTTGTCTCGTTGTCGTCTGTTCAAAACAACAAGGCTCCAGAAGAAGAAGGAGAGATCAGAGAGGGCGATATAGATTAGAGTATCCATGGTCCCTTGGGTATATAACAGTGGTTGTCAAAAACCAGAGCCCTCATGAGAAGGGGGGGGGGGGGGTCAGGCAGAACCTCCTGAAGTTGAAGCTATTCTTAAAAATAATATTTACTTCAATAATTTAAGTATAAAGTGTGGTCCACACGCAAAGTTTTGTACTCTTTTACCTGTGCAGTTCAAGACATTGAAGGCAAAAAGTTGTGTATGAACAGGAAAACTTGTCTATACTATTGTGAACTGTGTGGAGACAGTACACGGAAACAAAAACAGACCGAGAGCTCAGTTGTTCGCAACTCGCAGAGTACGATTTCGATGGACTCCATAGAAATGAATGGGAAAGATGGTGCTGACAAGTGTATGTGTGTGTGTGGCCACCTCTGAATAGCAAGGTTTTATTTGACACAGTTTCCCCTGCACTGGTAAAACTGTGTGAAAAAAAAAACGTATCTGAAAGGGGAGGAAAAAACTTTTGGTTCTTTTGCATATAAAGCAACCTAAAGATTAAATTCAAAATGTTTTAGAAACTAGAAATTTCAATCAATCATTTTTGATTGATGAGAATTTTCAGCCTTTCAGGTTAATTGCAATTAATAATGAAATTGTGATAGCGACTTCAAATATCGAGTTATATCCTCTTTTAGTTTCTAAAACACTTTCACAATTGCATGAAAGACTATGTATTTCAACCGAACAGCTGATCATTTCTACATTTCTTGGAATGCCAACTTATGTTATTTTTTCTTTGACAATACTAATTCGCATGCAGTAAAACTTAACAATCTGTTGTGTACTTTGACGGGATATCTAAAGACACTAGCCCCAAAGCCATTTACCCTAAATCATTTGCCTTAAAGAGCCATTTGCCCTAAATCATTTGCCTTAAAGAGCCATTTGCCCTAAATCCACTTGCCCTAAAACCATTTGCCCTAAAAGAACATTTGCCCTAAAGACACTTGCCCTAAAGGGACATTTGCCCTTAAAAACGTTTGACTAAAAACCATTTGCCCTAAAGGAACATTTGCCCTAAAACCATTTGTAATAAAGGTCATTTGCCCTAAAACTACTTTTTTGTTCTTTCTTTTCATGCTGTTTAGTGTCTTTCGGTGGATTATGTTAAATTGGTTCTGCATGCCGCAGGCATGCAAAAAAACGCTAAATGACGTAAATTTACACTACTGATTAAAGAAATATACTTTTAGGGCAAGTGGTTTTAGGGCAGATTTCTCTTTAGAACAAATGGTTTTAGGGGAAATGTCCTTTTAGGGCAAGTGTAATAAGGGCAAATGTCCTTTTAGGGCAAATGGTTTTAGGGCAAGTGTAATAAGGGCAAATGTCCTTTTAGGGCAAATGGTTTTAGGGCAAATGTATTTAGGGCAAATGGTTTTAGGGCAAATGTATTTAGGGCAAATGTATTTAGGGCAAATGTATTTAGGGCAAATGTATTTAGGGCAAATGTATTTAGGGCAAATGTATTTAGGGTACATGTACCTTTAGAGCAAATGGTTTTAGGGCAAATGGTTTTAGGGCAAGTGTCTTTAAGGCAAGTGTGTTTAGGGCAAATGTGAAGCTAAAAAATGATGTCGGGGCTTCAGATTTTTGTCTTCGCCAGAGCATGAAGCTAGCTTTGAATTATTCAACTTTTCAAAGCTTAGCAACTTAAAGCACCAATCAGAAAACGGATGCACAAAAGTGTTGAACAAGGCACACCTTTTTTCTTCCAGAAGAGGAAGGGTTCTATTGTTTTGTGTATCTGTTTTATAGGGTATAAAAGTTAGAAAATAGAGTAAACTTTGCAAGACCACATGTTTCTATGAAAAAGCTAAGCTTTGGGGAGCTAATTTTACAGAACTTCAAAGCTTGCAAAATCTTAGCAAAGTTTGGAGTATAAACCTACCCTTAGACTCATAAACCTCTAGTTACAAATGTCTACATTCTATCGATTTTGTGTATATAGCTATAAATCATATATTATAAATTGTTTTGGCATGTCTCTATGAAACTTGGAGTTGTAAAAATGCAACACATTCTTAGAGAGCCCTATTCTTAATATTGACAGTGCTTCTTATAGTTGCATGTGAATTTTCATCTTTTTTAAAAAAATGGTTTATTTTTGGACAAATAAAATTTTGACATGGTTGTTTACAACCCACCTTTAAATCTCTAAATATACGTATCTTCATCTATAAACCGGAAATGTATTAGCTGCCCCACTTGATATGTTGTGCATGTATGTGGTAGAAAATATAACTTTTCAGACATGGCCGATACATTTGTTCATATTTAGAGAAAATCGCTGCAGCTTTAGCAATGTCTTTTGATGATATGAGATTTTTTTTTGCACACCGTGTCATTTCCCAGACTTACTTAAAATGTTGGTGGCCTGCTACTTATGCTTGTCTTTAGGATGTAAATATGAAATTGTTCCCCTTACCAGTAATATAAATTAACTTGTAGATTAATATGCATTTGTCCTAATGATAATAATTAGTATTTTGATTTTGATTTTTTGTTGTCTGCAAAAAAAATGAGTATGATGAATCATATCAATGAAGATATGCAGTTACGGCAGTTAGTTGGACATATGGAACAAATGTCCAACAAACGATTTTAAAATGTTACTAACTGCTATAAGAAATTAGTTTATTTTTGGGCAGGTGTATCCTTTATTGGTTCCGTATTTGTTAATAAATGCCGCATCTAGTAATCTCTAATGCCTAGTTCTCACAACCTTCTTGTAGCTCGGGCTAAAATAGCCTTGGCTAAACGACTGTGTTCACATGTGAGCAGCTACATATGGGCTTCGTGACCTGCCTAAAGGTGGCGCTCACTACAGCATATTTATTTCATTTTTACAAATTTGGCACTGGCCATTATGTGTGGACATTGTGCGTGTGTATAGCCTGCATAATGTATACATAATTGTAGGTAGGTTGATGATTTAGAGTTTATGGAAATAAGTAATTATATATATAATATCCCAGGTCTGTGTGTGTGTGTGTGTGTGGAGTAACAAAACCATTGAAGCAAGTCGGAATTTATATAAATTTGAATAAATGAACCGTTTTTTTTTTCTCAAGGTCAACTATATGTTGAACTCTTCCTTTGGAAAGTGTAGAAGGGGAGAGAGAAAAGTGGGAGGGGGTTAGGGGAAGAGATTGGAAAGTGTAGAAGGGGGAGAGAGAGAGAAAAGTGGGAGGGGGTGAGGGGAAAAGGTTGGAAAGTGTAGAAGGGGAAAGAGAGAGAAAAGTGTGAGGGGGTGACTGAAATTGAAATGAAAGGAGTAAAAAAAGGAAAAAACGTCGCGCATGCGCACAATTGCTGTGAGTTTTGCTCCCGTCATTTACGACAGGTTACCCCACTAGTTATTAAATAAAGATCAATTGATAATTTGAAATTATTTTAATAAATTAACAAATAGACTGAAACATCTAACAATGGAAATAGAAAATGAATGACGCCATTTTTTATTCAGATTTATGACCACCAGGTGGCGTATGATCAAGTTAACTTTGTTTTGCATTTACACTAAATAATGTGTAAGGCTACATATGGGTAACCAAGGCTATCTAACCAAAGCTAACATTTGACATTGACCCCCATCTAGTGTGTCATCACAACCCTTATACATAGGCTAAGTCCTTAGCCTGAGCTACATGTAGGTTGTGAGAACTAGGCACTGTTTGACTCAGAACAATTTTCTCTAGGCACACTTTACAAAACCCCATTCAGGACAGCTAGTTCGAAACTATTTTAGGTTTTTATTATCTTGATACATGGAGATAATATCTCAATATAACAAAATACTATCTTGTTATATTGAGACTAGCAGTGGAGCCCGTCCTAGGATGGTTTATCCTTAAGGCTAGATCCACGTTCCATCTTGTTGTTTTGAGCAGACGACAACGAGACAATTAAATTGGAGAGGGGGGAGAAAGGTTTGAAAGAGTAGGGGGGAGAAACGTGGAGGCAAAAAAAGTGGGAGGGAGAAACTGAAATTAAAATGAAAGGAGTAAAAAAAGGAACAAACGACGCGCATGCGCACACGTTAAATATAAAAAGGGGAGGGGATAATAGTAGCAAAATTAAACTAGAATTTGTGCCCAGCATTAGAATTTCTTTTGCTCCGCTCTTTTATGAATGTCATCAATTTCTAATTGGTTTGTTACTTGGTCTGACGTCATAAAAGGGCGGAGGAAAACAAATTCTAATGCTGGGCACAATTGCCTGTGAATTTGGCTCCCGTCATTTATGACGGGTTACCCCACTAGTTATATATATAATATCCCAGGTCTGTGTATCTGTCTGTCTGTCTGTCTTTCTGTCTGAAATAACGCTGTACAACCATTGAAGCACATCGGAATTTATATAAATTTAAATAAATGAAGAAATGAACAGCTTTTTTTTCTCAAGGTCAACTATATGTTGCACCCTTCCCATCCAAGAACCCCATGATATTAAATTGGAGAGGGGGAAAGGTTGGATGGAAAGTGTAGAAGGGGGGGGGGGCGAGAGAGAAACGTGGAGGGAGGAAAAGTGGGAGGGGGTGACTGAAATTGAAATGAAATTAGTAAAAAAAAAAAAAAAAAACGACGCGCCATGCGCACATCAGAGAAAATGAAAAACACATTTTCTATTTCAAATATAAAAAGGGGAGGGGATAATAGTTGCAAAATTAAACTACAGTTTATCACAGGCAATTGTGCCATAAAAACAATTAACCCTAATGGAACATTTTCCTTAAAACCATTTACCCTAATAGAACATTTGCCCTAAAACCATTGCCCTAAAACTATTTGCCCTCAAGGAACACTTGCCCTAAAACCATTTACCCTAAAACTATTTACTCTAATAGAACATTTGCTCTAAAACAACTTGCCCTAAAACCACTTGCTCTTAAAAACATTTGCCCTAAAACTATTTGCCCTCAAAGAACATATGCCCTAAAACCAATTACTGTATATTTAGACTACTCATTAGGGGAACATCTCCTTAGGGCAAATGTTTTTTTAGGGCAAATGTCCCTTTAGGGCAAATGTCCCTTTAGGGCAAATGTCCCTTTAGGGCAAATGTCCCTTTAGGGCAAATGTCCCTTTAGGGCAAATGTCTTTTTAGGGCAAATGTCTTTTTAGGGCAAATGTCTTTTTAGGGCAAATGTCTTTTTAGGGCAAATGTCTTTTTAGGGCAAATGTCTTTTTAGGGCAAATGTCTTTTTAGGGCAAATGTCTTTTTAGGGCAAATGTCTTTTTAGGGCAAATGTCTTTTTAGGGCAAATGTCTTTTTAGGGCAAATGTCTTTTTAGGGCAAATGTCTTTTTAGGGCAACTGTCTTTTCAGGGCAACTGTCTTTTCAGGGCAACTGTCTTTTCAGGGCAACTGTCTTTTCAGGGCAACTGTCTTTTTAGGGCAACTGTCTTTTTAGGGCAACTGTCTTTTTAGGGCAACTGTCTTTTTAGGGCAACTGTCTTTTTAGGGCAACTGTCTTTTTAGGGCAACTGTCTTTTTAGGGCAACTGTCTTTTTAGGGCAATATCTCCCTTTAGGGCAATATCTCCCTTTAGGGCACTATCTCCCTTTAGGGCAATATCTCCCTTTAGGGCAATATCTCCCTTTAGGGCAATATCTCCCTTTAGGGCAATATCTCCCTTTAGGGCAATATCTCCCTTTAGGGCAATATCTCCCTTTAGGGCAATATCTCCCTTTAGGGCAATATCTCCCTTTAGGGCAATATCTCCCTTTAGGGCAATATCTCCCTTTAGGGCAAATGTCCCTTTAGGGCAAATGTCCCTTTAGGGCAAATGTCCCTTTAGGGCAAATGTCCCTTTAGGGCAAATGTCCCTTTAGGGCAAATGTCCCTTTAGGGCAAATGTCCCTTTAGGGCAAATGTCCCTTTAGGGCAAATGTCCCTTTAGGGCAAATGTCCCTTTAGGGCAAATGTCCCTTTAGGGCAATATCTCCCTTTAGGGCAAATGTCCCTTTAGGGCAAATGTCCCTTTAGGGCAAATGTCCCTTTATGGCAATATCTCCCTTTAGGGCAATATCTCCCTTTAGGGCAAATGTTTCTTTAGGGTAAATTGTTTTAGGACAAAAACTTAATCAGATTGAAATTTAAATGAACTGCTTTTTTCTCATGGTCAACTTTATGTTGCACTCTCCCGATCCAAGAATCCAAACAATAGTAAGGACAGGCAAGTAAAGACAGTAAAATACAGTCGTTTCCCCCGCCTTTTTATGAGGGCCAGCAACTTTTAATTATTTTGTTATTTCGTCTGATGTCACATGCCCCGTTCTTTTCAATTTTGAATTGGTTGTTATTTGGTCTGACGTCACATGCCCCGTTCTTTTCAATTTCCAATTGGTTGATATTTGGTCTGACAGTCATAAAGGGGCGGGGCACACGACTGTATCTCCCTGTCTTCACATACCTATAACAATATTAAGGTGCTTATAAAAAACACAAGTGGTCAAGGCGAATTGCTTCATGACAACTGGACAGTCACACAAAAAGAAACTAGATGCTCCCGTCATTTATGACGGGTTACCCCACTAGTATATAATAATTAGGGCTCGAATTTTGATGCAATATCAACCCGAATGTTTCTCAATTTGTGGCCCAAGAGCCAATTGTGAAGTAATCATTATCATTAGAGCAACTGTAATTATGTCTTTTCTAACCAAAAAAGCTGGATAGAGAGGCTAGATGTCTGGTTACTGTCAGTTGTCAATTAGAGTTCTAGCCTCTAGCCATAGTTTTTAATAATCTTTTATCATCTAAACGAGATTGTCACTTCACAATTGGCACTTGCATGGGCCACATATTGAGAAACATTGCGGTTGATTTTTGCATCAAAATCCTAGCCCTAATAATAATAATAATAGTAAAATGTTGGTAAGCTTTGAGCATTATGTTACAGAACCTTACAAACAAGAAAAACTAATAATCACGTATAGACCTTTATTGTATAACAATAAAGGTCTAAAAAACAATATTCTTCTACATGGGACACAATTTATTTATTGCATGTTGTCATCAATGGAATTACAATACGTACTTATTAAATTTCTACATTCATAATCAAATATGACATTAATAAACAACTAAATTTGAATCCAAGGCCGTAGCTAGAAATTTTTTTTGGGGGGGGGGGTGTTTTTTTTTACAAAATACTACCTCATTTAAAGTACCTCATTTGCATCCTGTTTAAGAGCCTAGATATAGCGTTTATTTCACAATTTCTCCGAATGTAGGCGCTGCGATCGTTGTTGATTGAAAAACGGTTTTTTTAACGTTTTTTCCCTTATAAAAAGACAACATGGTGAAGCCAATAGATTAATGCACGTGCTAATTTTTGTATGATTGTTCTAAGTCGTTTTTAATGGGAGTTCTTCAAATGTTTGGGTAATGGTTTTTTGCTCCTATGGGAATTAACATGGAGTTAAAAAACGTACGATTTTAAACGTTATTAAAAATAGAAGGACCTTTTCAAAATTTATAAAAAGGAAACATCGTGAAGCCAATACATGAAAGTATGTGCTAATTATTTTGTTATTGTTCTAAATTGTTTTTAACGAGAGTTTTTCAAATGTTTGTGGGACGGTTTTGGGGCCAATGGGATTTAACATGGGGTTAAAAAAAAGAACTATTTTGAACCTTGTTTAAAAGTAGAAAGACCTTTTCAAAAATTATATAAATCGAGCACGTGAAGAACAATACTTTTTATTGAATTTTGCGCTTTACTGTATTTTATACTTTACTGTATTTTATTGAGCGATTGTGAAGCGATTTCTTGCAGTTTTAGTAACACCATATAAGAACACTCATTTGTCTCGCTGTCGTCTGCTCAAAACAACAAGATGAACGTGGATTTAGGCTCTTAAGGGGTAGAAGAGCAGCTCTTATTAGCAGATTTTCATACAATAAGAGCTGCTCTTCAACCCCCATACAAAGTCAAGTTAATAATTATTGTGACAATTTAGTGCTTTATTGTCTTGTATGAGCGAATTTGCAGCCTGATATTTTAATATCACAAAACATATTTTCATATTTTTTTATTGGAAAATAATTGTAATTATTTTGGGGGGTGTTTTAACACCCAAAACAACCCCTTAGCTACGGCCTTGTTCAGATCGATAATTTTGGGAAGAAAAAAAATAGCAATGAAACATTGTCTTTCTGGAGTCATGACTCGGGTCGGCCAGCTAAGTGAGATATGAACAGAACACAAAAAGCAACTTTATAAAACATTGACTTTTGTTTTGTCTTTCCAACTAAAATTAATTATTTTATTAGGCACATTACATTATCCTCTCATCATATCGAATTTTTGTTTCGTCTTTGTGATTTATCGCAATTTCTACTGTTATTTATGCCAATAGGACAATTAAACACGTGCGTGTTCTGATATATTTCAAAAGAAAATCAATCGCTTTTTGATTTAAATTGACTTATTTTATTCCAAATCATGTAAGAGCATCACACTGCCCTTAACCTTAGTGGTAGGTAGGAGGGTGCCCGCTTCAGGATATGGGGGCTCATGACCTATGCTCATGGAGTCATGACCAATAATAAACTTTTTAAAAATAATGCTAGTTTTATAATTCGCCTTTTTCATTCATTCATAAGCTAGGTGGTGTCACAAAATTAGTTTCTTTTTTGCCTCAGAATTATAGGACAAATTAGGACAAGCATAAACTAGTCTTTCTATGATGGGGCTGCAATTTTTTGATTAAAAGGCTACAACAGAAAATTACTTTGAAAAATCTCCGCAAAGAGCGCTAGCATCGTGTTTCTACTGAGCCCATAGACCCAATGTTAAAGAGAAAATATTCATTTTTAAAATACACAGTTGCGGCAATATGTTCATTTTTCATATTTAAAGTTGTCCAATATTAAGTTTTCAAAGTGCAATGTGCACCTTAAATAAATGCTGATCGAGTGATAGAATGAAAAAGAGTTCGAAATTCGCCATTTTGAAATATTTTTTTTTAAAAATAGAACCGCACTTACCAATTTTTTGTCATTCTATCACTCGATCAGCATATATTTAAGGTGCACATTGCACTTTGAAAACTTAATATTATGAAAAATAAACATATTCCCGCGACTGTGTATTTTAAAAATTAACAATTTTTTCTTTAACATTGGGTCTATGGGCTCAATAGAAAAACGATGCTAGCGCTCTTTGTGGAGATTTTTCGAAGTAATTTTGCGATGTGTAGCCTCTTAAAAGTTTCACTAGTAGTTCAATAAAAAGCCGATATCTGGTCACCAGTAAGTAATGCGTTTAGTGATGTTCTAGTCATCTGAAAAGATGTCATCATCATTGAGAAAATATTCCTTTTCAGCTTTACTTACACATAATTCAACTACTGGTAATCAATTTTTGTTTACAATATACAACCAAAAAAAACTTCTATTTCTATTTGGCAGACAATAAACTACTGTACTTAATGGTCAAGCCACCATAGAAAATCCTTTTGTCATAAAATATTCCGTTTACAATTGACTTGAGTCTTATATGAAGATTCAAATGGAAATAAAAATACTAAAATATAAACTATATAGTCAAAGCTAAGCTTGATGGGGAGAGAAAAAGTAGGCCTATTGTTCAAAACTACAACCCTTCAAACACACATACACATCCAATTCAGAAAGCCCTTCAATTTCCTTCAAACACACACAAACAGACACAAAGAATATTCCTTTCAGAGATAAACTACACAATGTAATATAACAATAAAAGGGATTTGTAAGCAACATGTTTAATAAGATCCAAAAAAGGCCATATCACAGTATAAGACAACCCCATTTGACTCTACACAGAATAGTAAATAAAAATAAAAAGAAGAAATGTGACGAACTATAAGGGCAGATGATAAAACAAAGCTTTTCTAAAGAGTAGAATGGCATTGAAATGTTTTTTTTTTGTTTGTCTTAAGACCATTGTAGTAAACGTAAAACAGATTGGAACTTAAATGTATTAATTAAATGATGCTCCTACAGTGGTGATTCTCAGAAACAAGTTAACATTGTATAGAGTCTATGGGGATAACAGTAAAGCAATTAGATTAGCCAGCCAGGAATGAAGAAATTTATTTATCTCACACAAATTAACCATCTGATACAAGAGTTAATTTTTTTTTTTGTTAGATGTATTTGTAAGGAGATTTGTAACATAAAAGTATAATAAGGTCATTGAACAATTTAATTATTTAACATTAGAACTACTATGTTTTTTGGGTTGGGGTACACATTTTAAATGGGGGGGGGGTCTTATGTACCCCATCTTAAGAGACTAGATACACGTCCATCTTGTTGTTGTGAGCAGAAGACAACGATAGAAATGAGTGTTTTTATATGGTGTTACAAAAATTGCAAGAAATCGCCTCACAATCGCTCAATTAAAATACAGCAAAGCGCAAAATGCAATAAAAAGTATTGTTCTTTACGTACTCGATATACATAATTTTTCAAAAGGTCCTTCTATTTTTAAACAACGTTCAAAATCGTTCGTTTTTTAGCCCCATGTTAAATCCCATTGGATCAAAAACCGTCCCACACACATTTGAAAAACCCTCGTTAAAACGATTTAGAACAATAACAAATAATTAGCATATACTTTCACTTGGCTTCTTTTTATAAATTTTGAAAATGTCTTTCTATTTTTTTAATAACGTTTAAAATCGTACATTTTTTAACTCCATGTTAAGTCCCATAGGAGCAAAACACCGTCACCCAAACATTTGAAGAACTCCCATTAAAAACGACTTAGAACAATCACATAAAAATTAGCACGTGCATTAATCTATTGCCTGTACGATGTTTTCTTTTTGTAAGCTTAGCACGTGGATTTATTTTTCTATTAATTATGATGTGACTTGAAACCTGGAGAGAAAACGTTAAAAACCGTTTTCAATCAAAAACGATCGCAACGCTTACATTCGCAGAAATTTTGAACTAAATGCTGTATCTAGGCTCTTAAAAACGATCTAGATCAATAACAAAAAAGTTAGCACGTGCTTTCAAGTATTGGCTTCACGATGTTTAGTTGTTATAAATTTTGAAAGGGTCCATCTACTTTTTAATAACGTTTAAAATCGTATGATTTCTAACTCCATGTTAAGTCCCATAGGACAAAACACCGTCCCAAAAAAAATAGAAGAACTCTCATTAAAATGATTTAGAACAACGAAGAAAAATTAGCACGTACTTACATGTGTTTATTGCCTTCAGGATGATTTCTTTTTCTAAATTGTGAAAGGTCCTTCTATTTTTAAATAACATTTAAAATCGTACGTTTTTTAACTCCATGTTAAGTCCCATAGGACCAAAAAAACCATCCCACAAACATTTGAAGAACTCTCGTTAAAAACGACTTAGAACAAGAACATAATAATTAGCACGTGCATTAATCTATTGGCTTCACGATGTTTTTTTTATAAACTTAACACGCGAAATTATTTTTTTATTAATTATTATGTAACTTCAAACCTAAAGAAAAAACGTTAAAAGGATCATGCAAGAAAAGGGGCAAAAAAGGATGTCTGTGTGTGTGTGTCCGGAACCCGATTTAGTGGGTCGAACAACTCAAGAACGGAATGAGATAAAGACATGCAGTATTTTTTATTTGATTCCGTGGGTCAATATGATGCTCCTGATAAAAATTAGAAACTTTTACCCATGGGTTATTTTTTTATGAATTTTTTAGAAACAAATTTTGAGTTTTTGGTCAAAATTTTTTGTGGGTCGAACAACTCGAAAACGGGGCCACCTACAATAAAATGTCATCAGACCTAAAATGATGTACACAAAACGTAATTTAAAAAAAAATCGAGATTTTTCCTCTTTCCAGTTCAAAAAATAAATACTAATTAGCACTAAAACTTTGTCACATTACTGTGTCAATGAAATAAGTTCAGAAAATAGTTCATAAACAGATGAGTATATATCTTGATTATTCTCAAGAACAAAATACTTGAAAGTATTGAATGTATTTTAGAAACTAGACTTTTGTGTATTTTCATGTTGATATCTTTCAAAATAAACTCATAGATAAGATGAGTCCTTTCCTAAAACTGAATTTTGAAAGTCATTAATTAATGCAACCTCTTGGTGTTTCATTCACCACATGCTTTGTGTACTTTCTAAAGTGACAGTATAAATACTAATGTAGGTACATCAGCAAATCAGATAAACAGCTTTGCTCCTACATGACTGCATGGGCAGGCAGTTGCTCATTTGTGTGCTCTGTGTTCTAGCATGTGTGGGGAGTGCTCTCTCTCGTATATCTAAGAATGTGGCTCTGACCACAGAAACTGCACATGGCTAGTTCATAGTGTTAGTCTGGTAGGTATACCACGTTCCTATGTAATTAATTTGTGTCAGAAAGGGGGCGTGTGAGGGGATCCTTGATGGGATTTGTTCAACACCTCTTCATAGCGGTGGTTCCTACCATAGAGCACAAACGAGGTGACTCTAGGTTCTAGAAAAGAGGTCCAATTGGCCCATATTTGAGTAATCAACATTCATAATGACACTGGATGTTGGACACTTGGAATGGTATCTTGATGTATGTGAGAGGCTCAAGTGTTGCAATAGATCTCAAGTCAGAAGGATCTAGACTCGATGTATGGTTCATTTCATGCTGTGTACATTTTTTTTTTTTTGCCTTTTTTCTATTCGTTAATTCCAGCTAATCCAGTTGTAGTGGTCTACAGTTGACTTGCTGCACTGTAACTTGAGCTTGTGACATCAGAATAGTAAACCAAAAAGTTTGGCTTGAGTCATTTTGTCTGGCAAAAAAGAGATTATAACAAAAGTGCTCAAAAGTTTGTTTTAAACTTTAGAAAACTTTCGCTAACATTTTTCTTATCAGACAAAATGTAAAACTTAATAGATCTTTGCTCATTGCTCTTTAGAGCAATGGAGGTATATAGAATCATGCAAGAAAAGGGGCAAAAAAGGATGTCTGTGTGTGTGTGTGTCCAGAACCCCGATTTTGTGCGTACACATGCACGCACATGTACAAGTGCAAACACATGTGCAAACACATGTGCGTATAGACCTATATTAAGAGGGTTACAGAAGCGTCACGGACGTTTTCTTTTGACAGACGACACTGATTGCAGTGTCTGACATCAGAGGCGCCACTTGTATTGAATTAGCATAGACATAATGCTAATTTAAATTTCAAACATACAGTTAGGTTTGGTAGCCATTATCTGGAGACATATAAGTTTTTAAAATGTGATTAAAACTGTAATAAATATTAGATTGTTTAATGGTACTGATTAAAGATTTTTCAGACTTAAAATCTGCCTTTAAATATTTTTAATTAAGTATTTAAAAAGGTGTTTTTTTTTCCTATGCAAAATCTCATAGGAAAAAAAAGCTACATATTTGGTAGCCATTATCTTATTTTTACAAAATAGATAATAGTAAAATAAAAAAATGTGGTGGTAGATTTATTTGTTTTCCATAAGAAAAAGTAAATTTCATTACCTAATTGCATACGTTTATTTTTATATTGAAGTAAAAGTCAATCAATAAGAATCTGATTCAGTCAAGGCCTGGTTAGAGAGTACGTATTTGAATTTCGTTTGAACCGAAATGAGCGCGCATGCGCAGAAGAGGTTTAACGCCGTTTGAGAAAGTTGAAAACGACGCCATTTTTCCACCGCTTCGATGGAAAACGACGTCATTTTAAAAAGAATAACCAACCCTACATGGAAGATTTCCGATTAAGGTAAGAATATTAAGTGGAAAGAACAATAAAATTTAAAAAAATCTACCTTTAGCAGCGATTTTTTAGTCAAAAATGACCACACAAATCGCCGTATATAAGGTGAATGATTTCGTTTACGTTTTTATTTTAGAGTCGCTTCCCTAACTAAAATCTAACGCTAAATCTTTATTTTTATATTTATTTTTTTCAAAAATTTAAAAAAAATTGCTAGAAAAAAGCAAAATAAAATACGTTGGTGACTTAAATCACGCTAACGGACATCCAAGATGGCGGAAAAAATTTGTCCGTTGTAGCCTCTAATACATAGCAAAAAAATTACCATATGTACATAATAAGGTGTATGAGAGCGATGTGAGCACCATCTATGAATATGTTTAGAAATTAATCTACTTTGTAACCCTCTTAAAGCAATGGAGGTCTATAGGGTTCCTTGAATCCCTTGTTTTTATGAGTTTTTAGGAACAAATTTTGAGTTTTTGGTCATATTTTTTTGTGGGTCAAACAACTCAAAAACGGGGCCATCTACAAAAAAATGTCATCAGACCTAAAATGATGTACACCTTCTGCCGATGAAACTGGAAAATCTGATCTGATATATTAAATTTCTATTTGTCAAAATCGTAATATTTTTTTTAAATAAATCGAGATTCTTCCTCTTTCCAGTTGTAGCATTCGAAATTATTTAGGAGGGGTGTTTCTTTCTATGTTCTGTTATTATTTTTTATATTAAAATACATGTGACGTATTCTCATTATACTGGAAATAAATTGAAATTTTAGAGCAATTTGATATATAAAATTTTGATTTTTTAAAAACGTAATTTTTTTTAAAAAAAAATCGAGATTCTTCCTCTTTTCAGTTGTAGCATTCGAAAGGGGGACTATTCCTTTTATTTTGGAGGGGTGTTCTTTCTATGTTCTGTTATTATTTTTGTATATTAGAATACATGTGACGTATTTTCATTTTAAACCACATTATTAAAAATGAATGCGCACATTGCGCACATGCACATGTGCGTACACATGCACACAAGTGTTTACATGTGTGTACACATGCACACAAGTGTGTACATGCGCGTACACATGCGCACAAGGGTGTACATGTGTGTACATATGCGCACAAGTGTATAGATGTGCATACACGTGCGCACAAGGATGTACATGTGTGTACACGTGCACACAAGTGTGTACATATGCATACATGTGCATACATGTGTGCACAAGTGCAAACATGTGCGTACACATGCACACAAGTGCATACATGTGTGTACACATGTGCACAAGTGCATACATATGCATACACATGCGCATGCATGTATAATGTGCATACACATTTGTGCATGTGTGTAAATGTGCATACACATGTATGCACTTGTGTACATGTGCATACTCATGGGTGAACGTTTTTTTCATGTGCATACTCATGTGTGCACGTGTGTTCATGTGCATTAGGGGCCCCGCCTGCCCCGCAAATAAATCACTTTGGCATGTGAGATTTATTTTGTAATAATATTATATTTTAATATTTTTGTTTGTAAAAAATTTAGACCAAACTAAACTAGAAATTCCCTAATCGAATCCCTGTCTGTTCATTTATTGTATGGGTATGCACCATTATGGGTGCTTCTAGCCTGGTATTATGTGGAGTCCAACTGTCCGTGCTAATAAATTAATGCAACCTTTGCTTTTGGCAAACTGGAACTACTACATATCTGCTAACAGTAAGTAGGCAAACAGCCTGAAGAATGCAGCAGAAATATCTCGCTCTCAAGAGAAAGCTAAAAGAAAAAAAAATAACGTTATTTCTTAAAGTGCCAGAACAGTTATTAAGCCTAAGGAATGTCAATGAGAATAACTAGGATGCAGTGTTTGAAGTTGATGCACATGTAGAAGATTCATAACATTCATTGGGAAATTTACTTCTAAGGGCCCCCAGGTTCTACTTGGCAAAGGGACCCAGATTCTACTTGGCACAGGGCCCCCAAAAGTGTTAATCCAGTCCTGTGTTTGTTCATCACGCTAAAATCTCGCGAACTGCTTAACGTAGCGAAGTAAATTTTGCCTCAGTTGTAGCGCTGAAAATTTGTAAGTCAACTGTGCTACAAAGGTGTTAAGAGCCTATATGTGTGACGCCATTATGAATATTAGCAGATGACAGTTATAGTTCCACTTTATGCAATTTAGTGGCGCCCCACAGCTAAGCCATTGAAGCAAATGAGAAAGAGAAATTCCTTTTTTAAAAAATACATGGTTCAGGCAAATGTTTTGTTTTCTACAACAAAAATTATTTTCAAAATTCAAATTGCAATATCTACATAACAATATTGCTTATCTAGTGATAAGTTGGTAAAAATTTGTAATTAGTTTTTCTATTTTTAATTTCGCTTTAAAATCTCGTATTTTTTAGCTCATGTTAAATACATGGTTCAGGTAAATTATTTGTTTTGTGAGCTTTTGATGATGACCTTATAATATTACTGTAACACCCTGTAAATCGTGATCCCGCCAAAACCATAGCCCGGGGGGTAAACAACTCTCAACCGTCCCACCCTCCCGTCTGACTCACCTTTCTGACTCATGCCCAAGCGGCGGAATGATACATAAAGGACCATGGTCACTTGGACCTGGTTACACCTCGCAGGTGTACACAGGTCCAAGGTATAAAAGGACCGTGTTCCTCTTTGTTCCTCAGTTCTTATCCTTTGCCTGTATTACGTGATCTTTATCCGAATCATGGGCCTGGGGATTTATCGTTAGTATTATTAATATTCATCCTTGTATTCTGTGTTCCTTACAAGTGATGAATAAAAGTGTTGTAACAAGAAACAGCATTGTCTTTCTGTCTATATGTAACTAACTTCCCTTCAGAGGCCAGAGACTCCATAGGGCAGGAGCTATACGATTCTCAGCAGCTACAACATCTTCTCTTGTCGGTATACCAATGGAGAAGATGTATATCAGCATCAACTGGAAGAGAGAGAGATGGCCGCCACTCTCCTGCATTGATTTCACCCCCATGCAGAAGAGTGACTACAATCTGTCTCCATCCAGCTCTCTCTACAGCTCGGATCTTCTCTGTGCGGGTGCCGTACTGTTCAGAGAAGAAACGAGATGCGGAAAATGTCATCTAAAGGTTGGTAATAAATATTGGTTGATGTCAAAAGCTCACATTACCAACTTATGATGATATTTTCCATAACTCGTTTCTTCTCCTGATCGCACGGTGACTGCACCAAGAAGATTTGAGTTACAGGAAGAGTCGGATGGGGATCAATTGTGATCATCCTTCTGTGCAGGGGTGTATTCTTTGCAGAAGGATGGTGGCCATCTCTCCTGGTCGGTGCTGATGTACATCTTCCTGTTGTTACCAGAAGATGTTGTAGCTCCTCCAGGATATGTATGTCTCCTTGCCTTGTGGTGTCTCCTGCTTGCCTAGAGAAGGATTAGTTTCCAGACAGACAATGCAGTTTCTCATTGTAACTCTTTATTCATTCTTGCTCAGAAACATCAAGAGTACAAGAATGAATTGTTATATTAAAGGTGCGTCCTCGGGCGGTGGTGGCTCCGGAATTGTTAGAGCCGCTGTAATGCAGTTGGGTGAGGTGGTTGATGTCGTTAGGTCAACAGCGTGTGCTGTGTCGTCCATGACTTCTTTGGTTCCAAGTTGACGCATCGTGGCATCATCTGGGTCTATACATGTAGATGGGCCAGGGATGGCATATATATATATATATAACCCGTCATAAATGATGGGAGCGAAATTCACAGGCAATTGTGCGCATGCCGCATCGTTTTTTTCCTTTTATTACTCCTTTCATTTCAATTTCAGTCACCCCTCCCACTTTTTCCCCCTCCATGTTTCTCTCTCTCCCCTCTACACTTTCCAACCTTTTCCCTCTCCAATTTAATATCGTGGGGTTCTTGGATGGGAAGGGCGGAATATATAGTTGACTTCATTTAACTTTATATAAATTCCGACGTGTTTCAAGGTTTGTACAGCATTATCACAGACAGACACCCACACACACACACACCCACACATATATATATATATATATATATATATATATGTGTATATATATAATATATATATATATATATACTGTATTTATATATATATATATATATGTGTGTGTATGTATATATATACATATATGTATATATATATATATATATATATATATATATATAATATATATAATTGTTTGTACAGTGTTACTGACGAAAAGTATGTATATGATGTATATGTATATGTATGTACATATATACATATATATATATATATATATGTATATATATACATATATATATATATATATATATATATATATATATATATATATATATATATATATATATACATGTATATATGTATATATATACATATATATATATATATATATATATATATATATATATATATATATATATATATATATGTATATATGTATATTTATACATATATATATATGTATATATATATATATATATATATATATATATATATATATATATCTTTCTTTTCGTCAGTAACACTGTACAAACAATTAAGGACAAAAACCTAGAAGCACGTCGGAATTTATTTAAATATAAATGAACCGCTTTTTTTCTGAAGGTCAACATAATGTTGCGTTCTCCCCATCCAAGAACACCATGCTACTAAATTGGAGAGGGGAAAAGGTTGGAAAGGGTAGGGGAGAGAAAGAAACGTGGAGGGGGAAAAAGGGGAGGGGGAAACTGAAATTGAAATGAAAGGAGTAAAAAAGGAACAAACGACGTGCATGCAAACACCAGAGAAAATGAAAAATCATTCTCTCTTTCAAATAGAAAAAGGGGAGAGGACAATAGTAGCAAAATTAAACTACAGTTTATCAAAGGCAATTTTGCCCAGCAATTATGTCAACATTATGTTGCGCTCTCCCAATCCATACCATAAAAACAATTAACCCTAATAGAACATTTGCCCTAAAACCACTTGCCTTAAAACCATTTGCCCTAAAACTATTTGCCCTAAAACTATTTGCCCTAAAACTATTTGCCCTAAAACCATTTGCCCTAAAACCATTTGCCATAAAACCATTTGCCATAAAACCATTTGCCATAAAACCATTTGCCCTGAAACAATTTGCCCTAAAACCATTTACCCTCAAGGAACATTTGCCCTAAAACCGTTTACCCTAAAGGAACATTTGTCCTAAAGCCAATTACTGTATATTTAGACTACTCATTAGGAGAACATCCCTTTAGGGCAAATGTCCCTTTAGGTCAAATGTCCCTTTAGGGCAAATGTTCTTTTAGGTCAAATGTCCCTTTAGGGCAAATGTTCTTTTAGGTCAAATGTCCCTTTAGGGCAAATGTTCTTTTAGGTCAAATGTCCATTTAGGGTAAATGGTTTTAGGGCGAATGTTTCTTTAGGGTAAATGGTTTTAGGGCAAATATTTTTTTGTCTGTCTGTGTATAACACTACAAACAAGGACCAAAACTTAATCAGATTGAAATTTATTTAAATTTAAATGAACTGCTTTTTTCTCATGGTCAACTTTATGTTGCACTCTCCCGATCTAAGAACCCGAACAATAGTAAGGACAGGCAAGTAAAGACAGTAAGATACAGTCGTTTTCTCCGCCTTTTTTATTTGATATTTGGTCTGACAGTTATAAAAGGGCAGGGCACACGACTGTTTCTCACTGTCTTCACATACCTGTCACAATATTAAGGTGCGTATAAAAAATGCAAACGGTCAAGGCGAATTACTTCATGACAACAGGACAGTCACACAAAATTAAACTAGATGCTCCCGTCCGCGCAGACAAGATTGGGGGGGGGGGAAGAGAGTCATTTTTATGGTAGTTTAAATTCGATCAAAATTTAAAGAAAGTGGTGCAATAGGAGTTCTCTAAATTGTTGCAAATGTGTACAAGTTGCTAGAAATCATTTGCACATTGCACGTTTTTCTTTTAGCATTTTTATAATATTCTAGTCCCCCCCCAGATTGAAATCCTGGCTATTCCACTAAGAGTTCATATGTACCCGATATATATTTTTTACCGTACAAAATGCTGTGGTAATATGTTGGCAAGCCTGTTATAACATGCACAGTTTTCATTTTAAATTTTCAACAAAGATATATGTTTTTAAGAAACATTTGTAACAAAGTCATGAAATGTCAACTTATTTAGAGTTTATGGACCCCAGTGGTAGACAAAAGTCAGTCACTTCTTCCTAAAGCTGAGCGTCCACTAGGTTGGTAGGGTGGAGCAGCATGGTGCGAGTCGGTTTTGTCCCCTCCATTCTGGTCTAGTAACCTCATTAATTCCGATCCACTCTTGGAGCCATTAGGACGAAAGAGTGCAGTGGCGAGTACTGCACTGACCTCAAGATGTCTCAGCCTTTTCCAGAGCGG
This sequence comes from Brachycybe producta, assembly GCA_036925085.1. Lineage (NCBI taxonomy): Eukaryota > Metazoa > Arthropoda > Diplopoda > Playtdesmida > Andrognathidae > Brachycybe > Brachycybe producta. The sequence continues at coordinate 3,083,917 of JAUPFP010000012.1, read as the reverse complement.
TGCGCCAGTCCATCCTGCTCGGCTCTAACATCCTAATACATGGGCCTAAATTCATATACATGCATTTTGTTTGGGGGCCGTTTAGGTCCACAATGTGCCACTACATCCCACCGACCTAGTTGGCATTCAACTTAATAGGTTAACATAGGTGTTTGTTTAAAATCTGCATCCTGCAGGTCTTTTGTACAGTTGTCACTCAAAGAAGACACCATTTAATCTGTAATACAATGGTCCTATTGTTCCGACTTTTTCTAAGTGACCAGTCTGTGAGCTTTTGATGTCGACCTCCTAATTTTACCCACTTGTAGATGGTGTTTTCTGCGACTCATTTCTTCTCCTGATCGCACGGTGACCGCACGAAGAAGATTCGAGTTACAGAAGAGGTTGGATGGCGATCGATTGCAGTCATCCTCCTGCATGGGGGTGAAATCGATGCAGAAGGATGGTGGCCATCTTTCCTCATCGACGCTGATATACATCTTCTCCTGTTGGGCTTACCAATAGAAGAAGATGTTGTAGCTGCTTCAGGATCGTATGTTTCCTGCCTTATGGTGTCTCCGGCCTCTGTAGAGAAGTTAATAGTTACCGAACATAAAGACAACGCAAATTTCCATTATAAACACATTATTCATTCTTGTACGGAAACACTAAGTTTACAAGAATGAATTGGTTATTAAAGGTGCGTCCTCATGCCCAAGATGTGGTACAGAATAATCAATGTAATACAATTTAGAGCAAAGACAAGGACGAGGAACAAAGAGGAGCATGGTCCTTCTATACCTTGGACCTGTGTACACCTACGAGGTGTAACCAGGTCCAAGTGACCATGGTCCTAAGTGTATCACTCCGCCACTTCGATGTGCATCAGAAGTGTGAGTCAGAAAGGAGGGAGGGAGAAGCAGGAGTTGTTTACCTCCAGGCTATGGTTTTGGTGGGAACGGGAGTTAATGGGTGTTACATACCTCCCAACTTTGCTTGGAGTACGTCCTTGTACTCCAGCCAAAGGGGGAAGGCAAAGTTACGCAAGCAGGGCCGCATGGGTGGATGTGGACTAGGGTGTATCAAAAATATTTTGTTTTAAATGGAATTTTCAATAGTGCAGAAATGTTGCCTTATGGGCCACATATTTTGTGTAAAAAATATCATTGATCTAGGTCAATGTCTTCAGTTGCCGCTAGGTGGCTGAAGTTTTGGAAATTCCGTCGATTTAGCTTTTTTAGTCCATTATTCAATAATGCTTAAAAATGTTAATTTTCAAAATTCAAACTACCAATAGTTCAAAAAAGTGACCTCATACCATACCCTGTGTGTATAAAAAAATTCATTGGGTTAGGTCAATGTCTTCAGTTGCCTCTTTGTATCTTAATTCCAATGAAATTTGTCCTTTTTCGTCATAGAAACGTCAATAGAAACAGCAAATATTTTTAATAACATTATTTGTTTAATTAATTCACACAGATAGTCTAAATTATAAACAAAGTACACACTTCATGAATAGTGTAAAATACACAACATTAAGTAAGCAAAAGAAAAGATAACATCTATCAACATTTGTGTTGTTTAAAGTTATTCATCTGAAGATAGTGAAGAATTCTAATCTGCAGCTTTCTTGGAAGTGTTATATTTGCTCTTAATGTTGAAAGCCGGCATTATATTTCGAGATGAAAGTTTTGAGAAAATATAACCATCTTTATTTTCAACACCACACACTGCAGAAGATGCCTCTGTTACCAGTTTCACACACCTTTCTACTGCCTGTGTGTGGCAAGGAAATTTCTTCACTTGTGGAACTTCTCCTTCAGTCCCCATAAGTTTCAAATCTTCATCAGAAATTCTGGATGTGATTGGTGGTTCAGTTAATTTACATGTTTGCCTATCAACCATGTCTATGTAGTCTTCTGCACCAAAGTTCATTACAGGTATCTTGAAATGTCGTATTCCTGCAGTTGGCTTTCTCTCTCTTGCCTTCATTATGCGACACAATCCGAGTTTTCTCACATGTGGTTGTGGATCAGAAATCATTGACAGGAGGATATTTTCTGGCTGTCCAAAATAACCATTCCTAGTGATAACTGGATCCATAATTGCCATTAAATCGTTGCTGAGATATCTAGACGAATTTATTGTCTTCCATAAGTTCCGAGCACCTTCTGTGCAATATGGTTTGCATCATATAGTAAACCACATTTTACTGTAGACCTTCATAATATATTCAACAATGATTTGCAAGTTATCTGAAGGCTCATGACATCCAATGTAGTATCACAATATTTTATTTGCAGTAGTTAACCACCTGGCATGAGTTAATTTTCCTGGGTTCATTTTGGCCAATGTTGAAGGGCAGTTACCACTTGATACAGCATTACAAATATCCAGTAAATACTTAGGTCTGCACTTAAGGATATTGACTCATCAATTGCAGGCAATTCCACTACCACTGGAACAAACTCTACAACTTCAAAATTTTCTGCAGATTTAATTTGTTTACCAATAGGACCAGTAAAACCACGAGGTCCTGAAGTAGGTCCATTCAATTTCTGTATGAAATGTTGTAGCGAGAGTTCATTTGCATGTAACTGGCATACCATCCATTGAACTGGCCTTCCTATAGTCTGTTCGAGAAGAGCAATCACACCATTATTGACTCCTGTGTTAACATTGGTTCCATCGCACCCAATAGCTACTAGTTCTGAAGTTGATATGTCGTTCTGGTTCAAGAAATCAATCACACTGGACTTTATACTTAAAGCTTGCCCTGATACTGGACAGACGTACTCCAAGTACTTTGATCCTGGTTCACTTAACAAAACCACATGTTCTTCTATCACAGTACTTCTCGTATTTTTTCCCTTCTTATTATCTATAACCATTATTGTGTCCTTCCGACCATCAAAATACAACCCTTGAAACACTGGCACTTCTTCCCTTTCTTTCTGCCTTAAACTAGACCAAGCTTTCTTTCTTTCTCTATGTATTTTATTTTTATTGATTACATTTGATTTATTGTCTTTTGTAATTAATTTGAAATCTTCCAAAACTGCACTTTTAAATGTTTTTTGAAGAAGGGTCGAAAATGGCTAACTAAATCAATCGAATATCCCCAAAATTCAGGCCCCTAGCGGCAACTGAAGACATTAACTTACACTAATGTTTATATACAAACTATGTAGCCCATAAGGCAACTTTTCCACTCTATTGGAATTGGACATTCAAATTGAAAAAAGAAAAAATTCAATTTTTTTCAATACACCCTAATATATATATATATATTGCAGTAAAAACACCTATATATATATATATGTGAGCTTTTGGCATCGACCATTTTATTTTACCAACCTTTAGATGATATCTTCTGTACCTCGATTCTTCTCTGAACCGCGCGGTGCCCGCATGGAGAAGATTCGAGCTGCAGAGAGAGTTGGATGGAGACAGATTGTAGTCACCCCTCTGCATGGGGGTGAAATCGATGCAGCAGAGTGGCGGCCATCTCTCTCTCTCTCTTCCGGTCGACGCTGATATACATCTTCTTCTTTCGGTATCCCGACAAGAGGAGATGTTGTAGCTGCTGAGAATTGTATAACTCCTGCCCTATGGAGTCTCCGGCCTCTGAAGAGAAGTTGGTTACATTACAGAAAGACGACGCTGTTTCTTATTATAACTCTTTATTCATCACTTGTAAGAAACACAGAATACAAGGATGAATATATTAATACTTAACGGTGCGTCCTCAGGCCCATGATTCGGAATTAGATCACGGAATACAGGCAAAGGACAAGAACTGAATACAAAGAGGAACACGGCCCTTTTATACCTTGGACCTGTGTACACCTGCGAGGTGCAACCAGGTCCAAGTGACCATGGTCCTATGTGTATGAATCCGCTTCTTGGGTATGAGTCAGAAGGAGGAAAAGGGATGAGCAAGAGTTGTTTATCCCCTGGGCTATGGTTTTGGCGGGATCCCGATTTACAGGGTGTTACAATATATATATATATATATATATATATATATATATATATATATATATATATATATATATATATATATATATATATATATATAGGTGTTTTTACTTCAATCAATTCTCTTTGAATTCTCTCTAATTGTTATAATGTGCAAATTGTGGTTGTTGTCATCTTTAAAATGTGCTGAAAATATATTTGTAATATGAGTTAAATCTGAAGTTAGATTAAAGCATCTACTCTTAAAACCTCAAACAATAAGCTATGTCAAAAAAATGTACAATTTCCCCCACTGTTCAGTCTCACTTTATTAAAACATCCCGACAGCAAAGAAATAAATATTTTCGAAAAAAAAAGTCATCATTAAATAATTTAAAATAGCTCTTTGTTCATAAAAAAATATGTAAACATAGAAATTTGCACATGGATGCTTTATGAACAGCTAAGCTGTCAGTACATTTTAAACATGTATACAGAGATGGGTTTGGAATACTTAATGTATTTCAGTTATTTTAATAATAATTTACTTAGCATATTTGGGGTGAACATGAGCAAAAATTTAATTATGAAAATTAAAAGTAGGCCTATTCAAACAACTCATGAATACGAGTCTCTTAGAATTTTATCCACTTGAAGTTTGCCATTTTTTTTAAAAAAACTACCATACTGTTTATTATGACTATGACCTTACTTATGGCAGAACAAATTTCACATGCTAGAATTTTGCAGATGCATTTTCATTGTACTAAAGCCATTATCACACTAGCAACTTTTGATGCAATAAAACGTGCAATGTGACATGCAACTTCAATGTTTATAGTGTGATATGACGACATGCAACTGGATAAAACTTTCCTTTTAACTAGTGTCAAATTCAGTCTCATTGAATTGCACAGTTTCAACTTTGAGAGACTTTTAAAGTAAACTTTCTGACAAACAACCAATCAGGCCGTTTGCCAGAAATTTCATATGTAACATTGAACAAATTCCCCGTTTCATGACTTCCGGTTTATGAACTTCCTGTTAGTTGATCACAATATGGACACAAACCAAGAAGGCATTCATTGAACAGAAAATCATGTACGATTTTCACTAAGATTCACAGCAGATCGTGTGGATGGAAAGTCATTTTACTTTTTAGCTGCATTTTACTGGACATCAAGGATATAATATAAATTTTAAAATGCAGTAAAACGCGGATTAAAACTAATATGGCTTCCGATACCGTACGAGATTCACCTGAATATCGGCCCCTTGACATAAACGAAGTTTTGAAAACTTGATTGGCAAACTAGGTTGCATAGTGTAATATAGAAGTTTATTACAAAGTTCTAGTTGCAAGTCACATCACAGGTTGCATTGCAAGTTGAATTGCATTGGAGGTTGCTAGTGTGATAGGGGCTTAAAAGACTGTGTTCAAATTTCTCTTTGTTCTTATATATCATAAATAACAACACAGCTTTTTTTAACCTGTCATAGTGAATAATTTGTAACGTTTTTGTGTTTCGAATTTGTTTTTAAAAAATGCATTTAATCTTAATTCAAAAGTGTTTTACAATGCAACAATTACTTCTTAAAACCAGCATCTAAAAACTGCGTGAATCTCACATATGCTCGAGATTCAAATATAACATGCCCAGTACAAACAAAAGAAGATGCCTGCCTAGCAAATGAAAAATACACTGAAAAGATAAAACTAACAATTTGTAAGCAACTTTTTTTTAATTTAAAATTAAGTAGCGACTTTTGTAGTCTTACCAAATCCATCTGAATCTGGAAGAGAAACCCAATATCCATCAATGTCTGATTCTTCATACATTGGCAGTTCGAATAAAAATGTTGTATTGTTTTTTTCTATAATTTTCTGACATTTTCAATTTTAACAGATATTTTTTTTTTTGAAAATCAAAGTGGCCTAAACCAATTACTTCGCCACTAACAACACAATTCAACTCTTACAATTTGTATGAAATTTGGAAATTAACAAGTATGGCACCTTTTGGATGAGTGCTGTATAAAGTTTACTCTTAAAAAAACTATAAGAAATATGTTAAGCACCAAGTTTAAGATGAGTTTAAGATGAAATTCATGAGCCACATTTCCTTATTGGATTCCATCCTACGACAATAGAAAAAGAATGCAGCCTGTTCCCTAAAACGAAATAAAAGTCGCAAGCAGGATAGCAAAGAATTAGTTTTGTAACAGTTTTGTTTAATTAAACTTTAACTGTGACAGAAGTGTAAGACCCTTCTTAATAAATGAACAATTTCGGACTTTGTTGAAGTGAAGTTGAAGAAATTGATAAAATAACACACACACACACAATCAGTTTTTTCCGCTCGAAAACAAAGCATCAACTCTTTTTAATTTCCAAAAGTTACAAATATATGTGGAAGAAATCTAAGTAGCCCAGAATAACCTGCAGCAGCAGCATCCTCTACAGCACACACTGCGGCAGCAATCTCCTCCGAGTACCCTGCTGCCACTCTCTCTCCTATTTTAAACAATGGTGGTAAATGACTTTAATTAGTGATGCATGCAGAAAGTGTTAGAAAGAAACGAAAGAACGTTGTGAGGAGGAGGGAAAACACTTTTTTTGGTAACTGAACCTAACTGATTCTAACTGAACTGAACTTAACCTACCCTAATTTACTTTCAAAAAGAAAAAAAAAAAGTGTTTTCCCTCCCCTCCCATATTTCTTTCATTTCTTTCTAACTCTTCCGTCATGCATCACTGATTAAAGGCTTTTACTACCATTGTTTAAAATAAGGGACAAACTGGCAGCAGGATAATCAGAGGAGATTGTTACAGCAGCAGGCTCTAGAGGATGCTGCCATGGCTTCAGATTATTCTGGCCTGCTCACATTTTTACCACATATATACTGTAAAGTGTGATAACGTAATACGATGTAACTCTTGAAAGAGTAATATCTGTTTGGGAGCTGAAAAGAGAAAAGTCGCATTTTGGTGACAAATATAGAAGGGTCACTGACATTAACAAAAGGGTAAAAGAGAAAAAAAAAGACCCTAAGTGGGGGGGGGGGGGGGTTGGGTGAACACAAATGTAAATTATGAGGCATTATCAGAAATCAATGCAATAAATATGTTTATTAATTGAAATTATGTTTTTTATTTAAAAAAAGAATTAGTTTATCTCTTTAGAAAAGAACGAAAACCAGTTTTGACTAAGAACAGTTATTATTTAAACTAGTTTTCACTTATTAAACTAATATTGGTACCTGAAGTGTCTTTTTTTAAAATTATTTCTTTGTTAGTTTTGACGAGGACTTTCTTTTTCTTTGAAGTTTGGTTATAGTGACCCAGTGACCCAACAAATTACGAGTCATTCGGGCGCTAATTACTTCTTCAGGGAATATAAATGGTTTATAAAAGTAAAAAGGACGAAGACCAGCAACTGGACAGTATTTCACTATTAAAGGATTTCCCTTTACAATACTTGTGGCTTCTAGTTTTATTAGTTGATGTTTCTATTTACTTTCTGCAAATAAAACATGACCTACATGTATAATACATTATAATTTACATGCATTCATATTAAAATATAATTTACAAAACACCCCACAATTAACATTTTATTGATATCCAACGATACTTTTAATAACAAAAAAATACTAAACATACTTTGCTTTTATTTATATCAAGACAACATGAGCTGCAAAGGGAGACCACGAAACTCTTACCAGATTTTTATTTTCTAGATAAGATTATGCATTCTGCAAACTGCACTTTTACTCTTGTCAATCCGCAACAGGCCTCTATGGCTTCATTCTCGGCTGGAAGCGTGGCACAACTCAATAAAAACTTTTTTGGGAAAATGAGTTTAAAATTGCATATTTTCTATCTCAATCTATTATAGGGGCGCCAAATAAACGGATATAGCTCAACACAGTGGCGTAGGGGGGGGGGGGGGGGTTAGAGGAGGTTAGAACCCCCCCCCCCCCCATTTCATTCGAAAAAAAATTTTCCCAAAAAAAAATTTTTTTCCCTCAGCAATTACTGACATACAGACAATTATGTGATCTTAGTGATCTTTAGATAGGGGTGCAAGTGTAAGAATCAGTAACCAGTTATTTACATAGTTAGGTTCAGCAATGCTGTTTTATAATGTTACCAAATTGCTGCTGAGAAAGGTGAACAGGCAATTGAAATCGGGACGAACTGAAGTTGGCTCTGCCCTATTTATGATGTCCGGCAACTTCTAATTGGTGTGTTGTGTGGTTCGACATTGAAAAGGGCGGAGCATGCGATGTCAGACTACATAACCAACCAATTAGAAGTTGCATGCATCATAAAAAGGGCGGAGCCAACTTCTGTTCACACTGTTTTCTAATTGCCTGTGAAAGGGGAGGGGTTACAAATTTAAACCCCCCCATAACCCAAGGCTGCCTACGCCACTGGCTCACCAAAGTAACCCGTGAATCTCCTCTTAACTTTACTCATTTTCCCAATAAAGTGTTTTTAGTTGTGCGACTCTTCCTGCCGAGGTGTATCTTCAGCACAGTGTAACACACAGTGAGTCATGATCCTCCCCGAACACTAGCATGGGGGTGTGTGACTCATCCCTGTCCCTCCCTCTCTCTATATATTTATACCTAAGTGGCGGAGTGATACATTTAAGACCATGGTCACTTGGACCTAGTTACACCTCGTAGGTGTACACAGGTCCAAGGTATAAAAGGACCATGTTCCTCTTTGTTCCTCGTCCACTCTTTCGCTCAACTTTTTGTACTACGTCGATTTTTTCTGTATCACATCATGGACATGTGGATGCACCTTTGATTCTATAAACGTTCATTCTTGTAATGTTCATGTTTCTGTACAGGAATGAATAAAGTGTTTTTAATGAGAAACTGCATTGTCTTTATGTTTGGAAACTAACCATTCTCTGAACAGGCCAGAGACACCATAGGGCAAGAAGACATACTGATCCCTTACGGAGCACGCCTTCAGGAAAAATAAGAAGAAACACCGGCGATCAGAAGTGGATGGTAATCATCCTTCTGAGAGATGTCACCCCTACTCAGGAGGATGTTTACACTAGAGTCCTGCATTTTTATTTTTTGAGGGTCGGCCAAGCTGGTTCAACATACAAGGTGGGGTCGGTCATGGTCAACCAGAAATCAGCCGGGTCGAATGAAGCGGCCGGGTTGAATAAAGCGGCCGGGCCGAATAAAGCGGCCGGGCCGAATTAAGCTATGAAAAGAATCAACAAAGTAAATATTGATTTTTTTATAAATTATATCAAAATTCAAACATTTCTGTTGGCTGTAAAACATCCACTTCAGAATTCTTAAGCATAAAGAGTAGTAGAGCAGTAACTCAGGACTGACAATGTGATGCTTCCTATAGGTTTATTATAGAGAAGGCTAATGTGGGACAAAAATGTATGTTCAAAAAAAACAAATTCAACCCAAACAGCCAATTCGACCCAAGTGGCCCATTCGACCCAAACAACCCATTCGACCCAAGTGGCCCATTCAACCCAAGTGGCCCATTCGACCCAAATGGCCCATTTGACCAATTGAAAAGCTGGTCGACCCACTAATTTTCTTTCGATTGGATTCTGTTGGCAAATTAAACAAATAGGCTACACACAAAAAAGAATTTGTCTATAACCTACATAAAACAAGGGATTCAAGGAACCCTATAGATCTCCATTGCTTTATTATATGCTTTCATATATCAAATAACCAACTTTTTTTTCATTGTTACATGTGTGCGCATGAGTACGCACATGAACACACATGCGCACATGTGTATGCACATGTACACACTTGTGCGCACGTGTACGCACATGTACACACTTGTGCGCACGTGTACACACATGTACACACTTGTGCGCACATGTACGCACGTGTACACACTTGTGTGCACGTGTACACACATGTACACACTTGTGCGCATGTGTACGCACATGTATAGACGTATGCGCATGTGTATATAGATAAACACATGTATGTATTCAAGTACATGACATAGTTACATGTGATGCACATGCGTCATTCATTTGTAATAATATGGTTCAGAATGAATATACGTCACATGTATTCTAATATACAAAAATATTAACAGAACATAGAAAGGAACACCCCTCCTAAATAATAGAAAAGTCCCCCTTTGGAATGCTACAACTGAAAAGAGGAAGAATCGAGATTTTTTTAAAAAAAAATTACGTTTTTAAAAAATCGAAATTTTATATATCGAATAGTTCTAAAATTCCAATTTTTTTCCAGTTTTATCGTCAGAATGTGTACATCACACACACACAGACATCCTTTTTCCCCCTTTTCTTGCATGATCCTATATACCTCCATTGCTCTTTAGAGCAATGGAGGTCAAAAATTCGGCCAACAGCTATCGGCTAACGACAACCCTGGTCGATGCAGGACTCTAGTCTACACTCCATCACCATCTGCCTACTTTGGTAACTCCAATCTTTCTTGTGTGGCTGCCACATTTCTTCGAGGGAAGAAACGAGCTACTGATCCAAAGGTTAAAATCGCCTTCACGCTCACAATAGACAGTGGCAGATCTAAGGTATTGGGAGTGAGGAGACTATTTATAAAAGAGGGCGCCCATTATAAAATTTTATTTTTATTTCAAATGTGTTAATAAGAAGTGCCCCTAAAAAGGCACTGGTGTTTTACAAATGAAAAATATTGTCAAACTGAAATTAAAGTAATAGAATTTTTTTTGTTCTTCTCAATTTTAACAATTTAAAAAGAAAAATTGAAAATTATAAACCAAAAAGGCGCCAAAAATACTCTATAGGGCACGGAAGAAGGTTAGGGGCGTTCGCCCCCCCCCCCTCCCTTACACCCTCCCGACCACTAAATCCGCCACTGTTCAACTACATTCAAAACTTTATATTTTTTTTGTTGAAATAGCTTTACAGGCATTACGCCCAGGCTTGGCCACCCACTCATAAACGACATTTCACGCGGCTTAACATGTAATTGAAGCTATCCTCTACAAAACATTCGATTGAAACTATTCTGAATAATTTGTTCATTTGTCTCTCAGAACAACTTGACAGTTCAAATGCTCAATGACAGAAAGTAGAGACCAATACAAATGTAGACTACAGAGAGTGGGTAAAATATTTTATATTATTTTCTTTTCTTTAAGTTTTTGAATAAGTGGACATAGAAACATTCAGCATTCTATCAAGTTAGTACATAACGCAATAAGTTGTAATGGGGCTTCACACACAGCTTGAGAATCATTTCTTTTACATCCACCCTATTTCTTTTTTTTATTCTACGCATTTTGCTGCTGAACGTTCAAGGCGGACGTGACATCATGCTGAGCATATTTCAGGAAAACATATTTCTCATAGATGAATGTCAACCAAAGGCATTGAATAGGACGGAAATTGCACACTCATAAATGAGTAATATCTTCCAAAATGGCTCCAGTTTTGTCAGTAAGCGAGATAGTCACTGGGGGGGGGGGGGGGGTAGATGGGCTCCATTTGATTTTATTCTTGTATCATATAAATCGACTTGATTGGTCCAGTTGGTTTTGATTTTGATAATGGGCCAAATAGAGTGATTATGAAAAGTCCTTTCAGAATTCTCTTTTTGGGTATATAAGTCCGTGTTTTTCTGTATAAAGGAAGCAGTTTGTGTTGTGGTAACAGGCAGCAAAAAGATCCTTTTAAGCTGTAAAAGTTCATAAAAGAGGAAGTTGTGAGGAAACGAGAAGGACTAGTTTGTTCCCTTCCTCCCGAACCAGAGTAGAATAAGTGGCCTAGCTAACCACTTTCAGTCCGTCCAAAAGAGCGAACTGAAACCACTGAGCTAATTCTATTCCCCCTCCAATACACGGAAAGTGGTTCGTTTACATTTGACATGTTTCATGATGTCTGCCACTTTTTTATAGTTTGGTGTATCTATACTACATAGACAACATACAAGAACTGTTATTACATGGAAAGTCTTTTAACTTTTGTGGACAAGAGAAACAATTCAGAAAAAAAAAAATGTTTCTTTAAAGTGGTGATCAATTTAAGATCAAATGGTTGTGTATACAACAGACAATTCCACTATGAATATTTGATGCCTAACAAATTGGATTTGAAAGTAGATTTCAAATGTTGCCAGTAAAACACTTTAGTTTAGGCCTCAAATAGTAGGTCTAGGTTTTAAATTTTAATTAGTTTTCTATATAAACTAAAGTATTAAGGTGTTATATACAGGGCAAAAATTACATTGACTACAATAAGTATTTGCACGAAAAATTCAAAAAAAAAAAAATACTAGGCTCCACCTGATAGTCATTAAATAAAAAAAAAGTCCCAAAAATCACTTGTGGGGATGCTGAAATTTGTTATCTAATATATTTTTCAATTAATTCCTATCAGTGGCGTAGCCAAGAGGGGGAGGGGATTAGGGTCAGAACTAGGGCTGTGGAGTCGGAGTCAATGGAGTTGTTTATTTTTGGTAGGAGTCGTTTACTGTATACCTACTCCGAGTAGGTATAAAGTAAACGACTAAAGCTGGAACTTCACACCAGCTACCTTGAGCGTAGCGTCTGCGACTAGTGACTAGCATAGCGACTTGAAGTAGCAAGTCGCTAGTCGGTGGCACACACTAATATGTGCTGCACCTACAAACATTTTGGGCGTGTCTTTATGGTGTGTGATGTCATAAAAATAGCGTCGAAGATGCCATATGCAACAAAATCTGGTCTCTGATTAGTTATTGGGTAGCTACTTGAAACGTTTGCAACCTGAAGCTTCTGTTTGAACAGAAACTTGGCGACTGAGCAGCAAGTTGCGACGCTTTGACAAGTCGCTAATAGTTGCTTGTATATGGTATGAAGACGCGCATGTGCGCTGACGCTTGCTCGAGGTAGGTCGCTCGACGTTGCGTGAATGAAGTTTAAGCTTAAGACTCCAAAAGAAGAATGATTGACCAACATTGAGTCTTAAAGATGCAATATTGACGTACACTGAGATTACGCAAAATGCCGCTCTAACCGGCTAGGGCTTTACCACCAACTAGGGTTTCTGTGGAAAGATTATTTTCTGCTCTCCGAATTCTAAAATCCGATTTGAGAACGTGATGAAATCGGACATTAATTGAAGCCATGCAATTTTTAAGAACCAATTTAAATTAAATTCGATTACAATGTACAAAATTATTTTTGAATAAATACATAATTATGTTGATTTAGTTTCAATTTTTCTTATTTTTGTTTGTCGGACTCAGTCGCAATCGTAGGATTCGGAGTTGGAGTCTAATTACAAATTTCAAATTACAGGAGTCGGAGTCAAACAATTATGTAACGACTCCACAGCCTTAGTCAGAAAAAGGCAAAAAAAGTTTGTGAGAGAGATATAGAAAGAAGAAAAAGAAAATTTCATGTTTGTATATCTGGTGTATTACCAATCTTCTCCATGTTAAAGCGTTGAATGCCTGGTCTAAGTAGTGATGTTCTGATAGCGATATGAATATGAATACTATCGCGATAGTCAACTAATCGATAGTCAAACTATCAAGTGGTTTAGAAATCGGTAGTTATGTCGATAGTTTTACGAACTATCGATAGTTTTAAAAAAAATCAACACACTGTCTCACATAAACAATAATGTATCTGAAATAGTGGATGCTCGATGGCGCCATAATTATTTCAATTTGTCGTTTGTACATATGCACTGTGTGCACATTGTGCACCTTGTGAACCATGAATGCCGTGAGCAATGTGCATATTGTTCACTTCAACGTGTACCTTGTGCACTTTGTGCAATGTAACGTGCGTACCTTGTGCACTTTGTGCAATGTAACGTGCGTACCTTGTGCACCGTGTGCACTCTTAAACTGCGTTGTATAATTTTGTATTATAACATTAGTGAGTAATGGTGTAATGGCTTGTAACAAGTATGCTATGGAGTCTATGGACTGGTAGCCTAACTGTGAGCCTAACAGGTTTTTAATGTAGCTTTTAATTTGCAACCTTGAAAAAAGTTGAAAACTATCGATAGTACTAACGATAGTGAAGTGACTATCGATACTATCTATCGGTCCTGTAAAATACTATTGATAGTGCTATCGATAGTTTATTTTTGACTATCGCACATCACTAGGTCTAAGGCAAAAGTGAAGCTAGCTCCGTCTGGTGGCATTATTTGTGCGTAATATTCGTGTAAAAGTCTCGTTTTTGCAAAGGGGGAGACATTGGGGGTGAATCATGTACTGTATGGCAAGCCATTTTAGTTTTTCCACGTTTTACTGGATTTTCAAATTTTAATTCTATTCTGGGAATCCTGTAAAACGCGGATAAAAGAGTAAAATGGTTTTTCATATATACATATATATATATATATATATATATACATATATATATGTATATATATGTATATATATATATATATATATATATATATATATATATATATATATATATATATATATATATATATATATATATATATATATATATTTGCAAATCTTAGTGAATCTCGTACATTTTTTCTTCAATGTCTGCCCCCTTGAAATACACCCTCTATAATAACAAAATGAACTCGTCCAAAACTTGACATTTTCACTAAATTTCATATACCATAGTCCCGTTAGACTAGGCGCCGTTTCAGTCGAACACAAAATTTCGGGAGTTGCCAGTCTAGTAAGGTAATAGTCTCAGCTTAGACTTATTACCTTACTGGACTGGCAACTCCCAAAATTTTGTGTAAAACCTAAACTTTTAAAGAAAACGAAGAGAAAAGAAAGATGGCTACCAAAACACCTTCTGTGGTTTAAATTTCAACAAATTCAACTTCGGCAAATATTTGTCCATTTTGGTCATTTGAGGGCGTTCTAATCGCCATCGTTCTTGCCTCTTCTCCATAGTAAACTGTCACTTTTCACCAGATGAAATTTTCTCCGTAATAAAGCGTATTTTTACTGAATGGTTATAACCGTTGTTAACCGTGATCATCCATTCGAAATGTCAGCCATTTGTGTATAATTTTAAAATTGTCATTATATATATTTACGCCAAGTCTGTGTGTGTGTATGTGTGGGTGGGTGTGTGTGTGTGTGATCTAACGCTGTACAAATATTTATATAAATTTAAATGAATAAATGAACCGCTTTTTTTCTCAAGGTCAACTATATGTTGCACACTCCCCATCCAAGAACCCCATGGTATTAAATTGGAGAGGGGAAACGGTTGGAAAGTGTAGAGGGGGGAGAGAAACTTGGAGGGAGGGGAAGTGGAAGGGGTGACTGAAATTATAATGAAAGGAGTAAAAAAAGGAACAAACGACGCGCATGCGCACACCAGAGAAAATGAAAAATCATTTTCACTTTCAAATATAAAAAGGAGAAAGGATAATAGTAGCAAAATTAAACTACAGTTTATCACAGGCAATTGTGCCCAGCATTAGAATTTCTTTTGCTCAGCCCTTTTATGAATGTCATCCATTTCTAATTGGTTTGTTACTTGGTCTGACGTCATAAAAGGGCGGAGGAAAAGAAATTCTAATGCTGGGCACAATTGCCTGTGAATTTTGCTCCCGTCATTTAGACTAATTTTTAGTTTTTAATTTAGTTGTTTGTAACCACGCAGATCTCTGGTTTGCGGAAGTATGCCTTTCTCAATTTCAGAAAATAGGTACCGGGTATAGTTTGTTTGCATATATAGGCCTATCCAGTATGTTTGCAATTCAATGAATCAAGACTAGGAATTGACAATGACATGAACACGCAAGCTTAATTTCTCATGGTGACGGAAACAAAAATTAGCCTACAGAAAAAAATAATGATAAACAAATAAATGACAAAACCTAAAAAGGTTGCTAGAAAAGAACCCGGATGAAAATACAGCGTACCAAACTATACAATGTATATTTAATATTAACTTGGTCACAAGGGCAATTAGATATCGGGACAAAAAGAAGTTCGCTCCGCCCCTTTTTGTGACGACCGGCAACTTCTAATTGGTTGGTTATGTAGTCTGACGTCACATGCTCCGCCCTTTTCAACGTCGAACCCACACAACAAACCAATTTGATGTTGACGACCGGCAACTTCTAATTGGTTGGTTATGTAGTCTGACGTCACATGCTCCGCCCTTTTCAACGTCGAACCCACACAACAAACCAATTTGATGTTGACGGTCGTCATAAAAAGGGTGGATTTGTCCCGATTTCTAATTGCCTGTCTTGGTCACTTGTAATAAAGTGGAATTATCTGCTTTGCATCAATTCTCGTTTTTTGGGGGGAGGGGAGATTCCTATTAAAAAAACATTTCCAGTTGGATTACTTGTAGGATATTTCATACTGTAAATATGTAATATATCCTCGTTATCATTAAAAAAATATCTTAAAATATGTTGGACCAAGCAACCAATATTTTGTGGCTTATACATTATACACATTGACAAAGCTCATAATTTTATGATAAAATCAACCACAAAAGCTTATGTACTGTTGTTTGTTAAGAGGGTTACAGAAGCGTCACGGACGTTTTCTTTTGACAGACGACACTGATTGCAGTGTCTGACATCAGAGGCGCCACTTGTATTGAATTAGCATAGACATAATGCTAATTTAAATTTCAAACATACAGTTAGGTTTGGTAGCCATTATCTGGAGACATATAAGTTTTTAAAATGTGATTAAAACTGTAATAAATATTAGATTGTTTAATGTAACTGATTAAAGATTTTTCAGACTTTAAATCTGCCATTAAATATTTTTAATTAAGTATTTAAAAAGGTGTTTTTTTTTTCCTATGCAAAATCTCATAGGAAAAAAAAGCTGCATATTTGGTAGCCATTATCTTTTTTTTACAAAAGAGATAATAGTAAAATAAAAAAATGTGGTGGTAGATTTATTTGTTTTCTATAAGAACAAGTAAATTTCATTACCTAATTGCATACGTTTATTTTTATATTGAAGTATAAGTCAATCAATAAGAATCTGATTCAGTCAAGGCCTGGTTAGAGAGTACGTATTTGAATTTCGTTTGAACCGAAATGAACACGCATGCACAGAAGCGGTTTAACGCCGTTTGAGAAAGTTGAAAACGACGCCATTTTTCCACCGCTTCGATGGAAAATGACGTCGTTTTAAAAAGAATAACCAACCCTACATGGAAGATTTCCGATTAAGAGCCTACAGTGAAAAAAAAACTTACAAAAATCTTCGCATGTAGGCGCTTCTGTAGCTGTGACGTCAACATGTGGCAAAAAAATCAATTTTGATACACTTTTGTCCGCCATTTTCTTTCTTATCGATGGATAAAAGTGGGTATATTGTAATAACGACTCTTTTTTGGGTAAATATGCACTACTGAAAAAAGGAATAGCAACTTTTGATCTACAATGGTGAGTTATTTGAGTCGTATATAATTAGTGGTCAACTTTTAACGTACTATGAAACTTTTTGTTAGTGGGAAGTTTGATCCTATAAAATGTATAAACGGAGGAGCGTTTGTCGCCTATGGGATTTAACATGAGCTAAAAAAATACGAGATTTTAAAATGAAATTAAAAATAGAAAAACTAATTAT
Organism: Brachycybe producta; assembly: GCA_036925085.1. NCBI lineage: Eukaryota > Metazoa > Arthropoda > Diplopoda > Playtdesmida > Andrognathidae > Brachycybe > Brachycybe producta. The sequence continues at coordinate 3,066,415 of JAUPFP010000012.1, read as the reverse complement.
AAATTTGTACCAATGTATCACTAGATGAGCAATAATGTTATGTACATATTGCAATTTGAATTTTGAAAATCACAATTTTTGTTGCAGAAAACAAAACATTTGCCTGAACCATGTATTTTTAAAATAGGAATTTCTTTTTCTCATTGGTTTCAATGGCTTAGCTGTGGGGCGCCACTAAACGGCGAAAAGTGGAACTATAATTGTCATCTGCTAATATTCAAAATGGCGTCACACATATAGGCTCTTAAGGTAAGAATATTAAGTGCAAAGAACAATAAAATTAAAAAAAAAATCTACCTTTAGCAGCGATTTTTTAGTCAAAAATGACCACACAAATCGGCGTATATAAGGTGAATGATTTCGTTTACGTTTTTGTTTTAGAGTCGCTTCCCTAACTAAAATTATGTAATTTTATTACGAAATTTCGCTAAATCTTTATTTTTATATTTATTTTTTTAAAAAATTTACAAAAATTTGCTAGAAAAAAGCAAAATAAAATACGTTGGTGACAAATCACGCTAACGGACATCCAAGATGGCGGAAAAAATTTGTCCGTTGTAGCCTCTAATACAGAGGGGATTGCTCCCATTCATAAACTACTGTCATTTAAACAGAATAGGACATCATTGTTAAATTGAAATTGTCCTAACAAAGGGCTATCTACTGGAAAAGAATTCCATAGTCGAATAACATTTGGGAAAAAAGACCAGAAATATGCATCAGTTCTAGCAGTTAATTCTTTGATGGCCTTTGAATGACCTTGTCTACCCTTACGAGGATTTCTAGTTAATAAGCCATTGAGCAGAGCAATGTTATCATCAGTCAGCAACCGTCTGAATAGGGCAAGGCTTTGCTCATTTCTTCTGGCTGTTAATGATTCCCATTGTAGTTCCTGGAGCATTGACGATACACTGTCGGTATACATATATCTTCCTTTCACAAATCTTGCAGCCCTACGCTGTACACAGGTCGCGGTAAAAATATGTTTATTTTTCATATTTAAAGTTGTCCAATCTTAAGTTTTCCAAGCGCAATGTGCACCTTAAATAAATTTATATGCTGATCGAGTGATAGAATGACAAAAAATTGGCAAGTGTGGTTATATTTTTAAAAACTATTTCAAAATTCAAAATTTTTATAGTAAAACTCCATTGAGTATTTGTTCATAACCAAAAAACATCCATTAAAATGCTCGTAAAAATACCTATAAAATAATTTAAAAAAAAAAGTAAAAAAAAATATCAGCACGTGCGCTATATGTTGGCTTCACTGTGGTTTGGTTGTGAGTTTTTTTAAAATTATATTTAGGTATTTTTACGAGCATTTTAATGAATGTTTTTATTTTTTGCTTACAAGCACGTACTCAGTGAAGTTTAACATAAGAGTTAGAAATTTGCGATTTTGAAATAGTTTTTAAAAATATAACCGCACTTACCAATTTTTTGTCATTCTATCTTTCGATCAGCATATATTTAAGGTACACATTGCACTTGGAAAACTTAAGATTGGACAACTTTAAATGTGAAAAATAAACATTTTGAACTAAATGCTGTATCTATTGTAACGAACCACCTTGTGGTGGATAAAATATACCAAAAAGCGGTTGGCTAAGCCGCTTATTTTATCCTGGTTCGGGAGAAAGGGAACAAATTAATCCCTTTTCCTATTCCTCACAAGTTCTTCCTTGTTGAACTTTTACAGTAAAATGGATCTTTTAGCTGTCTGCTACCCCTCGGGCTTTCGCCCGTTAAAAGCTAGTTGATCGTGCTGTCCCTTGAAGTTGCATCTAAAAGTGTTGATCAGGGTTTTCACCCGGATTGATAATTCGAGATGAAGATGATTTCAGAACTTTCGTTCTCTCCATAAGTATAAGAAATAAGACTTGGCAATTTTTAAAGTATACCATTTGTTTATTTACAATTCCATTTGTTGAGGTCTATCCCAAATTGGGCATAGATTCTCTGTTCTCATAATCTCTCAAGAGTGCTTAATTTATACAAAAATACACGGCCTTTTATACCCAAAAAGAGGATACTGAGAACCATTTCTCAGTATTCTCTGATTGGGCAAAATCGAATGAAAAACCAAACTGGCCAATCAATTTGATTGACCAGTGGTCACCAAAATATAGAAAGATGATTCATTCTATAACAACAATAATTTTCCAAGAAAAATACAACCCCATTGACTTAATGCTACTGCTTATCAGCATGATCTTTTTGTATTAAGGGGTGGGACTGGGAGAGAAAGAGACCCAAGACCCAAGAGGTGACCCAAGACAGGATATTGGCGTTGTCAGCTGAGAGAACTAGGTCAATCCTCTGTACATCAGTACAGAGGGTTGACAAAGTTCCAGGCCAATCTACAAACAAAAACAAACGATCCACAAAAAACTAAGTGAGCCAGGAGCGCTCCTGGACTGATCGTTTCACCCCCCCCCCCCAACTAAGCATGAAGTTCGTCCCTGAACTTCACACTGGTAAGCAGCCGCATTAAGTCAAAATTACAAAACCCTTTTTGAAAAATTTTCACTTTGCATAACAAAAATAAAAATATACAATTTGTACCGATAAAATCAATATCACAGGTTTCAATTTCATTCATCACAGTTGATTTTTAACCCTGAAATCCCTTAAACCCCTCAAAATTAACATTTCCCAATCAAATTCGTAATTTGTTCGACTAGAACATACCCAAAAATAAAATTTAAAAATAACGACATCTTCCCCAAGAAAAATATTTTTAAATTACAATTAAACCCTGACTAATTAAAGATATAAATTAACGGAAGGTTAAACCCTTTTTAACCCTCCCCCCCCAAAAAATGTTTTAAACGAAATTAATTTGGCCCCAAATTAAAATTTCTATTAACCCAAAATAAAACAGATTTTAAAACCCCCAAAAGAAAACGAAAACTCAAAATTTTAATTTTTACCCCCTTAAAGAAATCCCTTTTCTTTTAATCCCAATTAAAAAAATAAAATAATTTTGAATTTTACGCCGCTTTCGCTGCCTCTTTCCTCCGGTTTCCTCAGCGTGGATCGGAACTGGTCCGCGCTGATCCTTTTTCGGTCCTGGTCCTCCTTCTAGTGGTCTGGCTCGAGATGTCCCTGCTGATCTCTGGCTCCTGGTTCTGCCTCCGTTGAAAGGATGTTAAGGTCCTCCAACATCCTAAGGGGAACGACTTGTGACCGTGGGATTGCTCCCAATACGATGGACTCCATAAAGTCCAGTTGTTGAGTGGCCAGATGCGCATTCCCATCCTGCTCCTTGAGTCGATGATGAACCACATTGCGGTGTCCTCGGCTACCGGGGATCAGGGTTGCTACCATCGATGAGATGACCACTTCCAGGATGTTACTTGTCGACTTGTCCCAAGGCTGCGGGTAGATAAGTTGAAGCGTCCCGGGCTCGGCGTTGTCATGAAGGACAATGACAGGCCAATGATCTAAAACCTGAATGATTACTGCAGTCCAGGGCCGGTCCAGTCGCGGACAGAGTCGATCTTCCTTAATGCCATCGTCTCTGTGGAAGAAACCTAAATACCTGAATACATTTCTTCCCCAGCGACGCCCAAAAGACACCAAACCGTTCCTTAGGAGCCGAAATTGCTGTCGGTTGGAAAGCTTTCCATCCGACATATCCAGTCGGTCCTTTGGCCATTGTTGAGGAGGTGGTGGTGGAGAGACCTTCGGGATCACTCCCGTGGGTGGTCCAGGCGCTGGTCTGCTTGGATGCCCGCGTTCCCCTGCGAAGATCTGGTCCCGACGTTCCCTCCTCCTCTCCGTTGCACCTTGTCCTTTCCTGGCCTGTCCAGGTATGTGCGGATGATGAAACGGCTGGATCTTGGCCGTCTCGAACCTCCTGGCTTGGTCCCTTGACTCTTCCCTTGGTCTGGTCCTTCGTTCCTCTTGAGGCTGACTTTTGGCGACGTCTCCTTGGCGTCTTGGGTCCCTGGGCCTCTCAGCAACGAATTTTTCTCTGTTGAGCCGAGCGGGATTGCTCACCACTGGCGGATGAGCATCTCTCCTCGGATCTATGACTTTAGAAGCGATGGAGACCCTCTCCATCGCCCCAGACAATTTTAAAGGTTGATTAGGATGATGAACGTACCCTCTGACGATTGGTTGGTCCACCGTGACCCAGCTGTTGGAAGGGGAGACATCTCTTGGGGTTGTCCGCTTCGGCAAAGCTGTTCCCACTGCTGGCACCTGGATTGGGGACCGTCCCCTAGCCGCTAGTTCCTTATTCTGCCCGTCGATCCAATCCTTCATGGCTTTCTTATCGGCGTTCCTTTCGCCTTTCGTCCGGCCACTCCTACGAGAGCCCCCTAGCTCTGCTGGCAGACATCCATCATGTAAACTCCCGGGTGGAGTATCCATTTCCTCTGGAGGCCTTGGAAATTGCAGTGTTGGGTCCCTTGCGGGTCCTTCATAGATAATTTCCGGCTCTGGATTGCCGCTTCTACGCTGCCCGGGAGGAGAATTTAACGGCACAAAATTAACTGGCTCACCCTCTGGCTGCTTCCTTTTCTTCGTTTTCGAAGATCCTTTTGCTTTTTCCTTTGTAGGAGATGAAGGCACGGCATTGCTGCCGGGAGGGATCCCTGCAGCGATGATTTCATCGTCGTCTTCTCCAAAAAGCATCCTCAGCCAGTCCGGCGTCATTTCGCCGGTGTCCATTAGCATTTCCAATTCGGATACTTCTCCGGTCCCAGATGTTCCTTTGTCCTCAGTTCCAGCCATCCTCTTTCCGATTATGTTTGATTTAGGCGTTGACACTTTTTGTTTTCCGATAAAATCAGAATCGCAACTATTCTTTGCAGAATCTGATTTGAAAGTGGCGTCCAAAATGGCGGTTGTCTTCTCACGTGATCCTGTGGGGCTTACAAATTCAATTTCCGGCCGGAAGTGGGAGGAGCTTTTACCCAAAAAGTCTCTTCCTCCTTTTTCTCCCACCAGGCGGCGCTCCATACAGCGGCAAATTTGAATTTTGGCCTCTCCTTTACACAATTTGGACGTTAATTCATCGTTTGATGGATTTTTAATGCCAAATTGTTCCTTTTTAGGAGACAATTGAGTTTTAACGTTCTCAATCGTTGTTCCTACCCGTGTTTGCACACGGGAGGCTGTAGATGTCTCTCCTATAGAGATATTTTCGGCCTGCCCGCGTGTCTTTTTCTAGAATTCCTTTTTGGACACTCTGTCTGTGGTTTCCTTTCATTTTTGATGACCACCCTGATCATCTTTAGTGCCACCCTGACACTTTTCCATTTTCGCATCTTCCCTATAAAGATGCTCCTTTTTAGTTCCACCCTGGAACTTCTCGTTTCGAGGCGTCTCTTCCCTATGAAGATGTTCCTCTCCTTCTTCAGGAGCAGCTACTCCTAGCTTCACTGCGACCTGTTTCCCATTGGACTGCACCATGACATCCACCTTAGATGTCTCGATGAGCCCACTTTGCAGTGGCACTGTTGGTTGGCATCCCCTATAGACGCTACAACTTCTGAGACCAGTTGCAAAGTTCCCATTTTGTTCCTTTACAGGAGCAGTTACTTCCTTTTTCACTAACTCCTGTTCCTTTACAGGAGCAGCTACTTTCCTTTTCACTGACTCCTGTTCCCTGAAGGGCTTAGTTTCGACATTTTTCCTTAATGTTTCGACGGCCCCACTTTGCAGTGGTTTCTTGAGTTGACCTCCCCCATGGATGATACGACTTTCGATTCCAACTGCAATTTCCTTTTTCGATGCCAGTCTTGTTGAGGCTAATTGTCGTGCTACAGCTTGGCTTCCTTTTTGTTTCTTTGCAGCCGCCGTATGTCGGTCATTTTGGCACAGGTCTGTGGGTTCCCCTATAGATCCCTCCTGTCGAACCTCGATGCACATAACGCGTGGTTGCTCGGAGACTTCCCTTTTTTGCCGAGTTGCAGCTTGGACTTCCTGATGACTGTCCAAGTTGACTTCGATTTTTCCGTTATCCTTTTCCGTAATTGTTTCAGTTTCGGGCGTCACTACTTTGGGGCTGAGTGGCGCCCTTAGAAGTTTAAAGCCTCTTCGGTCAGATTTTCCTCATGAAAATAGTGCGTCACCCCATTGATGTCGACAGGCACTAGTCTCATACCATTCGGCAGGACGTGAGTTTCGTAAACTTCAACAGTATTCGAAAATTGCGTCGCCATCGTTGCCAACGGTTCGTCGACTCTGTTTACAGGTGTCGGTGTAGCCGCAGCAACGCTCCTTCCTTGTTCCGGTTTTGTTCTAGCAGGATTTGGGCAGTCACGACCCATGTGGCCCGCCTCCCAACATCGGTAGCAGATGAGCGGCCCCTGATTTTTGTTCCAAGGAGTTCTCTGTCTGTTTTGATGTTCCTTTTCTGTCTGTTTTGGTCCTTGATTGTCAGCCTTTTCAGGCGGATTCGACGCCGTGTCTTGTCCGCTTGATACCTTTGGTTGACTCTGTTGTTTTACTTGACTCGACTGGCTTGCGCCCGTTTTGGTTGTAGTCCCAGCCGATGTTTTGTAAATCAACTCCCTTTCATCAACGAGTTCACCTTCAGTTTGAGTGGTGAAGCGAATGAACTCGTGATACCGATCCTTTGGCGCCCCATACAGATGTTTTCGAAGTGCTGGTAGCAGACTTTTTCGGAGCGTAGCTATCAGCAAAGATTCATCATCGTTTGGGTGAATCCTCCGATACATCTCCGCATATTTCTCAGCATAGACCCTGAAAGTTTCGTGGTCTTGCTGGCTCCTCTCAATCAACTCTCGATTCATGCGGACTTTTTGGTCCGGCAGGAGAAATTCGGCGATGATTCCCTCCTTCATAATCGACCAGGTGATTTCTTGACCCTCGTAAGCAGAGCGGAAGTGTGCAAGCCATTTTATTGCACGCTTCCGTAAGAGCCCTGTGAAGTGTCTGCATCGCTGCAGGGAGTTCCAGTCATGTGCGGTAGCGATGTCTTCGAATTCTTCCACGTAGAGAAGGATGTTCTCGTCGCCTTCGTATTTCGGGAATCCCTGCAGAGGATGTAACGAATTCCTCTCAGAGTATGGCGTAGGTCCCAGGTCCGGTGTCCATTTGGTAGTTTCATCCGGACCGGGCTTTCGCCCGGGTTCGATCGATTCCAATTCCGTGTTGATCGAGCCCGCTCTCTTCTCGCTTCGTTCGTCGCCCAAAATTTGACGAACCAATTCATCCTGTTTTTCCTTAGACAGTTTACCAATGATGTCGGCAATGGCGGCGTGTTCTGGCGTCTTGCTCCCATCATTGGACTGCACCTCAGGTTTTGACAGCAACAGGAGTTGGTGGAAGTACTTCGGTTTCCTCCTTGGCCTCCTCCAGTTGAGTATGTTGCCTCTTCACGATCCTTTTCAACGCAGCAGTTTTCTTCTTTCGACGTCGTTCCTCCCTCAGTCTCTCGAGGTCCCTCAGATCTTTGAGTAGCTTTTGAAGACTGGTCATTTCGGACGTCGATTATTCTCTGCTGCGTGTTTTTCAACACGATTTTCGTAGCTTACGGAGTAACAAGTTGTTCAACTGCCCAGCTCCTCCACCAAATTTGTAACGAACCACCTTGTGGTGGATAAAATATACCAAAAAGCGGTTGGCTAAGCCACTTATTTTATCCTGGTTCGGGAGGAAGGGAACAAATTAATCCCTTTTCCTATTCCTCACAAGTTCTTCCTTGTTGAACTTTTACAGTAAAATGGATCTTTTAGCTGTCTGCTACCCCTCGGGCTTTCGCCCGTTAAAAGCTAGTTGATCGTGCTGTCCCTTGAAGTTGCATCTAGAAGTGTTGATCTGGGTTTTCACCCGGATTGATAATTCGAGATGAAGATGATTTCAGAACTTTCGTTCTCTCCATAAGTATAAGAAATAAGACTTGGCAATTTTTAAAGTATACCATTTGTTTATTTACAATTCCATTTGTTGAGGTCTATCCCAAATTGGGCATAGATTCTCTGTTCTCATAATCTCTCAAGAGTGCTTAATTTATACAAAAATACACGGCCTTTTATACCCAAAAAGAGGATACTGAGAACCATTTCTCAGTATTCTCTGATTGGGCAAAATCGAATGAAAAACCAAACTGGCCAATCAATTTGATTGACCAGTGGTCACCAAAATATAGAAAGATGATTCATTCTATAACAACAATAATTTTCCAAGAAAAATACAACCCCATTGACTTAATGCTACTGCTTATCAGCATGATCTTTTTGTATTAAGGGGTGGGACTGGGAGAGAAAGAGACCCAAGACCCAAGAGGTGACCCAAGACAGGATATTGGCGTTGTCAGCTGAGAGAACTAGGTCAATCCTCTGTACATCAGTACAGAGGGTTGACAAAGTTCCAGGCCAATCTACAAACAAAAACAAATGATCCACAAAAAACTAAGTGAGCCAGGAGCGCTCCTGGACTGATCGTTTCACCATAGTAGCTGTATCAATTTTGCAACAGAAAAGCTCCATATTGAAGATCCCATTTTGGAAACTTTCATATAAGCCTACTGAATATAGATCTACATGTGTTTTGGTGTAGGGTTGTTAGGTGGCAGCCTCAAGCACAATGTATATAGCAAACATTTTTCATTATATTGAAGAATGCGATACAATAGATGTTCACAAACAACTAAACAACATAAGATTTACCACAAAAATAAGACAACAATTAATAATAGTTACTTGCATATCAAAACACGCCTATACACAGCGATAACACACAACATAACCAAAGACAATTTGTTCTGGGGTTGAGATTTCTATCGTGTGCACTATACGCGTTTTGGCAATCAAATTTGAATATAGGCCTATTGTTTAAAATAACATGCAAATATTAAACATTAAACTTTGCAATGAGAAATGTCTATGTTATGTAAAATGGAATATTTTGGTGTAAGATGCACTTTTTAGCGCCATAAGCCTCAAGCGTTTTGCGCCCCCTCCCCTCAAATTTTTTTAGTTTAATACCATACATTTTTTTAAATAGGTCTAAGTCATGAAACACTAATCATTATGTAATATTCTAGTTTCTAAAACACTATTTAATGAAACCAAAAGTTGAAAACAAGCTAGAAACTTAAAAAAAAATTGAAAAAAAAAATGGTAGCATATATTTTTGCTGCAGAAGAAGGCATTGTGGCCACTCTGCAGAGTAAAAAGGGGAAAATGTTATAAAATCCTAAAATATTAATTTTGAATCCTGTCCTAATTTTTAAACATATTCAAAGTATTTTGTAAAATTTACATTGGTCTCATTGAGTTAACTTTTAAATTATACAATTTAAAAAAATAATTTGTAAAGGACGAGTGCAAAGGTGCCCTTCAAAATGTGGCGCCCTAAGCCGCCCAGGCTTAGGGTTTATGCCTTAATCCGCCCCTGGTAAGATGCATAAAAACAAATAGCCCATTTTATTTCCCTACAGAGATTAGAAGTAGGCCTAAACAATAGGTTGCTTTCAGTTTCTAAGAGGCTACTTCACAAACTTACTTCCAAAAATCTCCACAAAGAGCGCTAGCACCATTTTCTATTGAGCCCCATAGACCCCATGTTAAAGAAAAAATGTTAATTTTTAAAATACACAGTCGCGGCAATATGTTTCTTTACATATTTAAAGTTGTCCAATATTAAATTTTCAAAGTGCAATGTGCACCTTAAATATATGCCGATCGAGTGATAGAATGACAAAAAATTGGTAAGTGTGGTTATATTTTTAAAAACTATTTCAAAATCGTGAATTTCTAACTCTTATGTTATGCTCCATTGAGTACGTGTTCGTAAGCAAAAAACATTCATTTTTTTTAAAAAAACCACAATTAAACCACTGTGAAGCCAACACATTGGTGCACATGTTTATTTATTTTTTTTTTAAATTATTTTTAGATATTTTTACGAGCATGTTTTTGCCTACGAGCACATACTCAATGGAGTTTAACATAAGAGTTAGAAATTTGAAATAGATTTTGAAATAGTTTTAAAAAATAGAACCGCACTTACCAATTTTTTGTCTTACTATCACTCGATCAGCATATATAGTTAAGGTGCACATTGCACTTTGAAAACTTAATATTGGACAACTTTAAATATGAAAAAATAAACATATTGCCACGACTGTGTGTATTTTAAAAATTAACATTTTTTCTTTAACATTGGGTCTATGGGCTCAATAGAAGAACGATGCTAACGCTCTTTGCGGAGATTTTTCGAAGTAATTTTGTGATGTAGCCTCTTAATCTCTTCTATTTATTGCAACCCTTTGGCGTTTATCACATTCAACAGTTGAAATTTTCACCGAGTTCAAATTTTCGCCACAGTGGAAACAAGGCCTAAGAAAGAAAATAAATTGGCCTATAATGCTTGCAAGACAGTGTGACGTAATTATAACACGGAAAGCTACTCTCATGTTGATCACTGAAGAAAAAAACGAAATCCGTGTTCAAACTTAAAATGACTGCACTCTACATTGGCCCTGAAATCTGTTCCGCCATTAATTCCTTGTTATTAAGGTGCTTCCCCCCCAGACACATACTGTATGTCTGCAGCATTACATTCTAAACAACAACTTTGTTTACAGAGACAATAATGTTGCAAAAACAAATAAAAAATGTTGATGGTCTCACATTACAAGCAGCACGGCCAGCTCTAAAAGCAAATATATTTTATGTTGGCTTCATGAGCAATTGTTTCAAAAAAGAAAAAATGCTCATAGACATTAAATAAAAGAAAAAACACGCCCCCTAAAGCCCAGTACAGGCCGGGCTATAATCACGGCAAACATTGCTTACAAGCCCGACCTAAAGCTTAAACTTCATTCACGCGACGTCGACCGACCTACCTCGAGCGAGCGTCAGCGCACATGCGCGTCTTTATACCATATACAAGCAACTATTAGTGACTTGTCAAAGCGTCGCGACTTGCTACTCAGTCGCCAAGCTTCTGTTCAAACAGAAGCTTCAGGTCGCAAACGTTTCAAGTCGCTACCCAACAACCAATCAGAGACTAGATTTTGTTGCATATGGCGTCTTCAACGCCATTTTTTATGACATCACACACCATGAAGACACACCCAAAACGTTTGTAGGTGCAGCACATATTAGTGTGTGCCAGCGACAAGCGACTTGTTACTTCAAGTCTCTATGCTAGTCACAGATATTTGCTAGTCGCAGATGCTACACTCAAGGTAGTAGGTATGAAGTTCTAGCTTTAGAATACGCGAGACCCAAGGCAGCAAGCGATGAGATGGGCCCACTGCAAAAAAAAATCATTTTGGAATTGATTGTCTACCATATGTCCATTTCATAATTGAAGCAATTGTTTGAATAATTGTTCAACTGTTATTGTTTCATTTATTTCACAGCACTAAAAAAATGTTTAATTTAGCAGTGCTGAGCCCCTAAAAGTGCGGGGCCCAAGACGGTTGCCTCGCTCTCTTTGCCCTAACGCCGGCCCTGTTTAATCAACATGCTGCAAACAGAAAATGACAAACTTCAGAGTGTGCTGGGTATTTTTCTGCAGAAGTTACAGCCATTGCAATCAATGCTTTTTATTAAAATAATACGAGGCATTCTGGGTGTTTAGTACATTATACTGTTTACATAAAATTCTGATACCATTTTTAAAAAAAAATATTGTGCTATCATCGACAATGCCAAATCAATGGCAATGTCCGATGTAGCAAAGTGGCAAGTAACATTTCCTGCCTCAGCTCTGTTTTTTGTGAGCAAGGGCAGCACACTGCTTGAACCTTAATGGTGTGCAAGGTTATTAACTTATTAGAGTGGTCCTAACCTCTACTACTCTCTACTCTCTAAAGCCCCTATCACACTGGCAACTTTTGATGCAATAAAACTTGCAATGTGACATGATATGACATGTAACTTGATAAAACTTTATTTTTTAACTAGTGGGGTAGCCCGTCATAAATGACGGGAGCAAAATTCACATGCAATTGTGCGCATGCGCGTCGTTTTTTCCTTTTTTACTCCTTTCATTTCAATTTCAGTCACCCCCTCCCACTTTTCTCTCTCTCCCCTTCTACACTTTCCAACCTTTTCCCCTCAACCCCTCCCACTTTTCGCTCTCTCCCCCTTCTACACTTTCCAAAGGAAGAGTTCAACATATAGTTGACCTTGAAAAAAAAAAAGATTCATTTATTCAACTTTATATAAATTCCGACGTGCTTCAATGGGTTTGTTACTCCACACACACACACACACATACACAGACCTAGGATATTATATATATAACTAGTGTGATACTCAGTCTAACCAGGCCCGCAACTAGAGTATAGGATGCCCAGGTGCAATAGTGAACAAAAATGCCCTGAATGAATAATTTTTTGATCATTTTAATAACACTCTTCGTGCTTTCATAGATGCAAACATGTCGATTACATTATCAAAATTTATTTGTCTGGCAATTTTGTTTTCAACTGAAAGCACAGCAAGTGCAGATAATCTCTCCTGTGCCATGGATGCCTGGATACAGCGTTTAGTCCAAAATGTCTCCGAATGTAGGCGCTGCGATCGTTTTTGATTGAAAAATCGTTTTTTAACGTTTTTTCTCCAGGTTTCAAGTCACATAATAATTAATAGAAAAATAATTTTGCGTGTTAAGCTTACAAAAAGAAAACAACGTGAAGATAACAGATTAATGCACGTGCTAATTTTTATGTGATTGTTCTAAGTCGTTTTTAACGAGAGTTCTTCAAATGTTTGGGTGACGGTTTTCTGGTCCTATGGGACTTAACATGGAGTTAAACATGATCGATTTTTTTTCTATTCAATTCAATTAAATACAAATGCAATCAGCTCGAAAGCCATGTGGCAGGGGGGATTGCTCCCAATCACGACTGATTGAATTGTCATTATTTAAAAATAAGACATCATCATGAAATTGAAATCGTCCTAACAAAGAACTATTAACAGGAAGAGAATTCCATAGTCTAATAACATTAGGAAGAAAAGACCAAAATTATGCATCAGTCCTAGCCATTCATCATCATCATCATTTCCTGTACCTTATCCCGCAAGCAGCAGGGTCGGCCTTGCTGGTTCTAACTCTCCACTCCTTCCGATTTTGCACCAAGCCCCCAGTGATCCCACATGCCACCATATCCCGTTTTACTACCACATCCCAGGTTTGCTTGGGTCTTCCTCTACCCCGTTTTATTCCCAGGTCTAAGTTCATTGCCTGTCTCAGCAGCCCATCTTCTCCACTCCTGAGGACATGCCCAAACCACCGCAGCCTATTTTCCTGCATCTTTTCTACTATATTTGTTACCCCTACACTACCCCTAATAAAATCATTTCTGATCCTATCCCTTCTGGTCACCCCACTCATAAACCTTAGCATTCTCATCTCAGCTACCTGCATTCTATCCTCATGCACCTTCTTGATTGCCCAACATTCTGACCCATACAACATAGCTGGTCTGACTACTGTTCTATAAAACTTTCCCTTCAATTTTATAGGTAACTTCCTGTCACATAAAACCCCACTAGCCTGCCTCCACCTATGCCAACCTGCTTTTATCCGGTTTGTGATGTCTAAGTCTAAGCTCCCATCATCTTGCAGCACAGATCCTAAATATTTGAAGTCATGCACCTGCTGCATTAAACTGTCCCCAAGTCTAATCCCCTCATTCAACTGTTCTTTCCCATCCCACTGAAATTTCATGTACTCCGTTTTTGCCCTACTTATTTTCAACCCCTGTGATTCCAAGGCATTCCTAGTCTCCTCTAACCTTATCTCGAGTTCCAATTTGGATTCCCCAACTAAGACTATGTCATCTGCAAACAGCATACACCAGGGGACCTCCTGCCTCACCCCTGCCAGTAACTCATCCAGGACCAAAATAAATAGATATGGACTAAGTGCTGAGCCCTGGTGCACACCAATCCTAACACGAAAACTGTCAGAGAACCCCCAGGCAGTCTTAACGCTTGTCCGTGCATCCCTATACATGTCCCTCACCATATATAACTCTCACCCACCCCCTTCTTCTGTAAGACCTCCCACAATAACGTCCGTGGTACTCTGTCATAGGCTTTCTCTAGATCTATAAATACCATGTGTAACTCTTTCTTGGCAGCCCGAAACTTCTCAATAACTTGCCTTACGGCAAAAATAGGGTGCATTGTGGATTTTCCTGGCATAAACCCAAACTGTCTTCCCCCAATTGCAGTTTTACCCCGTAGTCGAGCTTCAATTACTCTCTCCCAAAGCTTCATCGTATGACTCATCAATTTAATACCTCTATAGTTCCCACATTCCTGAACATCACCCTTCCCTTTGAAAATAGGCACTAACCAGCTGTCCCGCCATGCACCTGGCATTCTATCCCCCATAGCCAATCTATTGAATAACTTTGTGAGCCAGGAAATGGCAACATTCCCCAAGACCTTCCACACCTCTACTGGTATCCCATTTGGCCCTAAAGCCTTCCCTAGCTTCATTTTTTGCAATGCCTGCACAATTTCCTCAGCCCTAACCTGCTCCACTTCTTCTCTATCATTATTTCTTCCAGTGAAAGGCTCCTGCTCTACCCCCTCATTCATAAGCTTACTAAAATATTCCCCCCACCTGTTCCGTACTGGCTCCCTATCCCACAATACTTTGCCCCCATTATCCTTAACACTCACTACCTTTTCAATATCTCTGCCTTTATTCTCCCGAGCCCTAGCTATTCTATATACTGCCATTTCTCCTGTTCTGGTACCTAACTTGGCATACATGTCCGCATATTTTTTATGCTTTGCTAAGGCTACCTGCTGCTTGGCCTCTATCTTGGCACGCTTGTATTCTATCTGGGCCTCCCTGCTTCCATCGTGCCACCAAGTCTTGAAAGCATCTTTCTCCTTTTAAACTGCCATCTGTACCTCCTCATCCCACCACCAAGTTTCTCTGTCTAATCGAGACCCCCTACTCGTACTGTCCCTAGTACCTCGTTTCCACAATCACGGATCTGTTGTGCTACCCTTGTCCACAGCTCTCCTGCAGTGCCATCTAGATCCCATGCTATCTTACCTGCCATTTTCTTAAACTCTTCCGCCTTGTCTGGTAATGCCCACCACCTAATTGCTGTCTCTCCTCTATGTCTGACCACCTGTTTTGCACCCCGAGGTTTTAGGTCTAACACTACTAGCCTATGTTGTCCAGCTAAGTTTTCACTCGGTAGCACTTTACAATCCTTGCACTCGTTTCTATCCTCACTCCAAATCATGAAGAGATCAATCTGGGATTCTCCTGCCCTGCTCTTAAAAGTAATCAAATGTTCCTCTCGCTTCTGGAATAGTGTGTTTGCTAAAATTAACTTATGTGCCACTGCTGCCTCCAGGATACTCTCCCCTGCTTTATTTCGCTCTCCATAGCCCCACCCACCATGTACCTCTTCATACCCTTCCCTACCTCTACCTACATGTCCGTTAAAGTCCCCACCAATTATGACCCGTTCCTTCCTACTCAGGCCCAACATTAGGTCATCAAACTGTTCCCAGAATGCTAGCTTCCTGGCTGTATCTAATCCAACCTGGGGGCCATATGCACTAACTACATTTATAACAATGCCACCCCAAACTACCTTTACTACTAACAGCCTACTATTTATCCGCCTAACCTCAACCACACTATGTCTGAGTTCTTGATCTAGGACAATTCCCACTCCATTTCTACCCTCCTCACTACTTGCATAAATTAATTTATACCCATCCCCAATGTCCCTGGATTTATCCCCTTTCCACCTTGTCTCCTGCAGACATGCCACATTTACCCTCCTAGCCTTTAGAACACTAGATAACTCCCTAGTCTTCCCTGTCAAACTCCCTATATTCCAGGTGCCAAACCTAAGTTTAGCACCTCCACTTCTACCACTACTTCCAAGACCTCCTTGTTGTTGATGCTGGACTCGCTTCTTTAGCCCCACCCGTCCACTGTGGGGTAGCCCTTGCCAATTTGTCACAGCCACCGGGCGTTGCAGCTGCGCGTCGCTTATGGCGGGGGACGCCCTAGCCATATTCGGAATACTATTTCGAACCAACATCATGTTTTGGCAAATCTTTACAACCGGCTGCCAACCTGACGTCGACCCTCCACTTTTGCACCCGGGCTGGGGGACCGGCAATGGCGTGGTTTGGTTTTGGTCTGCCCTGAGTATTTTATGCCCTCAGTACCCTCCATATCTGGTGGGCATTCCCCTATCCGCCACCTGGGGAGGCACCCGATAGGGTGCCCTACCCCCACGGGATCAGTCCTAGCCATTAATTCTTTGAAAGTTTTTGAATGCCCAAATCTACCTTTACGAGGATTTCTAGTTAGTAAACCATTAAGCAGGTTAATGTTATCACAAGACAGCAAACGCCCCAGAAGAGCGAGGCATTGCTCATTTCTTCGGCCTGCTAATGATTCCCATTCTAGCTCTTGGAGCATAGACGATACGCTGTCAGTATACGCATACTGTCCCTTTACAATTCTTGCAGCCCTACACTGCACCATTTCTATTTCTTGTCTTAGGTTATTTCTAAATGGGCTCCGAATTGGGGAGCAATATTCTAAGATTGGTCTACTAGGGTAAAGTAACAGACGTTCTTCACATTTTCTTTACAATGTTTAAGGGTGTGTTGGACAAACCGCAGCCTTTGATTAGCTTTGGCAACTACTTTGATTATATGATCTTTCCAAAGCATGTCCTTGGACAAGGTTAAGCCAAGATATTTGATGGTATCAACATGGGTTAGCTGATTTTGAACCTTGTTTAAAAATTGAAGGACCTTTCAGAATTTAGAAAAAGGAATCATTGTGAAGGCAAGAAACACGTGTAAGTACATGCTAATTCTGTTTGGTTGTTCTAAATCACTTTAATGAGAGTTCTTCTAACGTTTGTTAAACGTTATTAAAAAGTAGAAGGACCTTTTCAAAATTTATAAAAAGGAAACATCGTGAAGCCAATACATGAAAGTATGTGCTAATTATTTTGTTATTGTTCTAAATCTTTTTAACGAGAGTTTTTCAAATGTTTGTGGGACGGTTTTGATCCAAAGGGATTTAACAAGGGGTTAAAATACGAACAATTTCGAACATTGTTTTAAAATAGAAGGACCTTTTCAAAAAAATTATATAAATCGAGCGCGTAAAGAACAATACTTTTTATTGCATTTTGCACTTTACTGTATTTTAATTGAGTGATTGTGAGGCGATTTCTTGCAGTTTTAGTAAAACCATATAAGAACACTCATTTGTCTCGTTGTCGGCTGTTCAAAACAACAAGATGGACGTGTATTTAGGCTCTTAATGAGTTTCAGTTTGCAGAAAGACCTTCCAGCACTTGCAACACTAATTGACAATGTCAGAAATATTCTAATGGTAACGGTTAAGTTAGGTTACACATTCATTACATTGTTGCTAAGAATGTATTCCATTATTTGTCGTGGTCCTTTTGGTGACTTAACATGACACATTTGGAGATTTCGAAAAACAACTAGCTTTTCGACTAAATCAGATTCAGATACCTCTGGGTTGTTGGTTGTGTTTTCACTGGGTGTGGCATAAGTGTATGGAGGCTGCTTATGGTATTAGTTATTATTCGTGAATTAAAATTAAATTATTGAAAATAATTATTTCAATTTATATATATTACAAAAAGTAAGTTTGATGCCTCCTCTGCATGATGCCCGGTGCAACGCCCCCATGGCCCCCCTCTATCTGTGGCCCTGAGTCTTACTGAGTTGAACATGTTCAACTTCTCACAGACTTTTTGTGTAACTTTCTGACAAACAATCAATCAGGCCGTTTGCCGAAAATGTGGCTGTTGTTGCTCTGAATATCTGCTAAATGCAGCACCTCGCATGTTCATTATGGACAAAGATGAACGAAGAAAACCTCAAACATATAGTTGAGTCTTTATTTTACATGTATATCTTCTAAGTCTAACAAGAAACTTTAACATTTTCTCATATAGAACCACCGATCCAGGTGCAAACCTGGATACAATGCTCTAAATGGAACCAGGGACGAAGACATGATCTGCCGGCTTTTAATCAGGTGCAAGCCTGAGGAGTAACAGACAGCAAAAGGATTTTCACTATTTGTTTGTGCACATTCAGCCAAGTGCAGAAAAAGAATGCTTTAATTAGGGTCCCATAGCATTAGTATGAAAATGACCTAGTCTATATCACACCTTTCCTCCGTGCACGTTCATGCAGCTCCGGGAAAATTTGAGAATGCTTCTTGAAGAATACTTTCCCCTTTGCACGAGGCTGGAGGGCACTATAAAATAGAAGTGAATGTGGATCGTCCATATTCGTTCATTACTTTGGGAGAAAATTTGTGGAATTGGTGTTTAACCTTGGAATTAAACCAATCACAACATAGCTGTTTTGCTGTTTGAACGTGCACAAATCACCTAGCATGAATGTAAAGGGTTTTATTACATGAGACTGAATGAATATGGCTGAATATGCAGGAACCAATACTGAGAATGAGCCTTTAAGCTGTAAAAGTTCATAAAAGAAGAACTTCTGAGGAAACAAAAGGGGCCAGTTTGTTCCCTTCCTCCCGAACCAGAATAGAATAAGTGGACTAGTCAACCACTTTCAGTTCGTTCAGAAGAGTGAACTGTGGTTTGTACTATGGTGCATTTACAACCAATGTCTTTGTTAAAATAATAAAACAATTATGGACATATTTGACAATTGCTTGCTACATGTAGGGTTGTTCACACTAGACCTGTGCGCCGTAGCATATTGATCGGCGGCGGCGGGCGAGAGTAAATACGAGCAGCGGCGACTACCGGCGTCTGGAATTGAACATATTGAACGAATATATCGATGTATCGATATATTGAATCTGGTAATTATCGATATAAATTGAAATCGATAAATATCGAATATGGCATCATTTCATTCCTATGGCAGTTTTTGAAACAAAACCAACCAAAACAAATTTGAATTCGGCGGCCGCCAGTCATACACCGGCGGCGGGTTTTTAAAAAAAGTACTGGCGGTTTCGCCCGGTGGCGCACAGGTCTAGTTCACACCTTTTATAGGCCTCCCAACATCACATGTAACGATCCCCATACGCTTGTGATTTAATCGCTATACACCTGCAGTAGTAGAACGTCTTTAACAGCTAAAAGGAGTAGACCTACATAACGACATGTCATAAAAGTCGTAGGCAAACAGCATTAGCAGCGGACAACTTGTGATATACTGTAAGTAAGCAACCATTTGAAAGTCAACAATATTGCAGTATATTGTGTTACATTTTTAGGGCTATCAGAGTAGCAAGTGTGTTTGCAAAATCCACACCTGCTAAACAGGCAACCAGGGTGCTATTAACGCCGTTCTATTACTGCAAGCAAAGGAATTTTCAAAGCACTTTGTATTTGTTCACATAAATGCAGCTAGTTTTAGTATTGTGTAGTAGTGTGTGTATGTGTGTATATAATAAAATATGAAAATGCCAATATATATTTCGATTTTTTCTGTTTTAGACTGCATATTTAAACACTTTTACATCATACACACACACACACACACCAACGTAACACAAATAAAAAATGTTGGTGTCACTATGAATTTGAGCCGGGTACACATTACAGCAATATAAGACCAAACTGTCGATAGGGCCTACTCAATGGAATAGCTAGAGTTTGTGCCGCTCTGGGCTAGGGACATTTGTCCTAAGCAGTAGTGTAAATTTTTGTCAATTGGTGTTTTTTTTTTCTCGCCTGCGGCACACAGAACCTATTTAACATACTCCACCAAAAGACACTAAACCATATGAAAAGATGCAAACAAAAAAGTGGTTTTATAGCAAATGTCCTTTAGGGCAAATGGTTTTAAAGCAAATGGGTTATGGGGAAATGGTTTTAGGGCAAGATTTCGAAAAACAACTAACACGTCTGGGTTGTTGGTTGTGTTTTCACTGGGTGTGGCAAATGGGTTTAGGGTAAATGTCTTTTTAGGGCAAATGGTGTTAGGGTAAGTGTCTTTAGGACAGATGTCTATATCCCTCGTCCCACCTCTACATTTTACCATTCCCATAATAAAATTTAAAAGATAAAAACAATATCTGATACAACCCCTTTCTCCCATCTACATGTTGAAAAGTGAGGGGATGATTTCAGACAGGTCAATAGTATATTAAACTTACATAGCCAAACTTCAAATTCTCATAACTCACGAATGACTCAACATAGCAAGCTTAAAATAGCACCGTTGACCTAGAAATCTTAAAGCACTACAAGAGAGGCAAATTTCACTTTGCTACGTTAAACGGTTCGCGAGTTTTAGAACAAACGGACAAACATCCAAACTTTGTGTTTTATTTATATGATGAAATTATTAAATAAACCAGTACTCGATAGGAATTATTTATCGAAGATCAATTTTCATTTTGACTCAATTGTCTATGTTTTCCAAACTTAAAAAATAATGCTGGATTGCAGTGACAAAAATTTCATAATTTTATCTTTCTGCTGCTCTGCAGTTTCTGCGTTTTAATATCCTGACAGAAAAAAAACTTTTAGTTGGTGCCGCCCCCCAAAAAAATTCCGCACGGGACGAACCGCCCCCTCGTCCCCCCTTGCTATGCCACTGGGACTACTGATGCAAAAATATTCTAAAAGAACACATCTATCAACACGTGGCGCAAATAACATTGTTGGAACTACGTCTAGACTACTTTTTTTTTGGGGGGGGGGCTTCTTGTCTTCTAGACCTTTGTTGCTTTACAACAAGATCAAAATTTCGCACGTTTGTTGTAAACCAACAATGATCATAAAGTCGTGGATGGATAGATAGATTCTGGGTTGAATGCATGCGTGCACACAATTGGCACGACCATGTACGTGTACCTGTACATGTGTGCATACATATGTGCATATCAGTGTATTGGATTTGGGATTTGTGGATATGGATTTGATTTGGATTTTGAACAAATGTAGCAGATTTGGATTTCAATTTGGATTTCTATGTAATGTCAATGAAAGGATTTGAATTTGATTTGAATTTATTCTGTTTTAATAATCTGGATTCGTTAGTTTTATATATTTTATTGCTTTGTGCTGTACACAGTGTACACTGCACAAGTTAAGTTAAGTTGGTTATTTCAACTGCATACCCAACATTACAAGACATTCATTGCACAATAAGTATTTTGTATTTTCTGTCTCATCTGGAAGTGTGGAAAGGGTGTTTTCAACTGCTGGAAACATAATTGGGCTATCGGGCAATACTTTAAATAATATGCCTACCCTTTGATGGCCTTTGGAACACATTACGTTACAATGTGATGAGAAATTTAACTTATCACTAAATAAGACACCCAGGTCCCGGGCTTCAGGAACCAATTTAATGGCACTGCCCATACAACATATACTTGATGCCAGCCCTTTAGTATTAAAGTCCAGCACCATACACTTGTCAATTGAAAGAGACAAGCCATTAGTATCTGCCCAATCTGATATGTTAGATAGGGTTCCTTGCAGTTTCTCCGAACAACTGGATACACATTTAACATCATCGGCATAAAGCAGGGTCTTACAGAGATTGTTTTGTGCTATATCATTAATAAATATACCAAATAGGATTGGTCCCAATATGCTACCCTGAATTACCCCACTACCACGAGAGGGTTGATCCCACTTGAACAGACTGGAAGCGGTTAGTCAGAAAAGCCTGTATCCATCCATAGACAGGGTTTGCTATACTATATCTAGCAAGCTTGGCCATCAGAAGACCATGATCAACCCTGTCAAATGCAGATGTAAAATCAAGATAAGGCACAGTTGCAGACTTCTTTTTATCTACGCAGTCCACAATTTCTAGTAGACAGTCAAGAAGTTGTATCATTGAAGAACGAGTGGGAAGGAAACCATACTGGTTTGAGGCAAGCCAAGTTCATTGACTTCATATGATTTAATAAATATTCCCCAATTATCCTTTCCATTAGCTTACATATAATACTTGTGAGCGATATTGGCCTATAATTCTTCGGCAGTGTACGATCACCTTTTTTAAAGACAGGACGTACTATGGCCAATTTCCAGTCGGAAGGTAAACTGCCCGATAGTAAAGATAACTTAAATAGATCACAAATTGGGCTGGCAAGCTCTGCCGCACAATGCTTTAATACCCTGGCAGGAATTCCATCAGGCACAGGAGTGCAATTTGGATTTAGAAACTGTGTGTAAGTTGGATTTGCTTTTGATTTTGATTTGTCCAATGAGGATGGTGGATTTGTTTCAATCCATTTAAATTCACCAAATCCAATATCTTGTTGCATATACATGTGTGTGCATGCACAGATTAACAGTTTATCAGTGTTAATTTAAAAATTATACAAATTGCACCTTGGCTGGAAGAGTGACACAACTAAAAAAACACTTTTTTTCTATGTCACTCTATTGTAGAGATTCTGAATTCCGAAATTCTGAATAGTTAATACGGTTTATGCACTTAAGAAGCTCAGCAAAGTAAGCCATGAATCTTCTCT
The DNA here is from genome assembly GCA_036925085.1 of Brachycybe producta. Classification (NCBI taxonomy): domain Eukaryota; kingdom Metazoa; phylum Arthropoda; class Diplopoda; order Playtdesmida; family Andrognathidae; genus Brachycybe; species Brachycybe producta. Next base: position 3,043,925 of record JAUPFP010000012.1, on the reverse strand, counting down.
TAAGAGCTTAGATACACGTCCTCCATCTTGTTGTTTTGAGCAGACGACAACGAGACAAATCAGTGTTCTTATAGGGTGTTACTAAAACTGCAAGAAATCGCCTCACAAACGCTCAATTAAAATACAGTAAAGCGCAAAATGCAATAAAAAGTATCTCGATTTAAATAATTTTTCAAAAGGTCCTTCTATTTTTAAACAAGGTTCAAAATCATTCGTTTTTAAACCCCATGTTAAATCCCATTGGATCAAAAACTGTTCCACAAACATTTCATAAACTCTCAATAAAAACGATTTAGAACAGTTATGTTACTGTGTTTTTGTGTTTACCTCCTTTTGTCTATGAGTAATGCTGTAGAAACTGTGAGCTTTTAACACCGACTTTATTTTCTGACCAACTTGTAGATGATGATTTCTATATCTTGTTTCTTCTCTGCATCGTGCGGTACCCACACGCAGAAGATTCTAGCTATAGAAAGAGTTGGATGGAGTTGGATTACAAATATCCTCCTGCAACTTTATTACTTCATTGAGGGTGGCAAGTTCCGAAAAAATTTTTTTTTAATTCATCCCTCCTTATTGTTTTTTGTTTTCTTCGTTCTTTGGTTTCTCCTATTTCTCTTTGCGTGTTTTCCTTTGAAGTCCATGAGGTGTGCATCGATTTGGCCCTCAAACATGGTATTTTCTTTGAAGTTTATTTTTTATATTAACTGTCAGGGTCACTGACGTCCATCCATGATAGGGGAGCATGGTATATTTTTCATGTCCCTGGTTGTACTTTATTTTGGACATCCTTGACTCATTATGATGTTATTTCCTATGTACCATGTGGGTGACAGTTATTTTGAAAGCCACGTGGTTTTGGTGTAGTTATTGCAGTGCTTGCCAATATGTAGATTTTGGTGGCCATGTTGAAAATTTATAGTTGTGAGAATTTTTGAAAGTTTGGGTGATATTTGAGTGTTTATAGGAGTTGTTGATGTGTGAGGTTATTTATTCATTGGGGGGTTCCTTTTACCCCCTCTCCACCTCTTGACAACTGTCCTCAGTTGTTCTTTCAAATTCCTCCCGCTTTTCTATTGTTGGTATTTGATGCTTGTAGTGTTTGTATCTATGGTCATAGAATAAACACTAATGGGTTATTGTTTTATTCGTCACATAGGGTGTCTTGCTAGCGTTGTTGGCCAACCGCAGATCGACGTCACTTCCGGAGTAGAGGTTTTAGACCACCCCAGAGGCGTTGTTGGATTTATCAATAGCCTCTGACGAAGTCTCTCCCAGAGCCCATCTGATGTTTGCTTCGATGCATTTTTGTCGGAGTGTGGACTCGAAGAGTTTGTCCTCTAAGTATACTTTGCTTGTAGTCATGGACACGGGCAGGTGTAAAGCTCAACCCAGATCTCGGTCTAGAATAGCCTCGGGCTGGCCGCAATCACCAGCAGGTGCCCTCGCATGGTGTGGGTGCCCAGCTGAACCATTGCGGCGAGTCTTCCCACCACAGTGATCTTCAGGCCTCCCACACTCTGAATGTTGGGCGGGATTAACACAGGCTCGATTTCGAACTTGTGCTTCTGTGCGAGTTCAACTGAGATGATGCTTCCAATAGCTCCTGTGTCCGCAAGCATACGTATAACTTCTCCATTGATGATGACGGCGATGTGCGGATGTCTGTCGCTAGCATCGTATTCTCCAATTTCCTAAGGTGAACAGCTGTCTACCAGCTGATGATATACCGTCTTCATACATTTTTGGCAGCAGGAGGGACCCTTCATTGGTGGCTGGGTGCCGGGGGCCATGACGGCTACCGTTTGATTTTCATGGCACCCTTCCACCTCCACAGATGTGGAGAGGACGTCGAGCATGTCCTGCCACGTAATCAATTTGTCTGAGGTCCACGCAAATATGGGTGCTCGATTGATTATGTGAACTGGTATATTGTCGGAATTGTCAGAATCAGGTTTCTCGGGTAGAGGGACCTTGGTGGAGGCATCTGGAGCTGGAAGAGGGATTCGATGGATTTGTCCCCCTAGTCGGACTAATGCGAACTCAGCTCCATTTTCGGTGATTATATCCGTTTCAGGCACCTCTTCCACCAGTTCCCCAAACTGCTTGATGGTGACTTTCTTCTTTGGCTGGCGACATTTAAGGAGGAAATGTCCCAACTTCCCACAATTATAACACGTCGACTTGCTCTTGTCGAATGTGCGAGTGGTGTCTTGTTTGTGTCCGTTGTGGACTGTCGCCCCAAATTAGTCGTTGCAGTTAGGTGCGGCTTCTTATCGTGCCTGGAACGATGTGCGTGGTGTTTAGAGCTGGCGGTTATTGCCTGCACTTTATCGGTCTTCGATGCTTCCTTACCAGTTTGTGCGCCAGATGCAGCTTTCGGTTCCATCGGCCATTTGTTCAAGGACCACCTCTATGTTGAGGATGGCATTTGCGAAGTCCTTAATGACATGATGGCTGCATGATGGACGGCATCTCGAAGGGTTGGATGCAGGGCACGACGCAACTGATTTATTCGCAGTTGATCGTCCATATATGGGTAAACTCGGTCGCCGAGGACCATAAATTTCCAAATGAAGGCCTGTGTGCCCTCGCCTTCCGCTTGAAGCATCTCTATATACTGCTTCTCCAGGATGGGTAATTCGTTCGGTCTACCGAACGTATCCACCATTCGTACTCTCAGCTCGGGCCATGAAATGCCACAACATTCATACTTCAGTTTGCTCAGCCACGTGCGGGCAGCTCCGGTGAAGCATCCAGTGAGATACTCTTCCTTGTGGTGGTCAGTCCAGTCATACAGGTGGGCCACTTCCTCGAATTCTTCCAGGAAGGAGAGGAAACCTGTCAATCCATCAAATTTCTGGATTGCATTGGCTGGGTGATGGCCATTGTATTTCTTGTTGAAATCCTCGGTCGAGGTCTCTCTGGGGGCTGGGCGATAGATGACATCCCAGCAGGGATGTCATCTAGGCTCGGTCGGCTGTGGCGGTGGTGTTGCATCATTAACAATGATGGGTTATCTTGCGAATTCTGGTGAGAGCCCTGGTGATCAGGCAGGAGGTCCGAAAATTCATTTGAGGTAGCCATGATTGATGATGCGGCGTGTAGAGTGTAATTGGTGCGGATCTGTAGTGAAGAACGAGTCCTGCAACGTCCGATTTGGTGTGTGCAGCTCCGAGGGTTCCCGAGCACACTCTGAGCGATACTTTTTGGTTCCGGATCGGGGTCCCGTATTGAGGCGACTCGCTCAACACGCTGTCGTGGTTCTGTAAGTCGATGTGCATTTTTGTGCGCTGGTAATTGGTGTTTCTGTTGGTAACCGACACCCTCGTACCCTTATACACTGAGTAACGATGGATTACCTTCGCTTTGCACATGTAGTAGCGTTGTTTATAGTCCAGTGGCGTGTTGGTTGTAATGTCCTCAGTTGGGCGTGATGGCTTCCAACTGGTGTATCATTGTGAATTCTTTATTGTCTTCTTGGAAGGATCTCTCGCTCAACACGTGGTATTTGGCGACTACGTGGAGACTATGAGAGCTCTAGAATTCTCAATAAAAGAACAGCAGGTGTACGATGCAAATTCGAGTGTGGTACACCACCCAATCGAATATTGCACTGGAAGAGAATTGGAAATAACTGGAAAAGTGAACTAAAACACGTTGCCCGCACACTTAGATTCACTTGTTTAGCAGAAATAAGGTAGATGAGTTTTTAGTGAAAGTTCAAGATGGCTGAACTTTCAGAAGAGGAATCAAAAAGACTAGAAGTCCAAGATGTCTGGGCTTTTATAGGAAAGAGTGAAGAAAGCTGAATTGCTTTAAAGAGTAGAGGATTCTGGTGTGGTGACCACATGCCATAGAATCTGTTTTATTGAAAGAGCAAATCAGTGTAGTCTTTTTAAACACGAAGAAATGTTCAGATGAGTGAATTTCGAGGTCCTCACTGATGGATGGCTCTGGATGAGAAGGGCAGAATCACTGCCAGTGAGGAACTATGATGAGTGAAGAGAAGAGGTCCGTAGGTGGCACTGTGGTGGCCACTTCCGGTTGGATGGTTTATTGCAATGTCCAAAAATGTTCAATTGAAGAATTCCGCCAGGTGGCACTTGATGGTCACCAGGAGGAAGAACACAAAAAAGAAAGAAAAGTTCAAAAGAAAGAGAACTTTTCTCTAAAAAGAGGAACTCCACCAGGGGCGTGCAAGTGCAGGTTCTTTGGAAGAGTAGAAAGAAGAAAAGAACAACAAGAGAAGATACAACAAAACACTCACATGGAGCGAAAAACTGCTCCATTGGCGCTTTTTGAAGGATTTCCAGTCGATCCAAGATGGTGGCTGGTGCTTAAATGGTGTCCAATGGAGATAGTTCATGTGAAGTCGTATTGAGGTGATGATGGTGAGTTGAAGATGATGACTTGGGACATAGAGGGTCCCAAGAGAAGCATAATGGACGAACAAAAAAACAAAGAGAAGAGAGGACAAGAGAGTCCCACGTGGCTAGATAAAAATGTGTTCCCTTGCTAGGAAAATTAAAAATGAAGGGTGAAGGCAATAGGCACATTTAAAAGACACACGTCTTTTAAAGGCCTATTGATAGGTGGAAAGACAAGTAGCTGAGATTTGTTTGCTTACCTCACAATGATACGGAGTTTCGGCTAAGCAAACTCCTCTCGGAGATTAAAAAGAATTTGTCTGAAGTGTCGCCCACATACCAACCAATGATACGGAAGAGGGTCAAGTGGGTTTCACTTCAAAATACAAATAGAACATAGAACACAAAAACATAGACGGAAACATGTGTGTCCACAACAGTTGCCTCCGTGTTCCCCCGAGTGCTAAGCGGATGGCAGACAAAAGTTCTTTCTCCACGTGTCTCTCTGGACAGGACACAGAATGGCGCGGTCGACCCATGATGTGTGTTTTGCGATTCAACATAAAACGGCACCACGTGGTTGACTTTTGATGCGATCGTCAATCTTCACACGTGGCTCCAACATAAAAAGAACAGACGAAGGATCGTGAGGCACAATCACGAAACTTTAGACAAAGAACAACTTCTGTAAAAAGGTTGGAGAAGGCAAATGGAGGCATACCCCGCACCTCCACCAAATGTGAGCTTTTGACGTTGACTATTTTTCTGACCAACTTGTAGATGGTGTTTTCTGCGACTCGTTTCTTCTCTTGATCGCGCGGTGCCCGCACGAAGAAGATCCGAGTCACAGAAGTAGCTGGATAGAGTTGGATTACGATCATCCTCCTGCATGGGGTGAAATCGATGCAGAAGGATGGTGGCCATCCTGTTCCCTGTCGACGCTGATATACATCTCCTCCTGTTGATAGTTACCAGCAATAGAAGATGTTGTAGCTGCATCAGGATCTGTATGCACTCTTTACCTTATGGTGTCTCCGGCCTCTGTAGAAAAGTTATTAGTTTCGGAACATAGAGACAACACAGTTTCTTATTGTAACACTTTTATTCATCTTTGTAAAGAAACATAAAGATTACAAAGAATATTGTTTATCAAAGGTGCGTCCTCATGCCCATGATGTGGTACGGAATAATCACCTTGGACCTGGACCTTGAACCTTGGACCTGGACCTACGAGGTGTAACCAGGTCCATGTGACCATGGTCCTAAGTGTATCACTCCGCCATCAGAATATTAATTGAGAAAAGAGGGAGGGACAAACATTAGTTGTTTACCCCCAGGCTATAGTTTTGGTGGGAGCAGGGGTTGTCAGGTGTTACAAAACAATTAAGGACAAAAACCTTGAACCACGTCGGAATTTATATAAATTTAAATGAATAAATGAACCGTTTTTTCTCAAGGTCAACTATATTTTGCACTCTCCCCATCCAAGAACCCCCATGATATTAAATCGGAAAGGGGAAAAGGTTGGAAAGTGTAGAGGGGGGAGAGTGAGAGAAACGTGGAGGGGAAAAAAGTGGGAGGGGAGAAAAAAGTGGGAGGGGGTGACTGAAATTGAAATGAAAGGAGTAAAAAAAGGAAAAAACGACGTTGTGCACACGTGCATACATGTGCGTACATGTGTGTACACGAGCATACATGTGCATACATGTGTGTACACTTGTGTACAGGTGCATAAACGTGTGTACAGGTGCATACACGTGTACACATGCATACATTTGTGTACATGTGTGTACACTTGCATATATGTGTGTACACATGCACGCATGTGCTCACACGTGCGTACACATGCATACACATGTGCACACGTGCATACATGTGCGTACATGTGCGTGCACATGTGCGTACATGTGCGTACACATGTGCGTACACGTGTATAAATGTGCGTACACATTACGCGCATGCGTGTACATGTGCATACACATGTAACAATAAAAGAAAATTGGTTATTTGATATATGAAAGCGTATATTAAAGCAATGGAGGTCTATAGTGTTCATTTAATCCCTTGTTTAACTCTATGTTAAGTCCCATAGGACGAAAAAACCATCACCCAAACATTTGAAGAACTCTCATTAAAAACAACTTAGAACAATCAGATAAAAATTAGCACGTGCATCAATCTATTGACTTCACGATGTTTTCTTTTTATAAGCTTAGCACGCTAAAATTATTTTTGTATTAATTATTATGTGATTTGAAACCTGGAGAAAAAAAACGTTAACAAACCGTTTTTCAATCAAAAACGATCACAGTGCCTACATTCGGAGAAATTTTGAACTAAACGATGTATCTAGGCTCTTAATTAACTTTAAAACTCATTTCCCCCAAAAAGTGTTTTTTATTGTGCCACATTTCCAGCCGATGTGCACAAAAATGAGGAAAAAAAATGGAATAACACTAGTTGTTTGACATATGAATGCAAGATTCAAATTAATTTAAAAGTGGTTTAGAAACTAGAACAGTAAATAAATCACTCAAGTCTTAAGGACTTTTTTTCACATCTTTTGGTTTGTTTTTTTAAAAAATAAACTTACTGCAAAATAAAAAAATGAGAATTTTTATTATTTTACTTCAAGTTGGAAGCATATAAAGCTAAATGCAACAAAGATCCAATAGGTTATTGAAATCCTTTTATTTTTATACTAGTGGGGTAACCCGTCATAAATGATGGTAGCCAAATTCACAGGCAATTGTGCCCATGAGCATTAGAATTTATTTTCCTCCGCCCTTTTATGACATCACAAACCAATTAGAAATTGAAAAGGGCAGAGCATGTGACAGCAGGCCAAGTAATGAACCAACTAGAAATTGATGACGTTCATACAAGGGCGGAGCACAAGAAATTCTAATGCTGGGCACAATTGACCGTGATAAATTCTAGTTTAATTTAGCTACTATTATCCCCTCCCCTTTTTTATATTTGAAAAAGAAAATGAGCTTTTCATTTTCTCTGGTGTGCGCATGCGCGTCGTTTGTTCCTTTTTATAGGATCATGCAAGAAAAGGGGCAAAAAAGGATGTCTGTATGTCTGTGTGGCTGTGTGTGTGTTTCCGGAACCCCGATTTTGTTTCTCGAACAACTCAAGAACGAAACGAGATAAAGACATGCAGTATGGGATTCCGTGGGTCAATATGATGCTCCTGACAAAAAATTAGAAAATTTTACCCAGGGGTTATGTTTTTATGAATTTTTTAGAAACAAATTTTGAGTTTTTGGTCATAATTTTTTGTGGGTTGAACAACTCGAAAACGGGGACACCTACCATAAAATGTCATCAGACCTAAAATGATGTACACATTCTGACGATGGAACTGGAATTTTAGAGCAATTTGATATATAAAATTTCGATTTTTTAAAAACGTAATTTTTTTAAAAAAAAATCTGGATTCTTCCTCTTTCCAGTTGTAGCATTCGAAAGAGGGACTTTTCTATTATTTAGGAGGGGTGTTCCTTTCTATGTTCTGTTATTATTTTTGTATATTAGAATACATGTGACGTATTTTCATTTTAAATCATATTATTACAAATGAATGACGCATGCACATCACATGTAACTATGTCATGTACGTGAATACGTACATGTGTGTTTATCTAAATACACATGCACGCACTTGTGTACATGGGCGTACACATGCGCATGTGCGTATGCGTGCGTAAGCATGCACACAAGAGCGTACGCATGCGCACACATGCGTAAATGTGCGTACGCATGCGCACACATGCGTAAATGTGCGTACGCATGTGCGCACGTGCATAAATGTGCATATGCGTGCACGTGCATAAATGTGCATATGCGTGCACGTGTGTAAATATGCGTATGCATGCGTGCACGTGTATAAATATGCGTATGCATGCGTGCACGTGTATAAATGTGTGTGCACGTGTGTACATGTGCATTCTCATGCATGCACGTGTACATGTGCGTACTCATGCGCGCACGTGTACATGTGCGTACTCATGCACACATGTGTGCACATGTGTGTACATGTGCATACTCATGCGCACACGTGTGTACATGTGCATACTCATGCGCACACATGTGTGCATGTGCATACTCATGCGCACACGTGTGTACTCATGCGCGCACGTGTGTACATGTGTGTATTCATGTGTGTACATGTGCGTACTCATGCGCACACATGTAACGATGAAAAAAAGTTGGTTATTTGACATATGAAAGCATATATTAAAGTAATGGAGGTCTATAGGGTTCCTTGAATCCCTTGTTTTTACTCCTTTCATTTCAATTTCAATTTCCCCCTCCGCTTTTTCCCCTCCACGTTTCTCCCTCCCCCCACCCTTTCCAACTTTTTCCCTTCCCCATTCCAATTTATTATCACAGGCAATTGTGCGCATGCGCATCGGTTGTTTCTTTTTCACTCCTTTCAATTCAATTTCAGTCACCCCTCCCACTTTTTCCCCCTCCACGTTTCTCTCTCTCTCCCCCCTCTACACTTTCCAACCTTTTCCCCTTTCCAATTTAATATCATGGGGTTCTTGGATGGGAAGGGCGCAACATATAGTTGACCTTGAGAAAAAAAAAGCTGTTCTTTTCTTCATTCATTTAAATTTATATAAATTCCGGACGTGCTTCAAGGTTTTTGTACAGCATTACTCCACAAACACACACAGACCTGGGATATTATATATATAATAATACTCTTCCAACCTTTGTATTACCCATCAGTCTCAGCATTGGTTCTGATGTTGCTGTATTATGTACCCAGCTTTACATATGTTTTATTTTTCAAGAAGCTTAGGAACTTCCAAAATAACAGAACATTGTAAAAAATGTAGAATAGAGTTAAAGTTAAGGTGGGAAAAATATAGTTCAACTTATACACGTATATAGGTTGGGTCAACAGCTTCGTCTTTTTTCAACACTGTAACACAAACCAACAGCTTATGAATGATGATGATGTAAGGCTAGCCATACAATACCTTTAGGGGATATTTCCTATAGATACAGTATGTATTATCTGATATACAGAGAGGCCTTCATTTCTTGAGTTATGCATATCAAACAACAAGATCTCATAAGGCAAACCTGAAAGAACATCAACTAACTGTACAAGATTTTTCTCTGCAGAATTTTTATGTGTTTCTATGACAACGTCATTCTTATGCTGCAACGAAGCGTAATTTTTCAACCACCCTCCAAATTTTTTATCTTATTTGTTTGAGCTGTGGATTGCATACAAAGTCATTGTGAAAAATATTTCAGTTTTTTTTAAATACAAAGCCTTCAATGGACGTATAACAAACATTAAATAAAAAAAGCTTGAATTTATAATCTATCCAGGTTTTTGGAAATCTTAACAAAAAAAAACCTAAAATTGGAAGAAAAAAACAAAACAATTTCTTTATGTCTAAAGTTATACAGATGCAAAAAATAAACATACAGTTAACGCTTTTCAAGTCTCGAACTTTAAAAAACGAAGATAAACTCGAATGTGCTTTAAAAACTAGAACGGACCCTCCTCATTTAATGGCAGTTTCATGTTGAGATTTTCTTTAAAAAAAAAATAAGCGATTTATGTGAGTTTGGAGATAACCCAGAACTTAATCAGATAAAGCCGGTATTACACTAGCAACTTTTAATGCCATAAAATGTGCAATGTGACATTGCAACTCCCTTGTTTATAGTGTGCTATGACATGCAACTTGATAAAACTTTCCTTTTAACTAGTGTCAAACTCAGTCTCATTGAGTTGCACCTGTTCAACTTTGAGAGACTTTTCAAGTAAACTTTCTGACAAACAACCAATCAGGCCATTTGCCGGAAATGACATGTAACATTGAACAAATTCCCGGTTTCATGACTTGCGGTTTATGAACTTCCTGTTAGTTGATCTCAATATGAACACAAACCAAGGGGCAGACATTAAAGAAAAACATGTACGATTTTCACTAAAAAGGGGTCAGTTAGAAATGTGTTTCATTTTTAATATAATGCTACAATTTTAAATTTTTAATGCAAAACACTGTTTCCCCCCCCCCCCCCCCCCGCGATAATCATGATTTTCTTTCCACCAAGCCTTATGAGAACCACTGCTGTGGACTGTATGGCAACAAGTTAAGTTAGTAATTAAATTTGACTTTTATTTATTAACCTTTTTTCTAAGCCAAACAGTATCTCGTTTTCTACTATGATTACTGGGGATATATGCATCAACACATATATCAAACCTATGTCCTCTTTTTTCCCCGGAGTCCTCTTTTTGGCCCTTAAATTTTTGTCAAGGGGGGATTTATTTTAAAATACAAGAAAATATCCGGGTTTTTGTCTTTTCTTTTCTTTTTGTCTACTACTACAATTTTTTTTTTTGCAAACTACATAAGAAACATAAGCTTACACATAAGTTTCTGGAATTGTTTAATGTCATTGTACTAATTCAATACAGTAGGCCTATATCCTGTCAGGTAATGTAGAGTAGCCAATTAGCAAATTGCCACCATGTTTAATCCAATTGGAGAAAACATGGCAGCAATTTGCTAGTTGGCGACTCTCCCTTTTACACAGGCAATTAGAAATCGGGACATACAGAAGTTGGCTCCGAACTTTTTATGACGACCGGCAACTTCTAACTGGTTTGTTGTGTGGTTCGGCGTTGAAAGGGCGAAGCATGTGACGTCAGACTACATAACCAACCAATTAGAAGTTGCCGGTCGTCATAAAAAGAGCGGAGCCAACATCTGTATGTCCCGATTTCTAATTGCCTGTCCCTTACACTGTAGGCTCTCTATATTTGTTAGGTGAGGAGGAAATGGTAAACCTACCCTATAGACATTTGTTGCATCACAAAGATGTTAAAATTTAAGATCTAGATGCAGATTGTATGATTTATATATAATACCTTAAATTACCTTTATATGATTTTTTTTTGGTTAGATATAACTAAATAACACACATACTTGAACACAAAGAGCCATTGAGAAAAACACTCGACTTCAGCAGAGCACTTTTCCATTTTAAACACACATTACACTACAACAGCGCTCATCCAAACATAGCATCTCCCTCTCTCTCTCTCTCTGTCTCTCTCTCTCTCTCTCTCTCTCTCTCTCTCTCTCTCTCTCTCTCTCTCCCCCTCTCTCTCTCTCTCTTTCTATCTCTCTCTCTTTCTATCTCTCTCTCTCTCTTTCTCTCGCTCTCTCTATCTCTCTCTCTCTCTCTCTCTTTCTCGCGGTAATATGTTTATTTTTCATATTTAAAGTTGTCCAATATTAAGTTTTCAAAGAGCAATGTGCACCTTAAATGTATGCTGATCGAGTGATAGAATGACAAAAAATTGGTAAGTGCAGTTCTATTTTTAAAAACTATTTCAAAATTGCAAATTTCTAACTCTTATGTCAAACTCCATTGAGTACGCGCTGGTAAGAAAAAAACATCCATTAAAATGCTGGTAAAAATATCTAAAAATAATTTTAAAAACCCAAAATGAAATCACAGTGAAGCCAACATATTGGCGCACGTGCTGAATTTTTTTCTGATTTATTAAAATTATTTTTACGAGCATTTTTAATGAATGTTTTTTTTTATTTGGGCGTACTCAACGGAGTTTAATATAAGAGTTAGAAATTCGCGATCTTGAAATAGTTTTTAAAAATAGAACCGCACTTACCAATTTTTTATTGTCATTCTATCATTCGATCAGCAACATTGCACATTGCACTTTGAAAACTTAATATTGGACAACTTTAAATATGAAAAACAAACATATTGCCGCGACTGTGTATTTTAAAAATTAACATTTTTTCTTTAACATTGTGTCTATGGGCTCACTAGAAAAACGATGCTAGGGCTATTTGCGGAGATTTTTCGAAGTAATGTTGTGATGTAGCCTCTTGTAATGATGATGTTTCTAAATCACAAGGACATCGGTATATATCTAGGCCGTAAGGCGGGGACCATGAAAAGCTGTAGAAAATTGTCAGTAGATTCCAGTAGATAATGTATATATATACAGTACACTGTATACAGTATTATTATTATTCTCATTAAATTGGTTTTAGTAATCTACTGCCAAATCTATATGAGAAAGAGAAAGTTCCAGATAGAAAATGTTAAGAGGTGAAAAAAAGAACAGCGCAAAAACATGACATCACAAACTGTTCCTAAAATAACACTTTTCCATTTTATTTTTGAAAGTAGTTCCTGGCTTAACTAGGATATACAAGATACACAAATATACTTTCAGTAAAAATAGGGGATAATAATCACAAAAAAAGCCTGTTTCCTAAAAAAAATATATATATACTGTATATATATAACAACACTAATCATAAAAAAAAACAGAAATCAAGATGCCTTCCTTCTATTGAAACAACCAAATATACGTTTGCAAGATTCAAATCAAGAACATCTAAAATTAGCAAAATTATTCCCCCCCCCCCCCCAAAAAAAAACGCTAACACGCAATGCACAACAGCACAACACAATCTATACAATTTAATTGTACCTAATTATGATATAAATCTCTAAACATAAAAAAATGTAGTCTAAATCTGGTAGACAGTATGGAGCCCTGCAGATGTCGACTTTTATTCTCGACATGTCGACTTTTAATCTCTTTTATTCGGCCATGTTAATTTATGCCATGTTGCACGCACCATAGTCTAATAATTAAATTATCGCAAGCGCCCTCTTGTAGCAGCAATAATTTAATTATTAGAGTATGGTGCGCACAACATGGCATAATTATCATGGCCAAAGAAAAGAGATTAAAAAGTTAACAATTACAAAAAACACTCTGCAAGCAGCCATTTGACCTATGGCAGAGGGATCCTAAGATCCAAGTGCTGCTAGATGCATTGTCAATATATAATAACTACAAAAAATAACCGCCATTGCAAACATACAAAAATATAAATGCAGTCATGAAAATTTAAGCCCACAATTCATTAATGACATCATCAATAACCTGTTTAGGAAGAGCATTCCATTGTTGTATAACCCTAGGAAAAAAAAGACCAATAAGAGTTAGCCTTGGCAAAAATCTCTATAATTTTCCTTCAGTGGTTACCCCTTCCCACATACAATACTTTACATATATCACTAAAATGCGGTTTGGGACAATGACCATGTCCAATTTTCTTAAACATACATAAACTAATTTCTGATCTACAATGAGCTAAACTATCCCAATGGAGCCCCACCAGCATTTCAGTAACACTATCAGTAAACTTATATATGCCACAGACAAATTTCGCTACCCTATGTTACATCATGTCCACTGCATGAGTTCCGCTACAGAGTGGGGATTCCACACAATGCAGCAATACTCAAGATGAGGTCAAATCAGCGCATTGTAAGCAATAAGTTTAACATGCTGTGGGGAAGTCCCCAATGATCGTTGACAAAAATGAAGCATTTGCATTGCCTTGCTAGTGACATTATCAACATGCTGCTTCCAAGACAGATTGTTTGTCAATGTAACCCCCAAGAATTTATAAGAATTAACATTCTGAAATAGTTTGTCATTCAAAACCATAAGAAAAAGTCAATGGACTTCTACCCCGTGTTAGCTTCATCACAAATCATTTTCTTTGATTCAACTGAAGTTGCCAAAATACACACCAACATTCAATTGCCTTCAAGTCTACCCCTAGTGTATCACAGTCGAGGGTGTTTTGTATTTCCCTGTACTGCTGAGGTCATTAATGAAAACCAGAAACAAAAGAGGACCTACCACACTACCCTGTGGAATCCCAGATGTAACATCCACCCACCCACACTGAGACCCAGACTTGCCCCCCAGACCATGTCGAGAATAAAGTCGACATGTCGAGTTTTATAAAATGTCGACATGTCTAGGTTAAAGTAGACATGTCGAGAATTTTGGAAATAAAACTCGACATGTCGAGAATAAAGTCGACATGTCGAAAATAAAGTCGACATGTCGAGATTTTTATAAAAAAAAATCTTGCATGACCTTTGCAGAGCTTTGTAAGATAGTGATTTGTTTTGAATAATACATGAATCCTATTTTAGCTTTTGCAATAAACTCTCATACAGTACAGCTAGCTATCTGAGCCATAAACTAAAATTCTGAAGTATATATTACGCACTTTAGGTTTTGTTGGTAGTGACAGACATATTGGCTGTTAAGACATTCTTCAATATTTTTTTACATGCAATATGCTAGTTTGTCACACCAAGTATAAGGGGGGAGGTTTATGGGGGTTTACACATCTAAGCCTACTAGTAAGCTATTTGTTGGCATGCACACACAAGAGTCTAAACTGTATAGCTCTCAATTGGCACGCAATATTCCACTGCTAATATGATGCAAAAAAAAAAGAAACATTATGAGTGGAAATGGAAAGAGGAAGGGCAAAGTCATTTGAATTCGATTTGACTTACTCCTAAAGTAGAGTAAGTCGATAAAGGAGGTCATGTGAAAAAAAAATTATGTTTATGCTAAACCAATTATCAAGTATATGTAATAACAATTTGCACAGTTTTTGCATAGGGCAGAAAACTACTATAGTTATGCATATATAGTCTAACCCTGTTTAAGATTGCATCTGTTTTGTTGGCAATAAATGTACAACAAAGTACTATTGTAATTCAACAGGGCATAGGCTACTATGTGCATTAGTAAAAAAAATTATGGAAACAACAACAACAAAAAAATGAGGTACATTAGCAGAATTATATTGTTTTCATAATGGTAAACACGTATATTTAAATAAACGTCTTATGAGGCTACATCGCAAAATTCCTTTGAAAAATCTCCGCAAAAGCGCTAGCATCGTTTTTCTATTGCGCCCATAGACCCTATATGTTAAAAAAAAATGTTAATTTTTAAAATACCCAGTCGCGGCAATATGTTTATTTTTCATATTTAAAGTTGTTCAATTTTGATGGTTCAAAGTTCAATATGCACCTTAAATATATGCTGATCGAGCGATATAATGACAAAAAAATTGTAAGTGTGATTCTATTTTTAAAAACTATTTCAAAATCGCGAATTTCTAACTCTTATGTTAAACTCCACTGAGTACGCGCTCGTAAGAAAAAAATATCCATTAAAATGCTCGTAAAATACCTAAAAATAATTTTTAAAAACCACAATTAAATCAGAGTGAAGCCAACACATTGGCGCACGTGCTAATTTTTTTTCTGGTTTTTAAAAATATTTTTTACGTATTTTTATGAGCATTTTAATGGATGTTTTTTTCTTACGAGCGCGTGCTCAATGGCGTTTAACATAAAAGTTAGAAATTCGCGATTTTCAAATAGTTTTTAAAAATAGAAAAACACCAATATTTAATGTGCACATTGCACTTTTAAAACATAATATTGGACAACTTTAAAAATGAACAATAAACATATTGCGACGACTGTGTATTTTAAAAATTAACATTTTCTTCTTTAACATATTGGGTCTAAGGGGCTCCATAGAAAAACGATGTCTAGCTGCCCTTTGCGGGGATTTTTTGAAGTAATTTCGCGATGTAGCATCTTAATACCAAAGCTAAAATTCCTCATAATTGACAATTGGCAAGTACGTGTTACCAACTTACTGTATGTGCCAGGGGTGCCAAACCCCCAAACCTAGTGAAGAATTCACGCCCCCCACTCCCACCCCCACCCCCCCCCCCCCCGGCCTCCGCACCAAATGCTGAAAGCGCTTTTTTATAACTTTTCAAATATAATTTTCATCAGTTTTAAAATAATTGAATTTTACATTTTGTGAATGATTTTCAGTTGGCCATAAGATGTGTTTGAAACAAAGTCTTTAAACTTTGGAATACATGAACATTCTCCCTATTTCGCGAGTGTAGCGAGCGCACAATAATTTAAAGTATACTCTTGCTATCAATTCCGGAGAGCGTAGCGAGTCGTACAGTAAAAACAGCACTTATGATGTAAACAGTGGCTGGAATACACTACTTTCTTTTAAAATATAAATTAAATAATAAAATAATAAATTTGGATTTTCGCCCATTCTGATTATTTTAAAAATATTTTAATACAAAATTTCAATCACCCCCCCCCCCCCAGCAAAAAAAGGCAAATGGCGAGTTGCTCACCAGACTACCCCCCTATGGACACCCCTGAAGTCTGTGTGCGTATAATATAAATGTAATCTTGAACTCTATAGTTAGTGTGGTTTATCATCTGTGAAGTAGGCATACCACTTTAGCTATAAAAAATTACATTTTAATTAAAATGGTATCACTATACTACAGGCCACTTTTATATGAAGATTTTTAGAATTTTTCTTCATGTTTTTCAGTGAACTGACTTAACTAACTTTGAATTTGAAAACATCTTATGACAAACACGTTCATAACATCATCTTATAATTTTAGAAAATTGCAACTAATTTTCTTCTTAACTAATGACTTTAGATGTATTATTACAGTTATAGTGCCAAACAAAAAAAAGCATAAAGTTAATTATGTTATATTACTAAGCCGTGTTTTTTGGTGAAAAGTTTAATCTCATTTTTAAGTTTCTGTTGTTCATTAGAAAATGCATGATGGTTATTTACTCCTCGTGACGAAATTATATAAACTTATTAAATTGTTTTGTTCGCAAAAAAAAAATATCGCGCGTGGGAAAAAATTATAAATTTTGTAGAAATGCGATTAAGAATGATTTACAAACTTTTAAGAAAATGTAATGAATATTATGAACTAAGTCAAATTTTTGAACATCTATTAAATTCATTTATTTTGAGGAATTTATTTTTTTTTCTCAAGGTCATATGTTGAACTCTTCCCATCCAAGAACCCCAAGATATTAAAGTGGAGAGGGGAAAAGGTTGGAAAGTGTAGAGGGGGAGAGAAACGTGGAGGAGGAAAGTGGGAGGGGGTGGCTGAAATTGAAATGAAAGGAGTAAAAAAAGGAAAAAACGACACACATGTGCACAATTGCCCGTGTATTTTGCTCCCGTCATTTATGACCGGTTACCCTACTAGTTATTATATATATAATATCCCAGGTCTATGTATGTGTGTGTGGAGTAACTGTACAAAACCATTGAAGCACGTCGGAATTTATATAAATTTAAATAAATGAAGAAATGAACAGCTTTTTTTTTTCTCAAGGTCAACTATATGTTGCACCCTTCCCATCCAAGAACATCATGATATTAAATTGGAGAGGGGAAAAGGTTGGAAAGTGTAAAGGGGGAGAGAGAGAGAAACATGGAGGGTTGAAAAAGTGGGAGGGGTGGCTGAAATTGAAATGAAAGCAGTAAAAAAAGGAACAAACAACGCGCATGAGCACACCAGAGAAAATGAAAAGCTCAGTTTCTCTTCAAATATAAGAAGGGGAGGCGATAATAGTAACAAAATTAAACTACAGTTTATCACAGGTATTAGAATTTCTTTTGCTCAGCTGTTTTATGAACGTCATCAATTTCTAATTGGTTTGTTACTTGGGCTGACGTCATAAAAGGGCGCAGGAAAAGAAATTCTAAGGCAGGACACAATTGCCTGTGAATTTGGCTTCCGTCATTTATGACGGGTTACTCCACTAGTTATATATATATTAAGCCCTGTCTGTGATTCCTATTGCATTAAGTAATGTTTTAACCCTTGAACAACGTCGGAATTTATATAAATTTAAATGTATAAATGAACTGCTTTTTTTCTTTCTCAAGGTCAACTATATGACCATGATATTAAATAGGAGGGGGGGGGGGGAAGGTTGGAAAGTGTAGAGGGGGAGTGAGAAAAACGTAGAGGGAGAAAAAGTGGGAGGGGGTAACTGAAATTGAAATGAAAGGAGTAAAAAAAGGAAAAAACGACGCGCATGCACACAATTGCCTGTATATTTCGCTCCCGTCATTTATGACGGGTTACCCCACTAGTTTTTAAATATTTCAGAAGGTGGTGTTGGACAAACAAACAAATTATGAAGATAAAAGCGAGTAATAACAATAACTTCCGCTTTCAAATTGGGAGAGGGGGGAGGCAAGCGCGCCCCCCCCTTTTTCAATGACTGCGGGGGGGGGGGGGGAATCATGTTATTGACAACAGAAAATCTAATAAAAGAATTAAGAGTTGTAAACAAACTATAAAAACGTTTCTGATTATTATACTATTGTACACACATGAGTTAAATGAATTCAAGTTAAATGTGTTTAGGTTGAATTATACGGAATCCAGTTAAGGACATGAACACCAAATAAAAAATTGACTTTTATTATTAATACTAGTGAGGTAACCCATCATACATGACGTGGGTAACCCGTGTCTCGTGATGTATGACGGGTATTCTAGTTTAACTATTTTATTCAAATTCTGAAGGTCACTCAATGAAGGACGTTTCCTTCTCCCCTCTCCCCCACTGCCCTCACATGTGTTTGCTTAAAGGTTTTTGTTCTTGTTCTTACAGCGTTACTTATAGACAGACAGACTTGGCTTAATATATATATAATTTTAAATTGAAATACTAAATCAATATTTTGTCAATAATGTTTATATATTATATTTAAGCATTAACTCAATATTTTTCAGATTAATTGAATAAATTGAATTCGACATATTATCCATTTGCCCCTTTACAGGGCTCTGTAGAACACGGTTATTATTTAAATTCATTTAAATTATCAGGTGTGTACTAGGTATTATACACACATGAGTTAAATGAATTCAAATTAAATGTATTTATAGGTGAATTATACGGAATCCAGTTAAGGACATGAACACCAAATAAAAATTGGACTTTTATTATTAATATTTTAAACTGAAATACTAATTCAATATTTTGTCAATAGTTTATATAACTATATTCAAGTATTAACTCAATATTTTCAGATTAATTAGCTCAATAAATTGAATTCGATATATTGTTTGTTTGTCCCTTCACAGGGCTCTTCTGTAGAACACATTTATTATTTAAATGCATTTAAATTATCAGGTGTGTACTAGGCAGGGGTTCCCACCCCCAAAGCCAGTGGAGAATTCACCCCCCCCCCCCCGGGACCAAATGCTGAAAGCGTTTTTTTAACTTTTCAAATATAATTTTCATCGTTTTTAAAATGATCGAATATTACATTGTTTGCATAAATGTTTTGTGAGTGAGTTTCAATTGAACACAAGATGTGTTTGAAACAAAGTCTTTAAACTTTGGAAAACATGAACATTTCCCCTATTTTGCGAGCGAGCAAGCAATTTTTTTCGTAGTATACTATTGCTATCAATTCCGGCAAGCATAGCGAGCCGTAAAAACCAGCACTTATAATATGACGTATAACAGTGGCTGAAACACACTACTTTCTTTTAAAATATAAATTCAATAATAAAATATTAAATTTGGATTTTCGCCCATTCTGATTATTATAAAAATATTTTAATAGAAAATTTCAATCACCCCCCCCCCCCCCTCCAAAAAAAAAGGCGAATGGCGAGTTGCTCACCAGACTACCCCCTGTAGGAACTCCTTTAGGTATTACAAAAAAATAAATAAATAATGTGCACTACAATTTAGAAGAAGAAAAAAACCTTACCGATAACTGATTTCTACCATTGCCACCAGCTGATTTAGCTGGTGCACCTCCACCACCAGAATAGTTCATAACTAGTTTTGTATTTTAACAAAACAATAAGTACAATTCTTTTAAGATGTTATCTTTTGTTTTAAAAGTTAAAATTTACGAATATATATATATATATATTTTTTTTGTCAAAAGTAAATAAGGTTTTGGACACAAAAAATGTTAACTTCACTTGAGAAACACACACACACACTCTTTAACACATGAAATAATTACGACTAATTCCAAAATGGGATTGTTATCCAAGTTGGGATTCAAAACAGAATTCAATGCAGAATCCATATATTTTTTTTTAACAAAAAAAATATACAAAAAAAAAATATTCAGAATTGTGTTCTTTGTTTTTTTGATCTACTTTTAACTTGAAAAGCCATTCGTTTGTACAATATACATGTACAAGTAATATCCCTTTGTATATATCCACATAAAAATCAAGATCACCACCACCAACACACCACTCTTGGTTTCATTTATTACAATTGGATAGCATCAAGTACTACTGCAGTAACGACTTTACTGCAGTGAATTGTACAAAGTTCCTGCTCCTTTTTTTCTTCTCTCTCTCTCTCTCTCTTTCTTACTTCTTTTCTTAAAGTAACAGCAAGGCAAGAAAAAAACTTATTCATCTAACTGTATCTGCATGATCAGTAAGTGCAGCATCCGAACCAAAAAAAAAACCACTCACTTATTCCGATTTTTTTTACTTTCTTCTTTTTATAAACACTTTTTTTCTCTCCAATCAAATTTCTTTGTAAAATTTTAATAAAGATGGTGCAATTTATGTATATTTATTCATATATAATGAAGCAAAATTAAGCAAAGTTCATAATGTTCTTTGTTTGTAGTTTTTTTCTTCAGAAAAGTTAATGATAAAAGTCTTTATCATAAAATCAGTTCATTAATAATGAAAAGGATATTTTTTTATTATTCTTAATAATTTATTAATTTTTGTTTAAACATATTTATGAAATGATTAAGTTTGTAACAGCAATACAATAGATTTGATTTTTTTTTTAATTTTTGTAAAAAAATAAATTAATGTAATTAATTAAAATGATTGTTTTGCCAATTTACTGAGATTATGTAATTTAAATATAATTTCAAAAAAATGTTTTCTGTATATAAATAAATTAAAAAAAAACTCGTTCGCATTTAACTTACTTAGAAGGATTTTTTTCTATAACCAACACATCAGATACTAGAAAAAACTACACAAGAACAACAACAACAACAAAAAATACACAAACACATGACATGACACACAAAAACACCAGCTCAAAACTACTGTAGGGACTACATGGAAGAACGCAGTCACCCAATTCACTGTCTTAACATCGTTCTGGGTTGGAGAAAATGAGAGAAGGTTTTCAAAATAACTATAGGCTGGTTACATGTTGTATGGATCTATGTATGTAATTGTGTATGTGTGTGCGTGTGTGGATGTGCGGACTATTCGAGCATCAAGCGCCGCTGTGGCATCAACTGAGAGAGAGAGAGAGAGAGAGAGAGAGAGAGAGAGAAGGGAAGAGGGAAAACCAACCCCCCCCCCTTCAAATCAACACTGCGGCATACACTCAATATAGTTTCTACTCGCTAGACGGCAGAATTAACTTTGCTCGTCATTTTCAAATATGATTTCTGTATGTGAAAACGACAAAAATAAAAAACAGGGTTATAATTAATAACTTGTTAGATTGGCAGATGACAATTGAATGTGCTCCAGGATAGAATTCAGTAAAAAACCCAGATTGTTTTAAAGTTAATTAAATGTTATTTTGACAAATTAAAAATTCAAATAGGGAGGCTTCTGGGGGGTCTATGGCATCTTCACAATTTCTGGAAGCTTCTTTCGGTTTGTTTTTGCAATAACTTTTTTTAAATTTCAACTCATATAGTTCAACTTTTAAAGGCTACACATATTTTATGTTGTTTTAACAACTAGCTTAAGATGCTACATCACATAATTATTTCGAAAAATCTATGCAAAGAGCGGCTAGCATCGTTTTTTCTCTATTGAGTCCCATAGAGACAATGTTAAAGAAAAAAATGTTAAGTTTTTAAAATACACAGTCGCGGGCAATATGTTTATTTTTCATATTTAAATTTTGTTCAATATTAAGTTTTTAAAGTGCAATGTGCACCTTAAATATATGGTGATCGAGTGATAGAATGACAAAAAATTGGCATTTTTAAAAATGATTTCAAAATGGCGAATTTCTAACTCTCATGTTAAACTCCATTGAGTATGCACTCGTAAGCAAAACATCTATTAAAATGCTCGTAAACATACCTAAAAATAATTTAAAAAAACAAAACACAGTAAAGCCAACACATTGGCGCACTTACTGATTTTTTTTCCTGGTTTTTTAAAATTATGTTTACGTATTTTTACGAGCATTTTAATAGATGTTTTTTGCTTACGAGCATGTACTCAATAGAGTTTAGAAATTCGCGATTTTGAAATAGTTTTTAAAAATATAACTGCACTTACCAATTTTTTGTCATTATATCACTTGATCAGCATACATTTAAGGTGCAACACTGCACTTTGAAAACCTAATATTGGACAACTTTAAATATGAAAAATAAACATTGCCGCGACCTGTGTATTTTAAAAATTAACATTTTTTCTTTAACATTGGGTCTATGGGCCTCAATAGAAAAACGATACCAGCGCTCTTTGTGGTGATTTTTAGAAGTAATTTTTGTGACATCCTTTACACATGTGTCAGAGCACATATATGTGAGGGCTATCACTTACCATGCCTCCCTGAGTTTGCCCCCCCTGGAGTCCAGATGGCCCTAAGACAGGTGCCCTTAAAGCAAAAAAAATTTTTGCCGGCACATATGTAAGCAATTAAAGAAGAGAAAATTACTTTTCCTCATGTCCAGTGACACTGGACAGGCCCAGATAAATTCTCCGAAATCATTTGCATATTACGGAGAAATGTGTTCCAAAAAAGGAAATATTTGGGGACCAGAGATTGCCATTGGTCAATTCGACCTGTGGGCGACCCCTGGTCACAGGTGGCCCTCCCAAGGGCCAAAGTAACAAAACAAGCATGTGAGGTACCCTCAAGAAGACAGTAGGCAGAGAAGTTGCAGGGACAAAATGTTTCCCCCCTCAAGAGAGAAAATTGAGTGTGAGAATACCCTATGCCAAAGCAGCCTCTGGACTTAGAACATTTTCCAAGTAAGAGAGTTTGTATCATTTTATATCGCTTTATAATGTATCACATTATCTTATAAAATAAACTAGTAAATCGTCATAAAGAAAGTCGTTTTTATTTGCACGAACAACTCTGGGAGGTGTAGAGTCATCACTGTTTTTTCAACTATGGAAACTAGGGAGTCTTGTCTATATGGAAACCCCAAAAAGGACAAGTATCGACAATTCCAGGGAGTCCGACTCCAATCAGAAGCGGAGGCACAACCAAGGACCATGCATCCAGTCAACCAGTAGACCTAGGTCACCCGGCAGGTCACAAAGCCCAAGCTTGGAGAGTGTGGAGCGTCACACCACCCGAACTCAACCGGCTGGTCTGAGACCAGCCACCCAACAAAGAGACAGTCAAAGTCAAGAACCATCTGGACAGGGTCCAGGCCTATTACATTTTGTGATGTAGCCTCTTAAGGTTACAGAACAAGAAACGTTATAATTTATCATTTCCCGACATCATACAATTATGCAAAGTTTATTTTAAAACATTTTGAAATGAATTATGCTTAGCCCCCTCTTTTATTTTCTATCAAAATATTGTCAAGACTTACCCAATGTGTACCAAAATGATTTTTAAAATTTAAAAATAAGTCAATAAAATCACAACAACAACTTAAAAAATGATGTCACTTTTCATGAATCACCAAACAACGCCATTTAAAATTTCAACATAAGAAAGTCTAAGCTTCAAGTTAGTGGCAAAGGTTGTCACCTTACATTTCTATAATTCCTAATTCTATTGTCAAGACAAAGAAGGTTAGAATAAAAAAAAACAGGCAATTAGAAAACAAGATGAACAGAAGTTAGCTCCACCCTTTTTATGATGAACACAACTTCTAATTGGTTGATAATGTAGTCTGACTTCACATGCTCCGCCCTTTTCCACGTTTAACCACACAAAAAACCAATTAGAAGTTGCCGGTCATCATAAAAATACCGGAGCCACTTCTGTTTGTCCCGATTTCTAATTGCCTGTAAGGAAAATACTACATTACTTCAGCATTGGCACTTGGGTCACAAATTGAGAAACATTCGGCTTGATATTGCATAAAAATCCAATCCCTAATCATCCCATACACCATGATCATGGCCTTGCGTGCCTTTGTAGAAATGCATTACCCTGATAGGCAGCAATCAAACACTACATTTGTAAACATGGATAGCAAGAGGAACAAAAAGTCAACCAAAATTAAAAATTTCAATTAGAAAATTTTAATAATATGAGCTTTATTTTGTTAAAAAAAACTATATTTATAATCAGTTTGATCACATTTCTTTTGCTCGAGGAGATGAGAAAAAAGTTGCATACATATGTAACACCCAGTGAGTCACGATCCCGCCAAAATGTAGCCTAGGGGTGACTGACTCATCCCTGTCCCTCCCTCCATCTATATTTAAAACACAAGTGGCGGATTGATACCTCTAGGACCATGGTCACATACACCTCGTAGGTGTACACATGTCCAAGATATAAAAGGACTTTGTCCACTTTTTCACTCAACTTTTGTATTACATCGATTATTTCATCTGTATCACATCATGGGCATGTGGACGCACCTTTGATAATTCAATATTCATTCTAGTAATGTTGATGTTTCTCTGCAATGATGAATAAAAGTGTTTACAATATGAAACTGCGTTGTCTTCCGTTCCGAAACTAATCCTTCTCTAGACAAGCGGGAGACACCATAGGGCAAGAAAGCATACGGATC
Organism: Brachycybe producta; assembly: GCA_036925085.1. Classification (NCBI taxonomy): domain Eukaryota; kingdom Metazoa; phylum Arthropoda; class Diplopoda; order Playtdesmida; family Andrognathidae; genus Brachycybe; species Brachycybe producta. Next base: position 3,019,043 of record JAUPFP010000012.1, on the reverse strand, counting down.
CCTTACAGAGCTATAGGTGTTCCAGAAAGGAAGACGAACTACAATGGCGACCAGAATGGATGGTAACCATCCTTCCAGGGCAGGCACGATCGAGTGTGCAACTTGTGCATTTGCACAGGGCGGCAAATTTATAGGGTGGCAGATTTTGTTAGATTTATTTTTTGCATGCACATTTTTTTAATTTAGTCTACTTCCATTGGTACATTATTAACATGTATAGGCCTACTGCTTCAGTGCTTGAGGGGGAATTAGCACATGATCTTTTATTGCATGGTAATTTTCACTGGATTTACTACCAACTTTTTTGGTGATTTCTTTGCTGGTCTCAATGAAAGAGACTAAAGCCAGCTAATAGGCAACAATGGGAGACAAACAGAAAATGGGCATTTTTGCAAAAGGCATTTTGTTTTCCAACTTTTTTTGCCTATTAACTGTCTTTATTCCCCAGGGAGCAGGGTAAATTCAATGTCATAAATGAAAATGAGCATGTGATACAAATGTGATGCTAAAAAGAATTAAAGTTCGGGGCTAGCAAATAGTTTTAGGCGTTGTTATTGGAACTTGTGAGAGACAGCACTTTGTTCTTTCATTTGTAGTTTCAATCAAACTGAATCAGTTTAGTTTATAAATTGTCATTGTATTGCAACTTTTGATTTCAACTGCAAAAATGTCAGATGGTAGAAAAAAAAAGATTTATTAATAAGTAACTTAGGGACAAGGTTTGGCACCCCAAAAGTTACCATTTGGAACTTTTATTTTTTTACAGTGTATATGGAATTTTTCAAGCAAAAAAGGTAGGCATAATTTAATGTTATTGAATTATTCTACAGGTAAACCTCAAAAATGCCAAAAAAGCAACAATTGTAAAGAAATGTTTTATGGGGGTGGCATTATAACAATTTGCACAGGGCGGCAAAATGGTTGCACCGGCCCACGGTCCTTCTGAGGAGATTACACCCCTACACTCAGAAGGACGACTACAATCCATCACCATCCGCCTCTTCTGGTAGCTCGAATCATCTTCGTGTGGTTACCACGCGATCAAGGGAATAGACGAGCTACTGGAAAATGGTCAAGAATCGCCATCCACTCACACATCTATCTAGTAGCTTTGAACAAAATTTGTCAACATTAAAGCTACATATTCACATTATTGAGACATTTTAGCAGCTTGGTTTATTTACTTCAGATCAATTTACAGACTAAAAATAACCTACTAACATTTTTTAATAAGACACTTTTCTTAAAAGGCTATATTAAGATAGGCTCTTATGAGGCTACATCCCAAAATTACTTCGAAAAATCTCCGCAAAGAGCAGCTAGCATCGTTTTTCTATTGAGCCCATAGACCCAATGTTAAAGAAAAATGTTAATTTTTAAAAGTCATATAGTCGCGACAATATGTTTATTTGTCATATTTAAAGTTGTCCAATATTAAGTTTTCAAAGTGCAATGTGCACCTTAAATATATGCTGATTGAGTGATTGAATGACAAAGAATTAAGTGCGGTTATATTTTTAAAAACAATGTTTTCACTAAAACTGCGAACAAATAATAATTTTACCCGACAAGCTTTAGGCAAATCTTGGAACCTATTTGTTAGATGTGGCGCTCAATATGCTACTGTGTGGATGGTGCGCAAGAAGGGCGAAAACGCCGTACATAGTTGCTAAATAAACGAACATCTCTGTCCAGTGACCAATGAATAATCGCCAAACTGATTAAACGCCAATTAGAATATTCGCCAAATGTAAAAAAAAACTCCAATTGAAAAAAAAAAAACCCCACAACAAATATAGAGGTTAAGCCTGGATCACACAGGCGGAATTCCGCTCAGAAAATCACAATGTCAGAATATTTAAATGAGAAAATTTTACAAATAGAAAATTCATTAAAAATGAGTTGAACAAAGCTCAACTTTTTCCAGTTCTCAAAATACTCCATTCAAATTCCAACCAAATCAGAAAAAAGCATGTGACACGACATCACAAAAAAAAAGCAAATTGGAATCCGATTTTGGCAATAAATATAATGTTTTTTTGCTCAATTTTGCACACAACTTTCCTCATTACTTTTATTTGTTTCTATGTGTGGATCAGCAGAGATGCAGAAAAAGAAAATTACTTTTTTTGTTCTCCTTTTCCTATTTTCTTTTTCCTTGGCGGAATTCCGCGTGTGTGTTCCAAACTTTATTCATAATATCGGCGTTTATTTTATTTGGCACTTTTTATCAGTTGCTTGGTTATTTTAGCATTTTTTATTTGCTTTTTGGGCACGTTCTGTATTGACCCCGATGTTTACTAGGTTAATTATAACCATAAAGAAAGCTATTCAACTTTAGCTCAGAATGCAATTTCTGGCATTCTAATGTTTTTTCTTTTGTTCTCAGATTTGCGTGCAGGTAGTTAGTTCCTATCATTGAATAGACCGTGGATGTCATGGCGGAGGGGGCTAAAGAATACCATTGCAGGGCACAACCAAATATAATATTTCAATGAATTTATTGTGTTTTGCTTGAGATGTTTTGAAAGTGTCGCTATTCATTATAAAGAGAACTGAATAAATTGTTGGGTTTTATTTTTTAGTTTTTCATTCCACTAAAACTTTTCATTCGGAAATTGTGTTAGGCCTATTTTACTTTTGTGCAGAGAAGTAAAAAAAAAGTACATTGCATCAAAATGATGACTAGGATACGGAGCCCTGCAGAGGACTTTTTGCACATTTTTTTAAGAGATTAGATACACACACGTCCATCTTGCTGTTTTGAGCAGACGACAACGAGGCAAATGAGTGTCCTTATATGGTGTTACTAAAATTGCAAGAAATCGCCTCACAATCGCTAAATTAAAATACAGTAAAGCGCAAAATGCAATAAAAAGTATTGTTCTTTACGTGCTCGCTTTATATAATTTTTCAAAAGGTCCTTCTATTTTTAAACAAGGTTCAAAATAGTTCTTTTTTTTAACCCCATGTTAAATCCCATTGGCCCCAAAACCGTCCCACAAACATTTGAAAAACTCTCGTTAAAAACAATTTAGAACAATAACAAAATAATTAGCACATACTTTCATGTATTAGATTCACGATGTTTTCTTTTTTATAAATTTTCAAAAGGTCCTTCTATTTTTTAATAACGTTTAAAATAGTACATTTTTTAACTCCATGTTAAGTCCCATAGGAGCAAAACACCGTCCCACAAACGTTAGAAGAACTCTCATTAAAATGATTTAGAACAACCAAAAAAAATTGCACGTACTTACACGTGCTTATTGTCTTCACGATGATTCTTTTTTTGAAATTCTAAAAGGTCCTTCTATTTTTAAACAAAATTCAAAATCAAATTCAAATTCAAATTCAAATTCAAATTCAAAATTTAAAAACGACTTAGAACAATCACATAGAAATTAACACGTGCATTAATCTATTGCCTGTACGATGTTTTCTTTTTGTAAGCTTAGCACGTGGATATATTTTTCTATTAATTATGATGTGACTTGAAACCTGAAGAAAAAACGTTAAAAAACCGTTTTCAACCAAAAACAATCGCAGCGCCTACATTCGGAAAAATTTTGAACTAAATGCTGTATCTAGGCTCTTAATCTCGAGAAATCGATATGTCGACTTTTAATCTCAACATGTCAACTTTTTATAAAAATCGACATGTCAAATTTTAATCTCTTTTATTCGGCCATGTTAATTATGCCACGTTGCGCACACCATACTCTTAATAATTAAATTAAAGCTAGCGCGGGCCCCTCTTGTAGCATTGCAATAATTTAATTATTAAGAGTATGGTGTGCACAACATGGCATAATTAACATGGCCGAATAAAAAAGATTAAGAGGCTACATCACAAATTTACTTCGGAAAACCTCTGTAAAGAGCGCTAGCATCGTTTTTCTATTGACCCATAGACCCAATGTTTGAAAAAAATGTTAATTTTGAAAATACACACAACAATGGCGGCAATATGTTTATTTTTCATATTTAAAGTTGTCCAATATTAAGTTTTCAAAGTGCAATGTGCACCTTAAATATATCCTGATCGAGTGATAGAATGACAAAAAATTGGTAATTGCGGTTATATTTTTTAAAAACTATTTCCAAGTCGCGGAATTTCTAACTCTTATGTTAAACTCCACTGAGTACGCCCAAATAAGAAAAAAAAAAACATCCATTTAAAATGCTCGTAAAAATAACTAAAAGTAGTTTAAAAAAACATAATCAAACCACAGCGAAGCCCACACGTTGGCGCACGTGCTGAATTTTTTTCTGGCTTTTTAAAATTATTTTTTAGGAATTTCTACAAACATTTTAATGGATTTTTTTTTTTATTTGGGCATACTCAATGGAATTTGGAAATAAAACCGCACTTACCAATTTTTTGTCATTCTAATTACTGGATCAGCATATATTTAAGGTGCACATTCCACTTTGAAAACTTAATAATGGACAACTTTAAATATGAAAAATAAACATATTGCCTCAACTGTGTATTTTAAAAATTAACATTTTATCTTTACAATTCGGTCTATGGACTCAAAAGAAAAACAATGATGGCGCTCTTTGCAGAGATTTTTTAAAGCAATTTTGTGATGTAGCCTCTTAAAAGTCGACATGTCGAGATTAAAAAAAAAATCTTGCAAACGTTCTCTGCAGAGCTCCGTCCTAGGAAAGTAGTTTCCTTTCCATTAAAACTATTATGTATCAGAAGAATTGTGGCAAGGCCAAACATCTAACCCATGTTTCTAGTATAAACCAATATATATATATATATATATATATATATATATATATATATATATATATATATATATATATATATATATATATATATATAATTTTACAAACGTCACAGTAGGCTACCAGCCAGTAATAGTAAGCTTACAATACAGTACGGGGGGGGGGGGGGAAGAGAGGAGAGGGGGGGAGAGGAGAGGAGAGGAGGGGGGGGGGAGGAGAGGGGGGAGAGGAGAGGGGGAGAGGGGGCGGGAAGGAGGGTAGGAGGTCCTAATAGAAACACCCACTGATGATGCACGCAATGATGTTTTTTTAAAAAAAAATTGGCATCTCTCTACTTTGTATGGCAAAATAAATGAATAAAATTAGCTTTTCTTGCCAATTTCATACTTCTAGTGAATATAAATCAGTTTAGCCTGGTTTTTCTAAATGTAAAATACTGCCACCAAACTAATGTCCTAATCTGGTTTGTTATTTATTTCGAAACTAAACAGAGGAGTGGCACAATATTACATAAGCTTCAAGCATTTTCCATAATGCTAAACTACAAAAAGGAAATTTTATTGTGTACAGGATGATCCTTCTAGATGATGCACCAAGTGTGTCTTCTTTGTGTCTATGACATGAAAAAGCATAGGATGTAAACATGAGTGGCTATTTTTAGTTGTGGGTCTAGTAAAATGATATCCAAAGATGTTTTTTTTGTAAAGAAACAATTAAGAGGCTACATAGCAAAATTACTTTGAAAAAGCGCCGCAAAGAGCGCTAGCATCGTTTTTCAATGGAGTCCATAAAACCCAATATTAAAGAAAAAAATATTAATTTTTAAAATACACAGTCGCGGCAATATGTTTATTTTTCATATTTAAAGTTGTCCAATATTAAGTTTTCAAAGTGCCATGTGCACCTTAAATATATGCTAATGGAGTGATAGAATGACAAAAATTTGGTAAGTGCGGTTATGTTTTTAAAAACTATTTCAAATCGCGAATTTTTAACTTCAACGTTAAACTCCATTGAGTACGTCGAAATAAGAAAAAAAAATCCATTAAAATATTGGTAAAAAATACCTAAAAATAATTTTAAAAAAACAGAAAACAGTCAGCACGTGTGCCAACATGTGTTGGCTTCACTATTGTTTAATTAACTGTGATTATTTTAAATTAATTTTTTATGTATTTTATTTTTATGTATTTTATTTTTATGTATTTTTACGAGCACGTACTCAATTGAGTTTAACATTCATGAGTACGAAATTCGCGAATTTGAAATAATTTTTAAAAATAGTGAAACGATACGTCCAGGAGCGATCCTGGCTCGTTTAGTTATTTTTGGATCGTTTGTTTATTTTTAGAGTGGCCTGGAACTTTGTCAACCCTCTGTACTCACGTACAGAGGATTGACCCAGTTCCATCAGCTGATGACGATGCCAATATCCTGTCTTGGGTCTTGGGTCCCTTTTTCCTCCCAGTCCCACCCCTTAATACAAAGAGATCGACTTGATAAGCCTCAGCACCGGGTCTATGGGGTGAAAACTTTCTTTTGTAATTTTGTTGTGATTACGATGAATCACTTGTCTATATTTTAGTGACCACTGGTCAATCATGTTGATTGGCCAGTTTGGTTTTTAAGTTTGATTTTGCCCAATCAGAGAATACTGAGAAAGTGTTCTCAGTATCCTCTTTTTGGGTATAAAAGGCCGTGTATTTTTGTGTAAATTGAGCAGTCTTGAAAGCATTCTTTGGACACAGACATTATGCCCAAATTTGCCTAGAGATGATGAGATGTAAATAAACTGGAAATTATAGTTAAAAAGTTGTTGAAGTTATTTTTATCTTTTAAAAACAAAACGAAGGACTTCAACATTTTGTCATCTAGCACTGTCAACCCAGGTGTAAACCTGGCTCTCCAGTACTAGATGAGACTTCTGAAGACAGCACGATCAACCAGCTTTTTACGGGCGAAAGCCCGGGGAGTAGCAGACAACAAAAGATCCTTAAAACTGTAAAGGTTCTTGAAAGAGGAACTTGTGAGGAAACGTATGGGACTAATTTGTTCCCTTCCTCCCGAACCATAATAGAATTAGTGGCCTAGCCAACCACTTTCCGATCGCCCGAAAGAGCGCTACGATACTTTTTGATAATTCTATTAGACCCCTGAATGTGGTTCGTTACAAATTTGGTGGAGGCGCCGGGTAGTTGAATACCTTGTTACTCCATAAGCTACAAAGATCGTGTTGAAAAGCACGCGGCATAGAGAAAACATCGACGTCAGAAATGACCAGTCTACAGAAACTACTCAAGGACTTGAGGGATCTCGAGAGACTGAGGGAAGAAAGACGTCGAAAGAAGAAGACTGCCGTGTTGAAGAAGATTGTAAAGAGGCAACGTACTCAACTGGAGGAGGCCAAGGACGAAACTAATGTACTTCCACCGACTCCTGTTGCTGTCAAGCCTGAGGTACAGTCCAACGATGGAAGCAAGACGCCAGAACACGCCGCCATTGCCGACATCATTGGGAAACTGTCTAAAGAGAAACAAGATGAGTTGGTTCGTCAGATTATGGGCGACGAACGGAGCAGAGCGGGCTCAATCAACACTGAATTGGAATCGATTGAACCCGGGCGAAAGCCCGGTCCGGATGAAACTACCAAATGGACACCGGACCTGGGACCTACGCCATACTCTGAGAGAAATTCGTTACATCCTCTGCAGGGATTTTCGAAGTACGACGGTGATGACAACATCCTCCTCTACATAGAAGAATTTGAAGACATCGCTACGGCGCACGACTGGAACTCCCTGCAGAGATGCAGGCACTTTGCAGGGCTCTTGAGGAAGCGTGCAATCAAATGGCTCGCACACTTCCGCTCTGCTTATGAGGGACAAGAAATTACGTGGACGGCCATGAAGGAGGGAATCATTGCTGAATTCCTCCTGCCTGACCAGAAGGTCCGCATGAGTCGAGAATTGGTGGAAAGGCGTCAGCAAGACCATGAAACTTTCAGAGTCTATGCTGAAAAATACGCCGAGATGTATCGAAGAATTCATCCACATGACGATGAATCGTTGCTGATAGCTACGCTCCGAAAGAGTCTGCTACCAGCACTAAGAAAACATTTGTATGGAGCACCAAAAGATCATTACCATGAGTTTGTGCGCTTCAGTACTCAAACTGAAGGGGAACTGGTGGATGAGAGAGAGTTGGTTTACAAAACATCGGCTGGGACTACAACCAAAGCGGGCGTAAGCCAGCCGAATCAAGGAAGTCAACCAAAACAGCAGAGTCAACCTAGAACTTCAAGCGGACAAGACAAGATGTCGAACCCGCCTGAAAAGGCTGACCAGGAATCGAAACAGACAAATGAGCATCAAAACAAGCAGAGGGCTCCTTGGCGAAATCAATACCAAGGGCCGCTCACCTGTTACCGATGTGGGGAGGCGGGCCACATTGCACGTGCTTGCCCGAATCCCGGAAAACCAAGGACTGAACAAAGGAACGTTCCAACGGCAACATCGACCACTGTAAGCAGGATCGACGAACCGTTGGCAACGACGGCAACGAAGTTCTCAAATACTGTTGAGGTTTTTGAAACTCACGTCCTGCCGAATGGTATGAGAATGGTGCCTGTCGATATCAATGGAGTGACACACTATTTTCATGAGGAAAATCTAACAGAAGAGGCTTTAAACTGCTAAGGGCGCCACTCAGCCCCAAAGTAGTGACGCCCGAAGTAGTTGTGAATAAGGAAGAAGAAAACGATGTCATTTTGGAGAGACTTCAAGAGGTTCAGGCTGCTGATCAACAAGAGGAAATTTCTGAGCAACCAAGGGTTATGTGCATCAAGGTCCGACAGGGAGGAAACAAGGCAGAGTCCAAAGGTCTGTGTCAATGGAAACGACAGCTAGAGACGTCCGAAAAATCCACAGCCCTGTGCCAAGATGATCGACATACGGCGGAAGCAACGATACAAAGGAGTTGGGGCACAGCAGAACAAGAAGAATCAACAAGGCTGACATCTGGGAGAGTTGCAGTTGGAATCCGAAGTCAAACCATCCAAGGGGAAGGTCAACTAAAGAAACCACTGCAAAGTGGGAAAGCCAAGATGGATTTCGAGGTTAAACCCATGGTGAAGAAAATGCAGGTTGAAGCGAAATTTGGAGTAACTTCACCTGAAAAGGGTAACTTTGTGAGTGAAGGGTTTCAGACTATTTCTGGGAAAGGTCAGCAAACAGTGCCACTGCAAAGTGAGTTTACTATGACATCCAAAACGGATATCGTACCAAAACTCGGTAATGATCAGGTGATGGCGAAATTTGGAGTACCCATCCCTGTGGAAAATGATCAGGTGATGGCGAAATTTGGAGTACCCATCCCTGTGGAAAATGATCAGGTGATGGCGAAATTTGGAGTACCCATCCCTGTGGAACATGATCAGGTGATGGCGAAATTTGGAGTACCCATCCCTGTGGAGCAGGTGGCAGTGAAATCTGGAGTAACCACCCCTGTGAAAATTGGAAATGAGATGATGGTGAAATTTGGAGTAACCGCCATTGAGAAAAAAGAGTTTCAAGAAGAAACTGTGGATCTTCGAAGGAGAGGACTAATCTCAGTCAGGATTGACCGAAATAATCCTCATGAAGATGAGAGTAAAGAAGGCCTAGCTGAAATCACTGTCGACAAACAATCCAGTGAAATTTCGGAAGAAACTTCAGTGAAAAAGGAAAGAGAGAAAACACATGGGATGGCCAAAAATGTCTCTAAGAAAGAGACATCTACAGCTTCCCGTGTGCAAACACGTGTAGGACCTGCAATAGATGATAGAAAGCATCATTCAGGAGTGGGGAAAAAGAAATCCAGCGCTAAAACCATCTTAAAAGATGAATTAACGTCTGAATTGGATGTAGAAACGGCAAAAATTCAAATTTGCCGCTATACGGAGCGCCGCCTAGTGAGGAAAAAAGAGGAGAGAGAATTTTCTAAGAAGAAAAGCTCCTCCCACTTCCGGCCGGAAATTGAAAGTGAGAACCCCACAGGATCACGTGAGAAGACGACCGCCATTTTTGATGCCACTTCGAATCTTCATTCTGCGAAGAATAGACACGATCGTCGATTCTTTAAGAAAAAGAAAGTGACAACTTTTAATTTGGATCAATTCAAAAAGAGGATGGCCAAGTCTGCCGATAAAGGAGTATGCTGGAAGACCTGAACATCTTGACGACGGAGGCAGAACCAGGAGCCAGGGACCAACAGGGCCATCTGGAACCGGATCATTAGAAGAGGACCAGGACCGACAACGGATCGACGTGGACCAGTTCCAACCCACTCCGAAGAAACCGGAGGAACGGGATGCAGCGAGGAAGCGTATCATTTCATTTATTGATAAATATTTTTAATTTTCGTTTTCTTGAGGGTTAAAAAGGGTTTTTAACTTGGGTATTTTAGTCAAAATTGTGGTCAAAAAAGGGTTAATTTAATGAACAAAATTATTTCTCTTTTAAGCGTTTTTTTTTTATTATTTAGTCAGATCTGCCTTAAAGATTAAAGAGGGGGGGTTTTTCTTTTAAAATTGTTGTCTCTGTGGGCAGAGATGTGATAGCTAGGTCAAGCTTGGGAAAGGGGGGGTTGTGATTCCTTTTTAAATGTTTATTTTAAAGAAATTTTTATTTAACTCCTTGTTTTTATTTTGGGGAAGTTTTCGTTATTTTATGAAGAGTACTGAGATTAATTACAAATTTTGGGTGGAATATTCTAGTCGAATAAATTAAAATAGTAATTGAGTAAAACGGAAATTTGAGGGTTGGGGGTTTGTCATCCTGTTGTGATCAAATCGAATAATGAAAACCTGTGATTTTTATTGTGATATTTTATTTTCAAATTCGAAAATTTTTTATCGTTTTTTTTTGTATGCAAATTGTGATACAGTATTTTGTTTTTGGGTTTTGTAGACAACCTTTTTGCGGTGGCTTATCAAGGTCCCCTAAGTTATTTGACGTAAGTTCAGGGTGAACTTCCATCTTAGTTGGGGGGGGTGAAACGATACGTCCAGGAGCGATCCTGGCTCGTTTAGTTATTTTTGGATCGTTTGTTTATTTTTAGAGTGGCCTGGAACTTTGTCAACCCTCTGTACTCACGTACAGAGGATTGACCCAGTTCCATCAGCTGATGACGATGCCAATATCCTGTCTTGGGTCTTGGGTCCCTTTTTCCTCCCAGTCCCACCCCTTAATACAAAGAGATCGACTTGATAAGCCTCAGCACCGGGTCTATGGGGTGAAAACTTTCTTTTGTAATTTTGTTGTGATTACGATGAATCACTTGTCTATATTTTAGTGACCACTGGTCAATCATGTTGATTGGCCAGTTTGGTTTTTAAGTTTGATTTTGCCCAATCAGAGAATACTGAGAAAGTGTTCTCAGTATCCTCTTTTTGGGTATAAAAGGCCGTGTATTTTTGTGTAAATTGAGCAGTCTTGAAAGCATTCTTTGGACACAGACATTATGCCCAAATTTGCCTAGAGATGATGAGATGTAAATAAACTGGAAATTATAGTTAAAAAGTTGTTGAAGTTATTTTTATCTTTTAAAAACAAAACGAAGGACTTCAACATTTTGTCATCTAGCACTGTCAACCCAGGTGTAAACCTGGCTCTCCAGTACTAGATGAGACTTCTGAAGACAGCACGATCAACCAGCTTTTTACGGGCGAAAGCCCGGGGAGTAGCAGACAACAAAAGATCCTTAAAACTGTAAAGGTTCTTGAAAGAGGAACTTGTGAGGAAACGTATGGGACTAATTTGTTCCCTTCCTCCCGAACCATAATAGAATTAGTGGCCTAGCCAACCACTTTCCGATCGCCCGAAAGAGCGCTACGATACTTTTTGATAATTCTATTAGACCCCTGAATGTGGTTCGTTACAATAGAACCGCACTTACCAATTTTTTGTCATTCTATCACTCGTTCAGCATATATTTAAGGTGCACGTTGCACTTTGAAAACTTAATATTGGACAACTTTAAATATGAAAAATAAACATATTGCCACGACTGTTTATTTTAACAAGGGATTCAAGGAACCCTATATACCTCCATTGCTTTAATATATGCTTTCATATATCAAATAACCACCTTTTTTTTCATTGTTACATGTGTGTGCATGAGTATGCACATGTACACACGTGTGCACATGTGTACGCACATGTACACACGTGTGCACATGTGGACGCACATGTACACACGTGTGCACGTGTGTACGCAATTGTACACACGTGTGCGCGTGTGTACGCACATGTACACACGTGTGCTCGTGTGTACGCACATGTACACACGTGTGCTCATGTGTACGCACATGTACACATGTGTGCTCATGTGTACGCACATGTACACACTTGTGCGCATGTGTACGCACATGTACACACTTGTGCGCATGTGTACGCACATGTACACACTTGTGCGCATGTGTACGCACATGTACACACTTGTGCGCATGTGTACGCACATGTACACACTTGTGCGCATGTGTACGCACATGTACACACTTGTGCGCATGTGTACGCACATGTACACACTTGTGCGCATGTGTACGCACATGTACACTTGTTCGCATGTGTACGCACATGTACACTTGTTCGCATGTGTACGCACATGTACACACTTGTGCGCATGTGTACGCACATGTACACACTTGTGCGCATGTGTATGCACATGTAGAGACGTGCACACATGTGTATATAGATAAACACACATGTATGTATTCAAGTACATGACATAGTTACATGTGATGCACATGCATCATTCATTTGTAATAATATGGGTTTAAAATGAAAATACGTCACATGTATTCTAATATACAAAAATAATTACAGAACATAGAAAGGAACACCCCTCCTAAATAATAGAAAAGTCCCCCTTTCGAATGCTACAACTGGAAAGAGGAAGAATCTCGATTTTTTTTAAAAAAATTACGTTTTAAAAAAATCGAAATTTTATATATCAAATCGCTCTAAAATTTCAATTTTTTTCGAGTTTCATCGTCAGAATGTGTACATCATTTTAGGTCTGATGATATTTTATTGTAGGTAGCCCCGTTTTCGAGTTGTTCGACCCACTAAAAATTATGACCAAAAACTCAAAAGTTGTTTCTAAAAAATTCATACAAAAATAACCCCTGGGTAAACTTTTCTACTTTTTTGTCAGGAGCATCATATTGACCCACGGAATCAAATAAAAAATATTGCATGTCTTTATCTCATTCCGTTCTTGAGTTGTTCGAGGAACAAAATCGGGTTCCGGACACACACACACACACACAGCCACACAGACATCCTTTTTTGCCCCTTTTCTTGCATGATCCTATATACCTCCATTGCTCTAAAGAGCAATGGAGGTCAAAAATGAACATTTTTTCTTTAACATTGGGTCTATGAGCTCAATAGAAAAACGATGCTAGCGCTCTTTACAGTGATTTTTCGAAGTAATTTTGTGATGTAGCCTCTTAAGTTGAAATGTACATCTGGCCAACAATACAAGCAAATAGCGGCTTTAGTATTCTGTTTATTATACTATTTATTCTGAAGAGCGAGTTTTAAATGAGCACTGCAAAAAATAAAATACTGCTTTCCTATTGGCCAAATTCAAATTAACCAAAGCTATCGCCAAAGACCAATGATCGGTATCGCACCACGTTGTACCCACATTTTTTTAGTGGCTTGGAAACCTACGGTAGTCAACGGTTTTACTGAAACAAAATTAAATTCAAAATAAATGGAATAAGATAAACGACATTTAAATAGAAATAGAAGAATGATATATTAGGATCCCCATAGATTAAATCTACATATGAAAAATAAATTGTCACAGTTTTAGTTAACATTACCGGTACTAAAAAGTATTTTGCATTGCTAATCAACTTCGAACATGGTAATCATTAAGAGCTCCTTCTCACAAGAAGCTAGCAATTTAAAATGGAACACCACTGCCACATTAGTTTCACATGAAGAACAGCAAGCTTACGCTCCTATGTGGACATCCTTCCCAATTTAGATTCATTCAAGCAGAACATACCTCATCCTAACAGCATATTCAGTATTCAACTCAATATCCGACGACTTAAAACCACAAACGCATACTGAATACTCTCTCTACGCAATGGTGTTACTGATGTCAGTGACTTCAATTTGGATTTGATTTTATTGCATTTCTACATCACATTAAACTCTTAATACTTCAGTTGCAATTTTATTTGAAAAAAATGTATTAACTACAAAGTGGTATTTCACTTTTCGGAAATGCACGCCATTGGTTACGAAGAAATCTTGCTGAAATATATTCAGGAAGTACACAGGAGATTAATTCAGTGGTTCCAACTTAAACATTTGAATTTTTTTTTACAAAAACAGTGGAAACTATGGAGCGCTGTTGAGGACATGACATTTTTTATATCATCCGGACGACTTAGTATCTCATCCGGACGACTTAGTATTTTTGATGTGAACATGGCTTCATATTGTTTCACGTTTTCAAACATAAGAGTATTTAATGAAAATTTAAGTTGTTAGAAAAACATGGCTTGTAAAGTCACCAATTTGAGAAATTTATATCAAAATATATATCAATATATTTCAAAGTATATCAAAGTTGTGAGCTTTTGATGACGTCCTTATTATTTTTACCAACTTATTATGATTTCCATAGCACGTTTCTTCTCCTGATCTCACGGTGACCGCACAGAGGAGATTCGAACTATAGAAGTAGTCGGATGGTGATCGATTGTGATCATCCTTCTGCGTAGGGGTGTAATCTGTGCAGAAGAATGGTGACCATCGCTTCTGGCCGCCATTGATGTACATCTTCCTTTGTTGTTAGAAGATGTTGTAGCTCCTTCAGGATCTGTATGTCTCCTTGCCTTGTGGTGTCTCCGGCTTGTGTAGAGAAGGATTAGTTTCCAGACAAATAGACAACGCAGTTTCTCATTATAAACACTTTATTCATTCTTGTCCAGAAACATAAAGATTACAAGAATTAACGTTTGATATTAAATGTGCGTCCACGAGTCCATTATGTGATACGGATAAAGATCTATGTAGTACAAAGACAGGGAAAAAAAAGTGAACGATGAACAAAGAGGAACATGGTCTTTTTATACCTTGGACACGTGTACACCTACAAGGTGTAACGAGGTCCAAGTGACCATGGTCCTAAGAGTATCAATCTGCCACTTGAGCATGAGTCAGAGAGGGAGGGAGGGACAGCTATGAGTTGTTTACCCCTCAGGCTATGGTTTTGGCAGGATCACGAGTTACTGGGTGCTACAAAGTATATCAAAGTATACCAAAGTATATCAAGCTATATCAAAGTATATCAAAGTAGGCGAGGGCATGGATGTTTGTGTTGTCCTGTTTTAACTTGTATTGCCTATTGACTTGGCTTTGAAATTTGACTTGGATTTGAAAAACGACTTGTGGTTATAACATTGCTTTTGTATTGATTTGTACTGTATTGAGTTTGTAATGATGATTTGACTTGTGTTTGAAAAATGGTCTTTGTATTGAAATTGTCTCGCATGTCCCTGATATAACCTAGATGTTGATGGGGACATTAAGCAACAATTAAAAAAATGTCAAAGTATATCAAAATATATCAAAATACTAGTGGGGTAACCCGTCATAAATGACGGGAGCCAAATTCACAGGCAATTGTGCCCAGCATTAGAATTTCTTTTCCTCCGCCCTTTTATGACATCAGACCAAGTAACAAACCAATTAGAAATGGTTGACATTCATAAAAGGGCTGAGCAAAAGAAATTCTAATGCTGGGCACAATTGCCTGTGATAAACTGTAGTTTAATTTTGCTACTATTATCCCTTCCCCTTTTATATATTTGAAAGAGAAAATTAGTTTTTCATTTTCTCTGGTGTGTGCATGCGCGTCGTTTGTTCCTTTTTTACTCCTTTCATTTCAATTTCAGTCACCCCACCCACTTTTTCCCCCTCCATGTTTCTCTCTCTCCTCCCCCTCTACACTTTCCAACCTTTTTCCCCTCTCCAATTTAATATCATGGGGTTCTTGGATGGGAAGAGTTCAACAATAATCAACATATAGTTGACCGTGAGAAAAAAAAAGCTGTTCATTTATTCATTTAAATTTATATAAATTCCGATGTGCTTCAAGGTTTTTGTAGTGTTATATCCACTCTCACACACACACCTGGCTCAATATATATATAATATCAAAGTATATCAAAAATAGAACAGAACAAAGTGAGTATTAAAATGGTTGATATTAACGTGTATCTGGCCTGCATTTCGTATAATGGATAATTACATGAAATGGATGTCGCATCCTTTTCGTGTACAATCATCCATTACACCAAATGCATGTTTTATAGAGATTTTCTCGAATCTGAATCCGAATTCTAAAAGGTTCTCGAATTTCACGAATCTCGAATCTCTCGAATCCTTCATATAAGAATCCTATATTATTCATTAAAAAAATACAAATGGGTGTGATACATTTGCCCTAAAGACACTTGCCCTATAGGGACATTTGCCCTAAAAACACTTACCCTAAAACCATTTGCCCTAAAGAGACATTTAACCCTAAAACCATTTGCCCTAAAAGGACATTTAAACCTAAAACCATTTGCCCTAAAGGGACATTTGCCCTAAAACCACTTGCCCTAAAGGGACATTTGCCCTAAAACCACTTGCCCTAAAAGGACATTTGCCCTAATCAGTAGTGTAAATTCACGTCAGTTGACATTTTTTGTATGCTGCAGGCATGCAAAAACCTATTTAACATACTCTATTGTAACAACCCGACTGGGCCGTTACAATGACCCCGGCAAATTTCCCTAAACTTACCGTCGCTGACCTCCTTGGGACGAGTCGAAGCGCTGGCCAGCCCTCCTCTTGCACCCGTCCGTGCCACAGGTAACGACGGTTGGAGGTCCCTTCCCTCGCCGCCAGTCGACGGACGGAAGACCGCTGAACAGGACGATGAATCCACGGTAAATCCCCGATGGATCTTACCGTGGAACCGCGCGCGAATCTCCGGCCGACACGACGATAAACATGCCGGACACAGGACGGTCAAGTACCGGTGCACCCCACCGGTAAACCCCCACCCTCCTCGCGGTAACTTCCCCAGGTATTATTATGGATATAATAAATAAGAGACACGGACACAGTAGGTTGAGTGAAAATAAAGATATATATTTATTCACCAGAATAAATGAAAACACTCACGGAGATATGATGATTCTCCTGGCTAATCCAGCCAGGAGAAGAGGTCATTGACCTCCACACACAAAGCAAACAAAAGATGAATGATGAATTGAAGAGATCAGAGCACTTGCAACACATGCACAATCAAGGGTTTACTTTCCACTGCCCAGATATAATGGCCGCCGCCATATATATCACCCCCAGGCTGCTCCACCTGGGGGAGGACAGGGACCCTTGCTGGCCATTTTGTCGTCTGCTTGGCAACCAATTTGAGGTGCCTAGCAGACGACAATGGGAATTTAGTTTTACTCCACAAAGGAGCAAAACTGGGTCGTCACACTATGACAGAATTAAAAAAAAAACATTTCTTAAAACCCAACCACTGAAGCCATGTTTGAAATAGGTAAACAACCACATTTACGAGTATATCTTGCCACACAGATATTCGAAAGCACTTCAAATGATGTCATTCCGACACTAAATCTTGTGTCTCATCAACTTTGTCACCATTACATGAAAATTACACTACAACAGAACTATCATCTACAAATGAGGATGAGTTAACAGATGACGAAGACACACTGTTGCTGGTTATACCAGTTTCAAATGAACTGAACATTACAATTGATTTGCAGGTGTCTGGTAAATTTCATGTACTAGTCGATATCAACCATCCATTTTTACAAAATGTTCCACAGGAGGAAAAACCACCTGAAACAGTTGCAAGTGACCAGGAATTTTTACAAAATGCTGTGGAAATACAAGCACCAATTATAATCAATATCAATCATGATTCATGAATATGTCTTACATGGTATGATCACTGCATTTAGCCATGACAGCATTATACACCAAAATGTATCACTTCAATGTGTGCTTCAAGGTGGAACAATCGAAAGAGCAGAGGATTCTGGGGGAGTCACAAGAGATTTTCGAACTTCATTTTAGAAGACTTTTATGAAAAAGCCACCAAAGGTTGGAGTTCTAAAATTTCTGTCATTCGGTATGATTATAAAAAGTACACATGGGCATCAGTTGCCCAAATACTTGTACTTGGGTGGAATACAATTAGATACTTCCCAATAAAATTAGCAGCAACCATTTTTAACTACTGCATCTTTAATGATGATTATCATGAATTGGTTAAAACATTACTCAATATTGTACCAGAGCATAATATGATCATTTTGCAAAGTGCAATGCATAATGATTCTTGTGTTGATTATGATGACTTGTTAGATACTTTAGACGGTCACACAATAGTTACTGAGAAAAAAAAACATTTAACAATTCTAAAAGAGATTATAGATAGGCCCCCACAAAGAATTGATCCAAATTTCAGTTTACAAAAGAAGAGCTTGCAGGTCTTTATATAAACTTATAACCATCAGTGAAAAAGGTGTGCAACATGTTGAAGTTTCCTAGTAATATGTCTGTCATTGAAACAAAAATGTCTAGATATTTAAAATCTCATATTAGTGAGCTGAATTTCAACATGTTGGAACATTTTTTACATTTTTGCATTGGTCAGATGTGTTGCTCTGTGAAAAAATTGAGATCATGTTTGTGACAAATGATTTTCAACGGCACCCTGTGGCACATACATGTTCTGCAGTTCTATAACAACCACATAACTATCACTCATTTTCTGACTTGCATTCTGACTTTAATGCCATGCCTTGTAGTGGAAAATGGATTACGAACCTTGTTTAAATTGACTGGTTGAATAGACTCGAGGAACAACCACTTGCTCAATTGAAACGATAAGTCCAGGAGCGATCCTGGCTTGTTTTTTTGTGGAGTGGCACAGAACTTTGTCATCCCTCTGTACAGTTGTCCATAAGGTTGACCTAGTTCTGCACAGCTAATTTCTCCTTTTAAACACACCTTGCTGGGGCCTGGGCTCTTTCCTCCCAGTCCCACCCCTTAACATAAAGAGATCTTCCTGATAAATGGCAAAACTAAGTCATTGGGGTTGCATTTTTCTTTTGTATCTCGTTTTTTTAATAGAAAATGAGCCATTTAATATTTTTGCTGACCACTGGTCAATCAATCTGATTGATCTAATTGGTTTAGATTTCTGTAAGTGACCAATTAGAGGATTTTGACAAAGTTTTTTTCAGAATCCTCTTTTTGGGTATATAAGTCTGTGTTTAAATGTACAGAGCAGCGTTTTTTGGAAATAGAAATAAACTGTTACCATGTGCAAAAAGTTGCTGAAATCTTATTTTATATTTTCTAAGTTGGACAAGGAACTTTAACATTTTCTCATTTAGGGCAACCAATCCAGGTGCACACCAAGGTACAAAACACTAAATGAAACCAGGGAACTGAGGGAAGGCTACACGATCTACCAGTTTTTAATCAGGTGCAAGTGTGGGGAGTAACAGACAGTGAAAAGATCCTTTTAGCTGTACAAGTTCTTAAAAGAGACACTTGTGAGGAAACGAAAATAATTAGTTTGTTCCCTTCATCCCAAACCAAAGTAGAATAAGTGGTCTAGCCAACCACTTTTGGTCGGCCCAAAAGAGCAAACTTAAGTGGTTCATTATACTATCATGCTTAATTTATGCTATTCCTGGTTGTTTTAATTTTTTTATAGTTAATTTCATTGGGAAACATACATTCCTTTGTGTTTCTTTAACTGCCATGTTATTCTCACATGATTTATTAGACTTCAGTGATTTATAGATAATATACCTTGTTTAGTTTAATTAATTATGTAGTTATGTGTAAGCATTGGAAATCACAACTGCAGTAGTTGCACACATAAAACAACACAAAGCTTAGCATTGAAAGCCAGAGAAAGTGAACATTCAGCCTAACATTCAGGTCTGGTTCAACCAATGAAGCATACTGAAAAATAAAATAATAAAATGCATGTAGGCAGGCGCGTATTAAAAAAAAAATGAAGACGTTTTTCTAAAAAGCCATTTCAGTGTGTGTAAAAGTTTTTATAGGCTTTTAATTTTAACAGGGACTTGCTAAACATAAAACACTCAAATTTGTACCTCATCAATTTTGATGCAAATGGTTGGCTAAGTTTGAACTGCAGCAGCACCCAGTTAGGAGCTAATATTATTGCAAGAAACTCACACATGGTGCCAACATTTGTTTTATGCTTTTTTTTTTCTTCTTCTTTTTCATCAGATTGTTACTAGGAAGTTGGAAGCATGAAAAGTGCAATTGGCTGCCAAGTAGCCAACAATAACTCATATTATTTTAGGGTTTTTTTCTTCTCTCTTTCTTTCTTTCTCCTGTCATTTGATCCATCCAATCAATAAATGAAATGGCAAACTGTATGTCTATAGATAGATGTATATTCCTATTAAAGATAACCAAAAAAATAAACAAAAAAAATAAAGTATCTTTCAGCTTTCTAGTAATGAAATATGTGAGAAGATTGAAGAAACTTTATTATAGAATGGAGAAGAAGAGAGAGAGAAGAAAGAAAAAAAAAGTAAACAAAGACATTAATAAATTGATAACAGATAGAAAGATCTGGGTTCTGCAATGGCATTCAGCCCGAAAAAAATAATAAATAAATAAGCTAAGATTCTGTCACAATGATGTGAAATCAACACAGCCCCCGCCCCCCAACTTTGTCCATTTTAATTCCAATACAATTTAGAATATTCACTTAAACTTGTTGAGAAACTATTTTATGTAAAATAACAAATTATTAACACACTAGTGGGGTAACCCGTCATAAATGACGGGAGCAAAATTCACAAGCAATTGTGCCCAGCATTAGAATTTCTTTTCCAGTAACAAACCAATTAGAAATTGATGACGTTCACAAAAGGGCGAAGCAAAAGAAGTTCTAATGCTGGGCACAATTGCCTGTGATAAACTGTAGTTTAATTTTGCTACTATTATCCCCTCCCCTTTTTTATATTTGAAAGAGAAAATGAGTTTTTCATTTTCTCTGGTGTGCGCATGCACGTCGTTTGTTCCTTTTTTACTCCTTTCATTTCAATTTCAGTCACCCCTCCACGTTTCTCTCTCTCCCCTCTACACTTTCCAACCTTTTTCCCCCTCTCCAATTTAATATCATGAGATTCTTGGATGGGAAGAGTGCAACATATAGTTGACCTTGAGAAAAAAAGCGGTGCATTTATTTATTTAAATTTATATAAATTCTTACGTGCTTCAAGGTTTTTGTCCTTGTTTGTACAACGTTAATCACACACACAGAGATTATATGTATATATATATATTGTGACGGACCTTTTTCCACTAGTAGAATCTGCTCTTTTAGGTTGATACGAGCGAGTTTTCACTCGTATGGATAGTGAGTGGCTAGGTCACTAATTCTACTGGCCCGGGAGGACTAGACCAATATAACGTCTATTTTGTGTCCTCACTAGTCTCTGGCAAAAGACTTCACAGTCTTGAGGATCTTTAATCTCTGTATCTCTCGGATTTTCGTCCGTAAATCTGCCCTAAGAATCGTGCAAAATATACTCACTCTCTTGTGTTGCAGGTTTGCACCTGTTGGGTCATCGAAGTATCCAAAAAGGTGAAGAGCTGCAATGATGAAATGCACAACCGTGGAATTTTAGTCAAAAACAATTAAACACCACTGTTTAAGTAAAATATAAAATCGTTGTTTATTTCGTAGATAAAACATTAAACGAATCGAACTGGTTTAAGCACACAACACATAGAAATAATAACATTCAAAATAATATCTAAAAACCTAGCCAGAATTGGGCATAGGTTCGTTATTTAAGAACTAACTAACTTACATACAAAAACACGGCCTTTTATACCCAAAAAGAGGATACTGAGAACACTTTCTCAGTAGCCCCTGATTGGGCAAAAACAAAAGTAAAAACCAAACTGGCCAATCAAAAACGATTGACCAGTGGTCACCAAAATATTAGAGACGTCACCCTTTTAATTAAAAGGGGGAAAAACGAAAACAACTTCGAATTAAAATGATAAGAATCCACTCATGTGGAAAGATAATACAATGGTAAAGAGGGGAGAACGATAAGGTCAAGCTAAAAATAGAATCTGGGTCAATCGGTACCTATTAGTACCGAGTGGCCCAGAAGCTACAAAATACATGGTGTCTACAAAATTAAAGAAACCCAAAACAAAACGGCGCTAAATTAAAAAAATAGCGGAGGCCCCAAAACGTCTCAATATATATATATATATATATATATATATATATATATATATATATATAAGAATGAAAGTCCGTCTTCGACGGGTGTGATTGTCTTACATAATATCTCAGATTGAGAACATTTTGCAATATACAACATTTCGAGTAAATACTTTGCTTGATCCTGATATAAGCCTGCATTGTGCTGAAAAAATTAATACACAATAACTCCAGCCAGGACTTGGAACCAATAAAGGACCTCTTACTTCTCTGCCAGAGACATAACCAAATTTGCTACCAATGTAAATTATGAGATCAAATTTGACCTTTACCACAACCCAAGTGGAAAAAAAGTGTGATGCCATAAAACAAGCTTTTCTGGCTACCAACTTTATATGTTCAGGGACTATGGTGAAATTTGATGATTTTTCTAATGTAACCTACTAAGAAGCCCATCTAAAGATGTGTATACTGGTTAATATTCATGATTCTAGAGTATTTACTTTGCGAGAACATTCGTGCACAATGAGAGAGAGTGAAGGAGAGATAGAGAGAGAGAGAGAGTCAGCCCTTAGCAAATTATGATATTAGATAGAAGAAAGATAGATAGAAGATTTCTTTAAATTGAGAAAATAATGTCAAATTTTGACTCGAGCATATTAAATAAATGTTGATATCTCTGGTTTCATGAAAGTTATATACTTGATGATACCGGTCTTGTTAAAAGTTTTCTGAATATAACTGATGAAAATGAGATGAAATGAGACACATATCACGCATATCGTAATTGAAAATCACTTTCGGTCATAGAAGTTTGACAGCTGATTTTGGAACTCCAATTACTCTGTCATTCAGGAGAAAAATTAAGAGAAACTAAAATGTGTTTTAAAAACTAGATGGGTAGCTCAGTCGCTTAAAGATATGTTTACATGCTGATACCTTTCAAAATAATTTTCATTTTAAACTCTTTTATTACAATTTCCATTGTCCACATTCAAATTATCAGCATGTAGCACCCCAAAAGAACATTCAAAACTATGCTGTTTGAGAAAGATGACAGCTAAATAAGCACCAAATTAACGAAAATGCCAAACTGAATAATTACAACATTTTTGTCACAAGAATGCTGGCAGAGGATGCATTATCATCCCTACTTTCCCATCACTTCTCCCAATTCCCTTGAGGTCAAGGTTGCCTCAAGGGCTAGTTGTTGTTTACATATTTAACTTGTGTTTGGGTGAACCGCTACCCCTAGAGTGTGGCCATTTGGTCCTGGTTGCACCACCTACAGTAGGTATACAAGCGTATACAGGCATCGTAATTCCATCTCCAAATTCCATCCAACATTTATCTTTGTATCTTGTTCCTTTGCGAAAACAAAGGAAACAGGAGGTAGGAGCCGAAAACAAACCCCAATTCAGTACGGAACAAATTGATGGTAGCCATCTTTGAGACAATTTCCAAGAAATCGACACCATCTCCTTCTTTAACTGAAATAAAGGCATCGACCTCCCAACAAACCAAACAAGGGCGTGGAACTTCCACAATGCGGTTTTCAGAAGGAACCCATTTGGTACTCGGACCCTCACAGTGTGAATGCGATGCCTGATCATCTATGGTGGGCCAGAAATCTTTAACTAACTGCCCCCAGTGCCCTCCATGCTCTCAGTGTCCCCGACTCCCCAAGCACTGCAATGTTCTCTAATACTGCAAACTGCCCAACCAATTATCATCACTGCAATCACAATAATCACTAATAGTAAAAAGCAGTCAAAATAATGAAATGGTACATGTTATGATACGATGTGACATTGTTTGCTGTTGTTGTTGGATTGAGTACCAACGAGAAGATAAAAAAATGTGACGATTTAACAGAGGAGAAGAGTCTCCAAATTTTATCTGAAATATTTCCATGGTTGATGATTGTCAGTGCTGATCTTTGAGAAACCATAACTTGAAAAACCACTGTATGTAGTTTGTCTAAAATGACTTGGAGAATCAGTCTGCAAAGTCTGTCCAACTAAACTTGAACAATTACTTTGTACAGTCTGACTAATGACTGCATAAAACCTTCATGAAATTCAGGATTTTCCAAAAGCTGTGTTACAAAATCTGTAATGTTTGGTGAAAGTGTTTTCATCATGACAAGAATCTGGAGCAGTAATTAAAACATGTCTATTCAGTAAAAAAAACGCATTAAGGTCTGGTTTGCCTATAGGCTCTGAGATGAATTTCATAACAATATTATTTCAAAGGCCATTTACAGTATTTATACTAATACTAACTTACACTGTATAATAGAAATGAAAATGTGATTTTGGAATTGCCTGTACTCAGTTAGGTGGCTCGCCAACAAGCCCAATTAAGGAGGGTGGACTCGTGTGCAGCAACAACAGTAGCACGAGTAATGCAAGCCAAGGGTTCGTCTGGCTCTGCTTAGTGTCTGTACATTAAAGAGGTGCTCGTCAAGACCTGCAAGTCATTGGGCGGGGACAAGCACAGTTTAGTTAACTCACTGTACTCCTGGCGTTTCTCCCAACAACGAGTGCAGAATATTAAAACTTGCACTGGTAATCAAAACTTTGTCATTGCTCAATGGATACGCACGAGTCAAAGCCTGTCAACTAACTAAACTCTCAACTTTAAGTTGACACGAGCACGAGCCTGACAAGTCAACAAAGACAAAAACCCGAGCACGAGTAGTCTAAACACACCCTTAAGCTTAAACTTCATTCACGCGACGTCGAGCGACCTACCTTGAGTGAGCGTCAGTGCACATGCGCAAATATTAGCGACTTAATTGTCAAGGCGTCTTGACTTGCTACTCAGTCGCCAAGCTTTTGTTCAAACAGAATCTTCAGGTCGCAAATATTTCAAGTCGCTACCCAACAACCAATCAGAGACCAGATTTTTGTGTATACGGCTTCTTCGATGACATTTTTTATGACATCACACACCATGAAGACACGCCCAAAACGTTTGTAGGTGCAGCACATATGTAGCGTGTGCCAGCGACTAGTCACTAGTTGCTAGTAGCAGACGCTACGCTCAAGGTAGCAGGTATGAAGTTCCAGCTTTAGCCATTATGGTGACATGCTACTCTCTCTCTCTTTCTGTCTCTCTGCCTCTCTCTCTCTCTCTCTCTTTTTTTTTCTGTCTCTATGTGTCTCTCTGTTTTTCTTTGAGGGAGCACTATCCATTTTAGGGTAGCGCGCGCCCTCTGCGCCTCCCACCCTGGATCCGCGGCATCCGCCATTGGCGAGAAGGAGTGGATAAAGATGAGAAAAGGTTATGAAAAGGGTGAATGCGGTATAAGGAGACCTCAAGTTTCAACCCAAACTGGATTTTCAATATAAAATACCAAGTAGTCAAATAGTTTCAGGCATTAGTTATATACACACACACTGTATTTAACATAGAACCTCAGTAAACAAACAAAATTAGCATAAAAGTAATCTTTGCTTTTCATCTTCATAAAATGTTAAAAAAAATTGCAATTCATTTTTATGCTACAACATAGTGATTTTTTTTCTTAATAATTAATTAACTTTATAGCCCTAAAGCCTGCAAGCAATGAAATATTTTATTTTTTGATCTTCTTTTTACGACACTACCGCGCTGAAGATGAATTTTTTAATTTTAATTTATATTACGCCTTTACATTGCAAGCATCTAATTAATTTATTATCTAGCTATAAATTGAAAACAAAGAACTAATGAAATCGATACCCTACTGTAGTCTTTTAACTTAACAAAAAGAAATGTATAGCAAAATTAATTATTATTCACATTATTAGCAACAGATATTATTAGTAACAGAAAAAAAAAATTAATCGAAAAATCCCCTTTAATAAATGGTGTTTGAAAGAATTCAAAGTAATAATTGTGTTTGTAATTGTAACAAGAAAAATAAACATGTTTTTTGTGATACTCGTTTTTACGAAAAAACACCGAAGAATTAAAAAAGAAAACAAAACAAAATCTAGTCTAATCTCTTCTTGTCTTGTTGGTGTAGTGGTTAGTGTCTCGGCCCATGGTAATGTTGGTCATGGGTTCAATCCCTTGCAGTGGGAATTATTTTCAAATATTTCAGAAGATGGTGGGGACATCATCATCATCATCATTTCCTGTGCCTTATCCCACAAGCAGCAGGGTCGGCCTTGCTGGTTCTAACTCTCCACTCGTTCCGATTTTGCACCAAGCCACCAGTGACCCCACATGCCACCATATCCCGTTTTACTACCACGTCCCAGGTTTGCTTGGGTCTTCCTCTACCCCATTTTATTCCCAGGTCTAAGTTCATTGCCTGCCTCAGCAGCCCATCTTCTCCGCTCCTGAGGACATGCCCAAACCACCGCAGCCTATTTTCCTGCATCTTTTCTACTATATTTGTTACCCCTACACTACCCCTAATAAAATCATTTCTGATCCTATCCCTTCTGGTCACCCCACTCATAAACCTTAGCATTCTCATCTCAGCTACCTGCATTCTATCCTCGTGCACCTTCTTGATTGCCCAACATTCTGACCCATACAACATAGCTGGTCTGACTACTATCTTATAAAACTTTCCCTTCAATTTTATAGGTAACTTCCTGTCACATAAAACCCCACTAGCCTGCCTCCAGAAGATGGTGGGGACAAACAAACAAATTATCATGTTAAATAAAAGCGAGTAAAAAATGTGTTTGTAAAGCCTCGTTTTCACGGCGATGGTTCTATCGTGAGAGTAGCTGTCATGAAAGTTGTGATAGTGAGACGTTTTGGCCCTCCGCTTTACTTCCGTTTTAGAGCTCTTTCGTTTTTTGGGGTTTTTTTAGCATCACACTATTTTGTGTGGCTTCTGGGCCACTCGGTACTTCTGGTACCAAGTGACCCAGATTCTATATTTGATATTTGATCTTGACCTTTTCATTTCCCCCTCGTTTTTGCTTCCACATGAGTGGACTTATTAATTTTTAATTGTTTTGTTTTCGTTTTCTCTGTTATCACCTATGTGTGATAACAGAGGATGAGTCAGGGATTTTGGCCAAAGAGACCAATCCGTTGATTGGTCTATTTGGGCCAAAAAGTTAAATTAACCAATAGAAAGTTTGTGCCCTGAGAATCCGACTTCTGGGTTCTCAGGGTATATAAAGAGTTGTATTTTTCAATTCGAGAGCGATTTTTCAAAAGACCGAACTTATGCCTAATTTTGGCTAGGTTCTTTGATTTTAATTTCTCAAAAGTTACTATTTTTATGTGTTGTGTTTTTGATATCAAGTTTTCCATTTCGTTTCACAATCTTTTTCACGAAATAAACGTCTACTTTACATTTAAACTTAAACAGTGGTGTTTAATTATTTATAACTTAAATTCCACGGTTGTGCATTTCATCATTACATTGCAGCTCTTCACCCTTTTGGATACGTCAAGGCTCCAACCAGGTGCAAACCTGCAACGCAAGATTGTAAGTATATTTCACACTATTTTCGGGGCAAATTTACGGACGCAAGTCCGAGAGATACAGAGACTAAAGATCCTAAAGACTGTGAAAGTCTTTAGCCAGAGACTAGTGAGGACACAAAATAGACGTTATATTGGTCTAGTCCTCCCGGGCCAGTAGAATTAGTGACCTAGCCACTCACTATCAATACGAGTGCAAACTCGCTCGTATTAATTTAAAAGAGCAGATTCTACTAGTGGAAAAAGGTCCGTCACAATAGATATCGTTCATATTGTTCATAGATATTGTTGAGTCAACATTAGTGTTGCCTCTTTCTCCAGAACCCAAATTTTCCTACGAAGTGGATATTTTCTTACATGCGGTCACACAACAACTACTACTATCGCGACAGTACTATCAACTATCTAGTGACTATATAGTTGATAGTACTGTCGCGATAGTAGTAGTTTTTGTGTGACGAACGAGATAGTGTGATAGTGCTATCGCGATAGTGACTATCATGTGGTTTTCACGATGATAGTTCTCGCAATAGTTGCTGTCATGACAGCAACTATCGTGACACCTATCATCGTGAAAACGGGGCTTAACTTAATGATAAAATTGGCATTAAAAAACTTTAAAGATAATTGACTGGAAACATTTTAGAGCATTTTAATGGATGTTTTTCGCTTAAGAGCACGTACTCAATGGAGGTTAACATAAGAGTTAGATATTCGCGATTTTGAAATAGTTTTTAAAAATACAACCGCACTTAACAATTTTTTGTCATTCTAGCACTCGTTCAGGATATATTTAAGGTGCACATTGCAATTTGGTAAACTTAATATTGGACAACTTTAAATATGAAAAAATAAACATATTGCCACGACTGTGTATTTTAAAAATTAACATTTTTCTTTAACATGAAAAAAGATAGAAAAAAGATGCTAGCGCTCTTTGCGGAGATTTTTCGAAGTAATTTGGTGTAGGCGCATGATAATAAATAGATATACTGTCTAGATATCAACTGTGTTTAGGTAGTCGCTATACTGCTCAACACTTTGTTTCCAAGGATGTACCAGGCTTTAGGGCGCTATGATAAACAGGCAGCAATAGTAAGCTTAGAACAATAAAAAGGAAGAGAAAAAAATCACATTTTTTAAAAGTCCACTGCGGAATAACATAATGGAATTCCTAAATACCCAATGTACAGATACAATTCATGAAAGTATTGATGTAAACGTGTATTTTTTTTTTCTGCAAAGATATTACCAAAATAAAATCCTCCTTTTATGAATAGCTCTTGAAGCGTAAAGATGTTTCTCATAAAATACTTCACATACACAATCCGCAGACAAATAAAAAATAGATTGGATAGGCTAAAATATTGGAAATAAAATATCAAAAGTTTTTCTAGTTGTATGACCTAGTTGGCAAGGACAAACCGCAGCTCGCGAGCAAGTGTGAGATTCTTGTGTAGTTTTAGAAGTGTCGCATATGCTCTGGTCAAGTATACCTAGCATAATAACTGACAGCTTAAGGGGAAATGACGTGAATGGAGTTATAATAACCCTGTTATTATTTACCACAAGAATGCACCCCTCTTATCACCTCACTAATCCACTGACCAGAGAATTTGCATACTCCACCGAAAGACACTAAACCCTATGAAAAAATGAAAATTAAGAGCCTATATACAGCGTTTAGTTCAAAATTTCTCCTAATGTAGGCGCTACGATCGTTTTTGATTGAAAAACGGTTTTTTAACGTTTTTTCTCCAGGTTTTAAGTCACATAATAATTAACAGAAAAATTATTTCACGTGCTAAGCTTATAAAAAGAAAACATCGTGAAGCCAATTGATTAACGCAAGTGCTAATTTTTATGTGATTGTTTTAAGTCGTTTTTAACGGGAGTTCTTCAAATATTTGTGGGATGGTTTTTTGGTCCTAGGGGATTTAACACGGAGTTAAAAAAACGTACGATTTTGAACCTTGTTTAAAAATAGAAGGACCTTTCAGAATTTAGAAAAAAAGAATCACCGTGAAGGCAATAAACATGTGTAAGTACGTGCTAATTTTTTTTGGTTGTTCTAAATCATTTTAATGAGAGTTCTTCTAACGTTTGTGGGACGGTGTTTTGCTTCTATAAGACTTAACATGGAGTTAAAAAATGTACGATTTTAAACGTTATTAAAAAATAGAAGGACCTTTTGAAAATTTATAAAAAGAAACCCAAGTAGCACATTTCGTATACCCAACGTTGGCCCAACGTATTGTTGCATTGGCAATTGGTTGGCATTTGCAATCAACGTTGGCCCAATGTCGAACCAACTGTGGTTGGCCAACGGTGTGATTGCCAACGTTGGCCCGACGTCTTAAAGCATACCATTGGCCAACCACAGTTGTTTCAACATTGGGCCAATGCTGTTTTTCCAACGTTGAGCTAATGCTGTATTCCCAACATTGGCACGGTGTTGGAAAGCATACTGTTGGCCAACCTCCTTAGAAATAAAAATGAATTAATTAAAAATAGAAAGGAATTTATTAGAAATAAAAATGAATTAATCTCCCCTCTACACTTTCCAACCTTTCCAATTTAATATCATGGGGTTCTTGGATGGGAACGGTGCAACATATAGTTGACCTTTATTTTATTTCTAATTAGTTATTGATATGCTAATATTATATTAATACTAATATATCAATAAATAATTGATAATTTTCTAAAATGGAATGGAATTTCTATTTCTAACAAAGAAAGGGACAGTTCGTAAGTTTTTATAAAGCCTAATTTAGCAAGCTGCAAACAAGATGCCATTGCGGCCTAGTGGGTAAGTGACTGGATTTGTACATTGGTGGGCATGAAGGACACACGATCAAATCCCTGCTGGGTCTGGTAAGTACTAATTAGCATTTAAAGTGTTGAAAAGTGTGTCACTGGTTTGGTATGTATAAGGGCAGCTTGAACAATTAAGATACTTAGTTTTAATTTTTTAGTTTTTAATTAATACTCTTAAAAATAATGACTAATGACATTGAAAACAACTTTTAACCAACGTTATGCCAACGTTTGGCTATCATGGACAAGCCCAACGTTGGACCAACTTTCTCAAACAATGTTGGACCAACAGTACACCAACAAATGAGCAACGTTGGCCCAACTAATTTGTGCTACTTGGGAAACATCGTGAAGCCAATACAATACATGAAAGTATGTGCTAATTACTTTGTTATTGTTCTAAATCGTTTTTACGAGTTTTTTGAAATGTTTGTGGGGCGGTTTTTGATCCAATTGGATTTAACATGGGGTTAAAAAAGCGAACAATTTTGAACCTTTTTAAAATAGAAGGACCTTTTGAAAAATTACACTGGTCAACACTATTTTTGCTGACTTATATCCGAGACTTGTTTCTGACTAATTTTGGGGTTCTGAACTCAGATATCACACATTGGTTTTTGCCCATCACGTCAAGTTTTTACACTATGCCATACCTCCATTTGGATCAATCTCCATATAAAAGTACACGATTACAATGTTTTTCGTGGTGATGGCACATTCTTCCATCATGGATAAGTTTTTGTATGTAGGCCCTTTTTGGAGTGTTTAAATTCAGTTTTTTAACACTCCACCAGTAGTCTGCCATCATGTGGGTATCCCACCTTCCTTGGTATCGCTCCTCCATAGCTTTTATATCATAATGGAACCTTTTGCCTTGCTCATCACTTATATAACCCAGATTTTCAGGAAATGTATCAAGATGACTGTTGAGAAAATGAACCTTTATTCTCATGTTGCAACCCATGCTTCAAATCAGGGCTTGCACACTTTACGTGGAGTCCAAGACTTGTCCTGGTCTCCAAGTCTCACTTGAAAGTAAGCCACCTGCACCTTCTTCACAAAATTGCTAAAACTCATCCTTTGACTGGGTACAATGAAGCTTCCACATACATAACAAAATGTATCTAGACTATTCAAACACTTTCTTCTAGCAGCAGCCATTGCCTAAGTTACAATAACAACAGTTGATGAACAAAAACCTGAAAAATAAAACATGCCATAGAATAAAAACGGGACGTGCTATGTAAAAACTGATTTTATTTTTGAAATCAGCACCCCAAAAAGTGTCAGATCTTAGTCAGCAGAAAAAAAGTGAAAAATTGTTGGCCAGTGTTATTTAAATCGAGCACGTAAAGAACAATACTTTTTATTGCATTTTGCGCTTCACTGTATATTAATTGAGCGATTGTGAGGGAATTTCTTGCAATTTTAGTAACATGTGACCATATAAGAACACTCATTTGTCTCGTTGTCGTCTGCTCAAAACAACAAGATAGACATGTATCTATAGGTTCTTAAAACTAAGTCATTAATATAACTTAACAAATTAAAAATCAATTGACTTCATGTAAATGAACATTTTCAGACAGAAACGCCATCAAACAGACAGACATTGACAACAACAAAAAACAAAAGTCTACCCCTCTACTCATATGCTATTCAAATACATATTGATATTTGAATTATACCACCTGCCACGTGGCTCTCGAGCTGATTGGAAGGTTATATTGAGTTGAATATGAGTAGGAAATACATGTATTCGAATTAGGAATTATGGAAATGTGAGGTGACAACATTCACAACTTTGTTTTTTTAGGTTTAAAATCGCGTTGCATGCTGAATTATGGGAAGTCATTTCATAGTATACAGGATCCTGCAGGAAAAGAGGGCAATAAAGGATGTCCGTATGTCTGTATGTCTGGATCCCTGAGTTCGTAGGCCGAACAACTTAAGAACGGAATGAGATTAAGACATGCAGTATTTTTTTATTCCAACCTCTTTGGTCTTGACAATATTTAAACAAAAAATTCCTGGAGGTAATGGTCTATTTAAAACAAATTCAATTCAATTCAACTCAACTCAGTACACGTGCAATCAGCTCAAAAGCCATGTGGCAAGGGGGGGGGGTTGCTACCGATCACAAATGATTGTCATTCAGGTAAAACAAGACATCATTGTCAAATTGAAATCGTCCTAACAAATAACTTTCAACTGGAAGAGAATTCCATTGTCTAAAAACATTCTAAGAAAAAGACCAAAAATATGCATCAGTTCTAGCCATTAATTATTTTAAAGTCTTTGAATGCCCGTGTCTTCCCTTACGAGGATGCACTGTATATTTAATAAATCATTAAGTACATTAGGGCAATATTATCATCTGCCAGTAAACGTCCGAAAAGGGCAAGACTATGGGTCATTTCTTCGGAGATTTCGAGGATGTACTGTATATTTAATAAATCATTAAGTACATTAGGGCAATATTATCATCTGCCAGTAAACGTCCGAAAAGGGCAAGACTATGGGTCATTTCTTCGGCATGCTAATGATTCCCATTTTAGTTCCTGAAGCATAAAAGATACACTGTCAGTATACACGTATATTCCTTTCATAAATCTTGCAGCGCTATAACATTTTACCATTTTGTGTTGTGCATGTAAAATGTAATATGTATCATTGATTCATTGGCGTAGCCAAGAACTTTGTTTACAGTTGATAATTTTTTTCTCTATCTTTTTTTTCTTTCTCTTTTTCTCTTAATCTGTATCTTCAGAACTCATTTTCTGTCCCGCCATCATGATAGATGCTCAACTAAGCGACTTTTAAACTAGTCGCCCACTATGGCGCACAGCACTGTGCCGCCCGGAACCGCCATGTGGAACATTCCATCCGAGACTCCGCCCATATAGATTTGCCAGCCAGCACAACTCTGTCACTTATTGAAGACAACTTAAACGCTTACGCTTCACAACACAAATGAACTCGTGTTGTTGTTTACAATGAGGTACCCCCACAAACAGGCGCGCCACTGTGTGCTGTTTCTTTTGCTGTGGCAAGAAGACATAGTTCTTCTCAGTTCTCTTCGAGACTTCTGGCATAGAAGTTATGCAAGCCAGTTTTGTATGTCGCAGCATGCTGCCTTGTAGCGGACGTTGTACCATTTGATTTGATATGATGCATACAATGGAAGCCCTTCTGGATGGGCCGGCACTGTGCGTCATAGTGGGCAACTAGGTTTATTCTGAAGAAGGAATTTTGAACCACCCCCCAAAACAAAAATCCTGGCTATGTCACTGATATGTATTTTTTAAACTTTAAATTTATCACGTAAAGTACTATACTATTTTTCCATTCAGAAACTTAAGCTGAAACTTCCAAGCTGAAGCTCTAACTGTATAGAAGGACATACTGATATATCGATGCTTCATGTCTCTCTGCATTTCTACCTCAATAATTATTGTGTATGTGGGAAGTTGCACTGTCTGCAGGCAAAAATAAGACACACAATCATAAGCAGTTGAAATTATAATAGTTTATTATCAGAACAAAACACATTAATTGTAATGTACAGTATTTCCATGCAGACCTTTAACAGGTCAGTCAAACAAGAAATGAATTAAATGAAATTCAAAAAAAGACAGAGCAGAGTTGACCACTGAAATCTTAAAATCCATCTCCATCTCCTGATAATGGAAAACATGGGGCTTCGTTATCCTGAGAAACCTTGGAACACAACCAGTGTTGTCAGCCATCTTGCTTACAATACTTTCTTACAATGCTCCAGTGGATGCCTATAAAATCACTAGAGCAACAAAGTGCCCCTAGTGACAAGGGAATGGAGTCTTATCTTTTAACCAATAATTGGTCAACCATAAAGTATGTTTCTGGAAAGTTAATTAATCACATACATCTCAACTTTCATTCCTTCCTAGTAATGAGTTAAGTTGAGGCCAATCCCACAGATTGCTCTTATGTTACCCACCTCATACCTAGTGAGGCTTGGCCATAGGGGTGATCTCTAGACTTAACAAATATAGTGCACTGAAGAGCCACCCACTGGAGAATCTGAGTATTACATCCGTACTCAACAGCCCACTCAGAGCTACAATGTCTGTCCTCCTGTAACTGTAGTAGTACACCGACACATACCAAGAAAACACATTAGCCACAACCTGTGTTACAACTGGAGAGGTATGCCAGAGACATGGCTGGATCTCTGTCACTGCCTGGGCCAACAAATTTTCCAGTTCAGTAGTTGAAAATGAACATGTGTATCAGCTATTGTGTTTAGCTATTTTCAGCTGCAACAAAACAGCTCAGCTTTACAGTTCACATAAAATTAGTTCTAAGCACTTCAATGAATGTATTTTATTACACAATTTCGATGTCATGTGGCCTTGATAAGATAATTATTTGTATGTAAGGCCGTGGGTATCATGTGATGATGGCATCACTAGCTGACCAGCTAAAAATGAGCTGAAATATCTAACTACATTAGATATGAGCTGAAATGCATTTTAAGCTCTAATTTCCCGCTTTAGCGGAAATCTGTCATCTTCTACTTACATATCAATGTCAGAGCTGATATAGGAGAAACATTACTGGTACAACATTTCTGCTTCAGCACATAAAAATTCTCTTCTTCAGCTCACTAGTAAATGCGCCTTAAAGCTATATTCCAACAAGTGCTGGATCATAATCAGCTCAGGGCCATAAAGATCATCCATTTCTAACTGTCGGAGCACATGACACCCACCAGGATCACCTGCTGGCTACGATGTGTGGCATGAATCCATACTGCTGCCTGGTGTTAATTCCAAGATGAATGAAGACAACATACACGTACAATAATTGACATCCAAACAGGTACTACATATGTGAGGCAACACCTTGACTCACTACAGCCAACACACAAATGGATAATCTGACTACAACACAAGTAGTTATTGGCTTGACATATAATAAGAAAACACATAAATGATGACAAAGCCAAGAAAAACTGAACATTCAATAAGAATACTACATTTATATTTGAACTATGAATAGAAGCAACAAATAAAGACTATATTGATTAGGTTAATAATTAAGACAGGGTGATCAGCTATCCTGACAGCCACATTGCGGTTTAAGTCTAGTTCTGGTATCCCCCGCAACCAAACTTTAAGAGTGGCTCTCCCAATTGATAGTAGCCGAGATATTTCCACCATTCTTGGCTAGTTTCGCATAGCAGCAACCATTTGTGCAGAAACTCACTGTCCTTGAACACAAAGTTCTGGTACGAAATCTGGTCTTCACGGGATCTTGATAGTGTGACTATATTGTATGCAGTCTTTCATTACGAAGTTTCAAAAACTAGAGCTCTTCATAGCCAATAAATTGGAATACTCCCATTATCCCAAGTCCCACTGCTTGACTCATGGATAAACACTCTAATTGTCCCATACAGATGGATCCGATGCTAACAGATGAGATAGTGGCATATGCAATGTTATGCATAGCATTATCCATAAAAGAAGAGCCCATATACTACACATCGAGGTGGACCAAAATGTTCTGTTCTTAAAGCAGACACTCGTCGCCAGCGCAACGAGGACTGCAGGATTTGAAGAAAGTGAAATGTCTTCCTCCAACCTGCAATTAGACGAAAAACAACAGTTAAACTCACATTATCACCACTGAATGTATTTCATACGTGGAAATTACCATGTTTTTTCATATTTCCACCGTTAAAAACGGAAAATCATTTACATTAGCTCACGGTCCCAAATGGAGGCACAATGTTAAAAAAGCATGCCAAGCAGATGTAAAGCTAGAATTTATTTACACTTCTAGAGAACCTGCCCCGTTACAGTATTATTCTCTATTTTCTTGCTATATTTTATAGATTTTTGTACAATAAAAGGAGAAATTTACATGTTCTTTGTCTCTGCAAAGTATGGGTTCGTAACACCTATGTGCTGCAGGCATAAACATCGACCAGCAATATTCTCCCATGTAACAAACGAGTTCTAACTTTCGTTATTCTTGTTACCGTCTTTAACATTAGAAAAATAGCTCGGGTGGAGGAGATGGGTCTAGGAAAGGAAAAAAAAAATGATGCATCCAACTCAGTGGGGCTCATCTGACTCCTCCTCTTCCTCATTATTAGTCTCTTCATTGAAGAGACACTCCTTCATAGAAACAAGGGCAGAATCTTTGTGGAATGGTTTATCTGGAATCAAGTTATCGATTCCAACGAAACTGAAGCTGATATGAACGTACCCCGAGGTACACTTATGTACTGCAGTGTTATAGATAAACAAAGCTGGCCATATCTTGTTGAACCAACAACCTTGTTTCCTCTCAGGATCCAGGTAATTTTTCACAGTCGGTAATGTCATACATAGTCATTATGGTTTTAATCGTCCATTTTGATTGAATTGGCCTGTGGCCATTGGCCATGGCCTGTGGATTATAAGCTGTCATATAGTGGTGCACTATTCCATTGCACTCTCAAAACGTCAGTAGGACTTGTCTGGAGAATTGGAATGCACAGTTCAAGATTAGCATCGCAGGCGTACCAAACACCTAGGCTATCTCATAGGTGCAGAATTTGTCAACTGATCAAGTTATAGCTTTTCATATGGCAAATACAACACAGTACTGGGTAAAGATGCACACCCATGATCACCACAAGAGGTGGCTTAACCAACAGATGCAGGAAAGGGTTCTACAAAGAACATATTCTGGGTAGTGACTGGAAAATCATCAATCTAACACGATTGGCTGCAACTATCCCTGGTTATGAAGATACTTTCTCGCTTTTTGACACATAATGCATGAATATTTGTATTTCTGTTGCATGTCATACCTGACCAGTATAAACTAGAGCATAACCTCTGGCATGTTTTGAACTTGCTGAAGTGACCAGCTTTAACAAGCTCAAACAGTTTCCAAAAAAAAATATTGAGACAAGAGTGAGTGGTAAAACTACAAAACCATCTTTGACTGTGAACTGGATGAATCACATATACTGTATTTCTTTCACAATTGAAAAATTGAAGTATAACTTGTGAGTGAAGATTGGAATGGAGCTCATCCCTCACATTGAAAAATTGATTATAGTTAACCTATTCCTTTACCAAACCCAGCTTGTAGCAGATGTGGCAAACAACCTCTTCAGATCATTCTTTTAAGGAAAATTCTTCACTAGTATAGTAAAATACATTACTGCGCCACTTTTTCCCGTAGGCTACTATGGAGCACACATTTTGCACACCACATTCCAATCTCTCATAGACTCTCAGGGGGTCATTTCTGCACCACTCGTTTTAAGGCTAACCTTTATAAGCTATTGTTTTATAGAGACATATCTACATCCTATCCCTTTTTAATGCCTCATCATAACATTGATAGAGAGAAAATCTTTGACTTAGTTTTCATGGAGGGAAAAAAAGAATAGTCAACAACTTGTTTTATTGTATTGCCCGTTGTTTTTAACTCATACTTTATTTCCTGCTTTTTAAATAATTTCTATGAAGAGAAATAAGTCAAGGTTACTTGACCACTTATTTTTATACATTTACCATTGATGACCATAAAAACTTGTTTATTTGTTTACACAAGTTTTTATGTATTGAATATAAGTTGTTCAATTCTTTGAGCTGAAATATATGGTATTTCTTGTGTACACCACTTTTTCCTCATTTTTTCATACCTCATAGAATAACATTGAGTCATTTTTACTGCATGGCAACCAAGGTCAATCAGTTTATAAGCATTTGTTCTATAGGCAACTATAGAGACATTTCTACAACATACCCACCATAGCAAGCAGTATGAAGGTTAGCCACTTTTATACTTTTTAATGAGTTAGTTGTGTTTAGCTTTCAATAATGAGAAGGTATTCAACATGCAGGATTCTACTAAAATTGCCATTGATGTGTATCGTATGGCCAAACAATCGAGCGAAGCCATGAATTCCAACTTTTCACAAACAGTTTACAAACTCGCTGAACAAGCTTGAAATAAGGATATTCAAGCTTTTGAATCCATAGCAACAACTTTAAAAACTGTCTCACATGTGAACCAAGAATTACCCTTCTTGTTGGAT
Source organism: Brachycybe producta (assembly GCA_036925085.1). NCBI lineage: Eukaryota > Metazoa > Arthropoda > Diplopoda > Playtdesmida > Andrognathidae > Brachycybe > Brachycybe producta. The sequence goes on along the minus strand of JAUPFP010000012.1, from coordinate 2,980,606 downwards.
GAAGTTTATCGAAGGTCACCTTCATTTGGTAAAATAAGGTAAAATTAAGGTAAATTTAAGGTAAAGAGCACATACAGATCCTGATGCAGCTACAACATCTTCTACTGCCGGGTAAATATCAACAGGAGGAGATGTACATCAGCATCGATGGAGAATAGGATGGCCACCATCCTTCTGCACAGATTTCACCCCCATGCAGGAGGATGATCGCAATCCATCGCTATCCAACTTTTTCTGTAGCTCGAATCTTCTCCGTGCGGGCACCACACGATGCAGAGAAGTAACGAGTTACAAGAAACAACATCTACAAGTTGGTCAAAAAATAGAGTCAACGTCAAAAGCTCACATTTGGTGGAGGTGCGGGGTATGCCTCCATTTTCCATTTTAATACTGCAGCTCCGTGTGGAATCCCCACACTGAAGACTTAGCTCACTCTATAGAAATGGTCCAACGCAGGGCTGCTAGGTTTGTTTGTGGTAAATATGGATATGCCGACAGTGTAACTAAAATGCTTTCAGAGCTTGGTTGGGATAGTTTACTTGCAAGACGTTCAGATTTTAGTCTTAATATCTTTAATCGAATGCTAGAAGGCTCTTGCCCTAAACCTACTTCAAGTAAACTTTGCAGGGCATTATATTTGGGTAGGGGTGACCACTCTAACAAAGTTGGAGAGATTTTTGCACGAACAGATTCTTATTACTGGTCATTTGTCCCTAGGGCGATTCGACAATGGAACTCGCTTGCTGGGGATTTTGTGCAGGAAAAACGTATTTTATGGGAGTCATAATTTTGTTTTGTTTTGACAATGCATATATTTGCAGCATTAAAAAATATTGAAATTGTTGTTGGGTTTATATCAATAGGGTTTTATATTTTCTGGTTTTGACAATGCATTTTCTATGCTGCATTTGGACTCTTGTCCCTCTGCCATAGGCCTTTATGGCCGCTTGCAGAGTAATTTTTCAAATTCAAAAAATTCAAATTTCCTTCTCCGACCTTTCTACAGAAGCCGTCCTTTGTCTAAAGTTTTGTGATTGTGCCTTACGATCCTTCGTTCGTCCTTTTTGTGTAGGAGCCACGTGTGGAGACCAACGATTACATCGGAAGTTGACTGCATGGTGGGGAATCTGTGGATTCGCAAAAGACTTGTGGTTACACACACCACGTGTCGACCGCACTATTCTGTGTCCTGTCTAGAGAGACACGTGGAGAAAGAACTTTTGTCTGCCATCCGCTTAGCACTCGGGGGAACACGGAGGCAACTGTTGTGGACACGTGTTTCCGTCCATGTTTTGTGTTCTATGTTTTATGTTTCATCGTCATCCTCTTTATTCTAAACTCTTCTTTAAATTTCGAAGTGAAACCCACTTCACCCTCCTCCGTATCATTGGTTAGTAGGTGGGCAACACTTCAAACACATTCTTTTTACACTCCGAGATAGGTTTGCTTAGCCGAAACTCCGCATCATTGTGAGGTAAGCCAACAAATCTCATCTACTTGTCTTTTCACCTATTAATAGTCCTTTAAAAGACGTGTATGTCTTTTAAATGTGCCTATTATAATCACTCTTCATTTTAATTTTCCAAGCAAGTTTTCGTCCTAGTTCCGTATCATTGCTAGGGGCTTACGAGCTTAAAACATACTTTTCTCTAGCCACGTGGGACTCTCTTGTCCCCTCTTCTCTTTGTTCTTTTGTTCATCCATTATGCTTCCCTTGGGACCCTCTATGTCCCAAGTCATCATTTTCAAACTCACCATCATCACCTCAATACTACTTCACATGAACTATCTCCATTGGACACCATTGAGGCACCGGCCGCCATCTTGGATCGACCGGAAATCGTTCAAAAAGCACCAACGAAGCGATTTTTTGCTCCATGTGAATGTTTTGTTGTATCTTCTCTTCTCTTCTTGTTCTTTTCTTCTTTCTACTCTTCCAAAGAGCCTGCACTTGCGTGCCCCTGGTGGAGTTCCTCTTTCTAGAGAAAAGTTCTCTTCTCTTTTGAACTTTTCTCTCTTTTAAGTGTTCTTCCTCCTGGTGACCATCAAGCGCCACCTGGCGGAATTCTGCAATTGAACATTTTTCGGACATTGCAATAAACCATCCAACCGGAAATGGCCACCACAGCGCCACCTACGAACCTCTTCTCTCTACTCAACATAGTTCCTCACTACCAGTGACTCTGCCCTTTTCATCCAGAGCCATCCAGCAGTGAGGATCACCAAAATTATCATCCTGAACATTTCTTCTTGTTCAATAAGCCTTTTGCTTTGTTGAACAATCATCATTTCTTCATTTCCAGAGTGATTTGCTGTTTTTCAATAAAACAGATTCTTTAGAGTGTGGGCACCACACCAGAATCCTCTGCTCTTTGAGCAATTCAGCTTTCTTCACTCTTTCTAATAAAAGCCAAGCCATTTTGGACTTTTATTCTTTTTATTCTCTCTCTTCTGAAAGTTCAGCTGTCTTGGACTTTCATCACCTTGTGCATCCTCTCTTTGCACAAACTCTTACTCCTTTCTGTTAAACAAGTGAATCTAAGTGTGTGGGCATCGCGTTCTAGTGCAATTTTCCAGTTATTCCCAACTTTTTTCCAGTGCAATATTCGATTGGGTGGTGTACCACGCTCGAATTTGCATCATACGCCTGCTGTTCTTTATTGAGAATTCTAAAACTCTCATAGTCTCCACGTAGTCGCCAAAATACCACGTGTTGAGCGAGAGATCCTTCCGAGAAGACTCAATAAAGAATTTACAACAATACACCAGTTGGGAACCATCACGCCCAACTGAGGACATTATAACCAACACAACATGCCACGAGATGGCAACAACAATGCAGCTACACATGCGAAGCGAAGGTAATCCATCGTAACTCAGTGTATAAGAGTACGAGGGTGTCGGTTACCGACAGAAACGCCAATTACCAGCGCACAAGAATGCACATACACCAACTTACAGAACCATGACGCTACTGTGATAGCGTGTTCAGTGAGTCACCTCATATTGAACCCCAATCTGGAACCAAAAAGTATCGCTCAGAGTGTACTCGAGAACCCTCCGAGCTGTACACACCGAATCGGACGTCGTCGGACTCGCTCTTCACCACAAATTCGCACCACTTACACCCTACATGCCACGTCATCCATCACGGCTACCTCACACGAGTCCTCAGACATCCTGCCTGATCACCAGGGCTCTCATGAGAATACACGAGATAACCCCATCATTGTCAATGATGTGACACCACCACCGCAGCCGACTGAGCCTAGCCATCTTGAGCTATCACAACAGGTGACCACGCTAGCCGAACGCATGGATCGGCTCATAGATGATCGGTTCACACCGAACCGACCAACAACACCGTGGCGGACAACATGCACACATCGTCGTGACGATGATTCTGACATGTCTGCAACCTCCTACTATGGTTACAGAGAGCCACATGTTCCGCATCGTGATCGTCATGACAGACACTACACGTCATCTACCGCGCCACCCTGACTGGCAATATACCCCACAATGGCATCGAGGCCAGTCAGACTTTCAGCAATGTAGAGATGAGCGTGTGGAGCAACCGCGTGCACCACCGACTATGACATGTGCTGACTCTCCACAATCTCTCGTTCCGGCTGCATGTGGTGACCGTCACTTGGCACCCACGGAACAGCAACAGGGTAGGGCCCGGAACCAAGACCCGACACAGGATCCTTCAGCGTATGCACCACATTTTCCATTGCACGTGGCAGCACCAGTGACGACTGGGATGTCAAATGTACAAGACGGCATCTATCGCCCAGCCCCCAGAAAGACCTCGACCGACAATTTCAAGAAGAAATACAATGGCCGTCACCCAGCCGATGCAATCCAGAAATTTGATGGATTAACAGGTTTCCGCCCTTTCCTGAAAGAATTCGAGGAAGTGGCTCAATTGTATGACTGGACTGACTGCCACAAGAAAGATTATCTCACTGGGTGCCATACGTGGTTGAGCAAGCTGAAGTATGAATGTCGTGGCATTTCGTGGCCCGAGCTGAAAGTACGAATGATGGATACGTTCAGTAGGCCGAACGAATTACCCATCCTGGAGAAGCAGTATTTAGAGATGCTTCAAGCGGAAGGAGAGGGCACCCAGGCCTTCATCTGGAAATTTATGGCCCTCCGTGACCGAGTTTACCCATATATGGACGATCAACTGCGCATAAACCAGTTGCGTTGTGCGCTACATCCAACCCTTCGAGATGCTGTCCATCATGCACCCACTACGTCATTTAAGGATTTCGACCAATGCTGTCCTCAACATAGGGGTAGTCCTATCGTTCTTAAACAAATGGTTGTTGGAACCGAAGGCTGCATCTGGCGCACAAATGGGGAAAGAAGCATCGAAGACTGATAAAGAGCAGGCGGTAACCGCCAGCTCTAAAGACCACACACATCGTTCTAGGCACGATAAAAAGCCTAACCAAACTGCAACGACTAATCCGGGGTGACACTCCACAACGGACACCAAACAAGACACCACTCGCACATTTGACAAGAGCAAGTCGACATGCTATAATTGTGGGAAGTTGGGACATTTCCTCCGTGAGTGTCGCCAACCCAAGAAGAAAGTCACCATCAAGCAGTTCGGAGAACCGATAATCAATTATGACACCGAGGAGGGGTGCCTGAAACGGATGTAATTACCGAGAACGGAGCTGAGTTCGCATTAGTATCACTCGGGGGACATATCCATCGAATCTCTCTTCCAGCTTCAGTTTCAACCGGAAAGGCACATACCGCTCGAAAAACACGACACCAACAGTTCCGACGATCCTGAAAATATACCTATTCACATAATCAATCGGGCACCCATACATGCATGGACCTCAGATGAATTGATCATGTGGCAGGACACACTCGACGTCCTCTCCACATCCACGGAGGTGGGCCGTGAAAATCAAACGGTAGCCGTCATGGCCTCCGGCACCCAGCCACCAACGAAGGGTCACTCCTGCTGCCGAAAACTTATGAAGACGGTATATCACCAGCTGATAACAGCTGTTCACCTCATGAAGTCGGAGAATACGATGCTAGCGACAGACATCTGCACATCACCGTCACCATCAATGGGAAAGTTATACATATGCTTGCGGACACCGGAGCCATGGGAAGCATCATCTCAGTGGAACTCGCACAGAAGCACAAGTTTGAAATCGAGCCTGTGTTAATCCTGCCCAACATTCAGGGCATGGGAGGCCTAAAGATCACTGTGGTGGGAAGACTCGCCGCAATGGTTCAGCTTGGCACCCACACCGTGCGAGGGCACCTGCTGGTGATTGTAGGCCAGCCCGAGGCTATCCTAGGCCGAGATCAGGGTTGAGCTTTACACCTCGCCGTGTTCATTACTACAAACAAAGTATACTTAGAGGACGACCTCCACACTCCGACAAAAATGCATCGAAGCACACATCAGATGGGCCCTGGGAGAGACTTCATCAGAGGCTATTGATAAATCCAACAACACCTCTGGGGTGGTCTAAATCCTCTACAACGGAAGTGATGTCGATCTGCGGTTGGCCACCAACGCTAGCAAGACACCCATTGTGACAAATAAAACAATAATCCATTAGTGTTTATTCCATGACCATAAAAATAAACACTACAAGCATCAAATACCAACAATAGAAAAGCGGGAGGAATTTGAGAGAACAACTGAGGACAGTTGTCAAGAGGTGGGGAGGGGGTAAAAGGAACCCCCCAACGAATAAATAACCTCACACATCAACAACTCCCATAAAAACACTCAAATATCACCCAAACTTTAAAAATTCTCACAACTCTAATTTTTCATCATGACCACCAATGTATACATATTGGCAACCACTGCAATAACTACACCGAACCACGTGGCCCTCAATACAACTGTCAACCACGTGGTGAATAGAAAATAACATCATAATGAGTCAAGGATGTCCACAATAGTACAACAGAAGGGACATGGAAAATATACCATGGATGGACGTCAGTGACCCTGACAGTTAATATAAAAAATAAACTTCAAAGAGAATACCATGTCTGGGGGCCAAATCAATGCACACCTCATGGACTTCAAAGGAAGACATGCAAAAGAGAAATAGAAGAAACCGAAGAACGAAGAAAACGAAAAACAATATGGAGGGATCAATTAAAATATTTAAAAAATTTCGGAACCTGCCACCCTCAATGAAGTAATAAAGTTCCTGGGAAACTAACCCCTCTAAAAAAATCATAACAAACAATGAGGTACACCAGTGACCCTATTGACCAGCGTTAATTTGAAAATAAAGAGACATTAAAAGAGGGAGAGACTCGAGACTCTTTTGTTTATGCAAAATAATGAACAGGGACCTGCCTAATAAGAACTGGATCAAAACACCTCTCGGTATTTAATATTGGTGAGACAACCCCCACCCCATTAAATAAAAAAAAATAAAAAAACCAATTAGAGTAAGGTGTCCCATTCCAAAAGGGGCCGGCCCTTCGAACTCCCAAATTTAGAAACAAATATATGAAAAAGGACCAAAACATGGTCAATCACTCCAATTGTTTCTTTTCATCAAGAACAATCACCACCTCAGTCTTCATCATCGAAATTATTTTTCTTCAGCTCTTCAAAGTTTTTCAAGTTTTGCGACTTCTGTTTTCGTTTTTCAATTTGTGCATTCACAACTCGTGCCGTCTTCGATTCATCGAACTTTTGTGTTTTTGTGTGCACCAAGCTCTCCAGACTCTTCGTTATCTCTTTTAGCCAAAAGCAGAGTGATCGGGCACGGATTTCTGCTATTGTTCTGAAGTGACCAGCAGCAGGACAATATTGAAAGTAAGGACACTCTTTTTTGAACAATTTACTGTCGAGCCACGGAACCTGGAGAGGGAGTAGATGGATGTCCACCTCTTCAAGTGATGATGATTTTGAGAGCGGAACGGCGGGGCCTGCCAAACCTCTCTCACCAGCTCCGACATATGCTCAACAAGTGGCGGGCACCGCCAGCGCACCTGCCACGAGGAAAGTCACCAGACATTCCTTCTAGGTGCCGCACCTCCTCCGAGCCAGAGAATTTCAGCCGGCGCGGGGAGAAGCGCCTAAAACCAAACTTCAAACATCCAGCCAACATCAGACTTGAAGGGTGGCTGGATGCTCCCAGCAGCATCGTTCCCTTCGACGTCACGATGTCCAAACACTACTGGGAGGAGCGGGAGGATCGCATCGATATCAAGACCATGGCCTGGGGTGTTAATTAGGCATTCCGGGACAGCATCGCACAAGGACAGCCGCTTCTGGGTGGAGCCGCCGCTAGAGGAAAGAAAAGGGGCTGTGGATGGATACCCACCCCTCTCGAAGATCTCCACCTGGAGATGCAGCGAGGGGCTGCCATGCGACAGGCAGTCAAGCCAAGATCCAGGGGGAGGAAAGCCTGGCCTACCTCTGTGCGGTTTGTGCCCGCCTCGACGAACTGGGTCTCCCCTGTACGGGGCAACTCCTGAAGGAGGAGCTCGTGCAGATAGAAGGCTGCCTCCAAGGGGCCCGACAAGCTGCACCATCAGCCATACCATCGCTGTCGCCTTCCAGCTCACCACCCACCTCGATGACCACCTTGTCGGCATCTTCTTCCTCGGCCGCCTTGACACCCCCGGAGCCATTTCAAAACCAGGAATTGCCTCCACATCCCCTGCCTATAACACCATCCATCTCTCCGGAACCATCTTCATCGTCCGCGACACCCCCAGAACATTTTTGGTACCGGGAGTCGACATTCAGACCTGCCGTGCCATCAATCACACCACCGCCTCCTCCACACACACACCGATCAAAACGCCTCCCAAGCTGTCATCTAAACAGGTGGTTCCTGGACCCGCTGACACCAAGACTTCCACTGGGGCTCGCCCCAAAGAGTCTCAGTGGGCCCATAAGGACCACTACTCTCCTCCACACTCATCGAAATGCCTCTCTCCACCTCATGACTTGCGACCCCAATGCCAATCCGATGCGAGAAGTCAACAGGAGCAATCTGGCTGCTCCCAACGTGGCCCTCCGCCATGCAGTGACTTCGCCTGACGGGATATGGCACCTGACAACCAGGACACTGACAGAGCACTGACACTACACCAGTGCTCTTCCAAGCATACCCCTGTACAAGGTGCATCCACACCCACCCATGTCTCCCCTGCTTGTGTAACTTGACCCTTCCTCCATCCTTGGCTGGCATACAAGGACATACTCCAAGCAAAGTTGGAGGGTATGTAACACCCAGCAACCCCTGCTCCCACCAAAACTATAGCCTGGGGTAAACAACTCCTGTTTGTCCCTCCCTCCTTTCCCAATTAATATTCTGATGGCGGAGTGATACATTTAGGACCATGGTCACTTGGACTTGGTTACACCTCGTAGGTGTACACAGGTCCAAGGTATAAAAGGACCATGTTCCTCTTTGCTCCTCGTCCTTGTCTTTGCTCTAACTTGTTGTATTACGTTGAATATTTCCGTACCACATCATGGGCATGAGGATGCACCTTTGATAAATAACATTCGCCTTTGTAATCTTCACGTTTCTTTACAAAAATGAATAAGTGTTACAATAAGAAACCACGTTGTCTTTATGTTCCGAAACTAATAACTTCTCTACAGAGGCCGGAGACACCAAAAGGTAAAGAGCGCACACAGATCCTGATGCAGCTACAACATCTTCTACTGCCGGGTAAATATCAACAGGAGGAGATGTACATCAGTGTCAATGAAGAATAGGATGCCCACCAATTTTCTGCACAGATTTCACCCGCATGCAGGAGGATGATCACAATCCATTGCCATCCAACTCTTTCTGTAGCTCTAATCTTCTCCGTGTGGGCACTGTGCGATGCAGAGAAGTAATGAGTTACAAGAAACAACATCTACAAGTGTGGAATGAGTTTTTTCTCATTCTACATAAGCCTACATATTTTCCTTATGTATGTTTTCCTTCTCTTATTGCCAATAGGCTAACTATATAAAACTAATTTTGAAGTTATTACTAATATTATAATTACTATTATTTTTATTTTTATTCTGATCATTACTATCATTTTTATTATTACAGTTACTAGGATGCTATTCAAATAATTAATAAAATTCATGTGTTTTGGTATTATCTAGTTCAAATAAGATATTGAAATATCCTCCTTTTTGCATGGCTTCATTTAGATTTCACCCATGGATAGTCTTAAAATAGTGTACTCCCCCCCTTTCACATCAACAGAAAATGTAGGCCTAATAACTAAGAAATAACTAAAGCCCTTGCCTTGCTGTCTCACATCAATCATAAGCAACTGTAGATGGGCCTATCTGAGACACCTCCTGTAGCCCAATAAATTTTAAACATCCAAACCTCACCCTCCCCTTTTTCTTTTATTTTGTCTGCTGATAAGTGTCCCCTTTCCAAAAAAGCTTTTAGGACCCAGAACCCCTCCCCCTCACTCTTCAAGTGTATGTTACATTACTAATTATGATATTCAAGTTGTTTTATAAGATTTTAAACTATTGCATAATTATTTGTTCATGTGCTTCCCTGCTCCCTAAATATAGTTTCTCATAACTATAAATCCCCTACTTTAAACTTTTTTTTATGTAAAAAACATTGTCTAGATTTTATGCAAATAAGATTGGCTTAATGAAAGCAAATCAATCCAATCACATGACTCCAATGATTCTCTATGAGAGAGAATTTGTATAAAAAGGCCAACATTTTGGCTGAAATCATCATTTGGTGGATCATCACCAGCAACCTCTCAAGAGAATCTTGGATCCTGGAAGGACATCGAAAAGTTTGGTCTAGAGCCCTGCTGGATATCATAAGCCACAACTTACTTAAGTAACCACAATTTTGCAGATCATGGGTCTTTTGTCTCTAGATAGATGAGGTACCATAATCACTGATTATTGGTCTTTTTTATCTAAAGTTACATGAGTAACCATGATTTGGAAATTGTGGGTCTTTCATAGTTGAAGGCAAATTCTGGTAGAAGGCTGAGTGTAGTCCAATTTTGACTCTGATGGTTCTTTGCAAATAGGTAACCACAAAATCACTATACGATAGGTCTTTTTGCCTTCGGTCACATAAGTCACCATAATCTCTGATTATTGGTCTTTTGTCTTGACAGCAAATGAGTTACCATTTAAGGTGATTGTTGGTCCAGTGTGTGAAGAACACCTTAGAGAAAAAACTAGAAATCTTCTAGGCTTGACAGTGAGACTTTGAAAACTTGAACAATTAAGGTTGTGCTTCTGGTATTGTAAGTTACTGCATTTCTTAATTGTTATTGATCTTTTGTCTTCTTATTGGCCTGAAATCTATCTACAATTTAAGTATATTTTTATATTATAAATAAATTAAATAATTGTGCTCAGTTGCATTTATGGTTTTAATATTCATTTTTATAGTTGCATATAATCAAGTACCTTATTTTCTTGAATTTTGCTGATGCGTATTGGGGATTTTAGAATATTTCATTTTTCATATTAAATTTATGACTTGCTATGTTTAAATAAAATACTTCTTATAAATGGTCTTTGAGTCAATTTGAGTTTAACCTACAGGTCTTCAGTGACCTTCGAACCTTACTAACTGTTACTGTTAGTTTTTCTCAATAATTAAAGCTACATAGCCAGAGAAAGACTAATACAAGTTGGTCAAAAAATAGAGGCGATGTCAAAAGCTCACAGCCCTATAGTCATGTACTGAATAAATTAGTGAATACAAAAGCATCTCCAAAGACAAAAAAAATTTCTTGTCAAACAAAAAGGGGGTTGGCTCCCCTTGTTAATTTCTCCCATATAGTCGATGTTAATGGGTTTAATGACATCATGGCCGAGAAAATGATCCTCATTCTCGATGAATATTGGGAAGCTCAATATTGTGAAAGGCAAGAAAATAAAATGCCCATTCAATGTACTTTAAGAGACATTGAAAAAGCCATTCAACATATTTTGGAAGAAAACTTGGATAACTACAATAATGTTTTACTTCTAGTACAATTACAACACAGGTATAAATCCATTTATGAGAACAGGCCTAAATAGGTAATGAAAGTGATGTTAGAGGACCCTGCTTTTTCGGTCCCCGTAGAAGAAAAACATTCATCAGGTATCAGCGATATAGTCAGCCAACTGCCAAAGACAACAGAAGAAGGCTGGTCGTCTTCTTAATTTGATAAAAGATGGTAGAGGGCCATTAAGTTGAAATTCATTGCATCAGCTTCAGATAGATGGACAAGACGTGCTGAATACTAATATCATGGACCTTACTAGAGATCTCGTTATCAGTAAAACTAGATACGACCCCCCCAAGATGGGAGCCATTTATCACTGAGCTAAAAAAATGAATATACTTCGGTCTCAATAGGTAACGACAAGCGATGGGATTCTCATCCAGATACTAAAGAATCTAACAGTCTCGTATGGAAGAATCATGAAAAACAAAGAACTCAAACATTTATTACTATCCATTTAGTCATCAAACAACGCCATTTTAAATTTCTAAAAACAAAAGTCCCCCTCAATTTAGTGGCAAATGTTGTTAAGTCACATTTCTATAATTAATTAATCAAATACACATATTCCCTAGCAGTGGCGTAGCTAGGGAACCGCAAGACCCGCAACTGCGAGGGAGGGGGAGGGGGCACAGGAGGTTTGGGGGCACAAAAAACGAAATGAAAGTCTATGTATTTTTCAGTTATTTTTGAAAATAAATTGACTTTCATTTAATATTTACTTTGAACGGCGGAACGGTCGAAACGTTAGGTTTAGTAAAATTAAGTTGTTGCAGGCGATCTGGGGGTGCAGCCTCACGACTTTTTTTAAGAATTATTATATCAAATGAGTCCATTGTTCCGACTGTTTCCTCATATGTTCAATGGGAGAAACTGTCAGAACAATAGACTAATTTGATTTAATAACTCTAAAAAAATGGGGGGCTGTGCCCCCAGACCCCCTGCAACAAGCTTCATTTTCCTAAACCTAACCTCCTGACTGTTCCGCCATTCATCAAAATAGCACCCCCTTACAGTATGGGGGCTAAGAGGAGGGGGAGGTAAGGGGGTGCCAAGTTTTAAGCGGCAGGGGGCATAACCAAGCCTAGCTACGCCACTGTTCCCTAGTCATATTAAATTCAATACAACTTTCATATCAACTCGAGAGCTACGTGGATAGGTGGTATAATTCTAATATTAAATCCATAGTATTTTTAAATGAATAGGAAATACACATATTTGAATAGTGAATTAAAAGTAATAGGAAATACATGTATTTGAATAGTGAATTAAAAGTAATAGGAAATATGCGTATTTGAATAGTGAATTAAAAGTAATAGGAAATACGCGTATTTGAATAGTGAATTAAAAGTAATAGGAAATACGCGTATTTGAATAGTGAATTAAAAGTAATAGGAAATATGCGTATTTGAATAGTGAATTAAAAGTAATAGGAAATATGCGTATTTGAATAGTGAATTAAAAGTAATAGGAAATACGCGTATTTGAATAGTGAATTAAAAGTAATAGGAAATACGCGTATTTGAATAGTGAATTAAAAGTAATAGGAAATACGCGTATTTGAATAGTGAATTAAAAGTAATAGGAAATACATGTATTTGAATAGTGAATTAAAAGTAATAGGAAATACATGTATTTGAATAGTGAATTAAAAGTAATGTGAGTCGACAACATAGGCAAAAGGCTTAAAGATCGATATAGCGATATTTTTCCAGTTGAGGAGTATACTATTTAATGCCTTAGTTCTGATTCATATTGTTTGGTGGGGCATCTATCTGAAATTGCAAGTTTCCACCAAATACTAATTCATTTTGAAGTTTGTTTTTAATTAAGAAGATACCTTAAAAATAAATAAACATTTTTACAATCAAAAGGTAAGTCTAATCATAATTTTAAGTAGAAATTTCTAGAGGGAATGGTATCTTTAAGCCTTCTTGAATTAGCCAATAGATTGAGCACTCATTTTAATTGGATAGTAACCCAAGTCACCAATAGGTGCCACCAGCTGCACTCTACAACTCTGGGAGCAGACACCAGCATCTAAATTATTAATTGATGTAATTTTGTTTGACAAAAAAATGATACTTTTCAATGAAGTTTTTATTTTAAGCCTATTAAAATAAAAATTTCATCGAAAAGTATCATTTGTTTTTTTTGTCAAAAAGTAACATATGCATAGTTTACATAGTAAAATAAAACCGTCATTTATGGATGAATGATAACTGCATAAAATTCAACAGTTTCTATATTTATTACAATCCCCAACATCCAAAATATGACCCATATTAAACATTTGCAGCTCTCTTAAATTTAGAAAGATTTGGGGTTTTTTTTGTTTCTTGAAAAATTTGAGCAATTACAATTAGCACTCTGCTAGCAGCCAAATAGGCCTATGGCAGAGGGACATAAAAGTCCACATGCAGCATTAAGCATTGTCAAGCACACGAAAAACAAAATTGATATACAATTGTTAATCCCACAAAACAAAATTATCCCCATTCAGCACTTCCTCGGGAAGAGTTTCATTGTCTTATAAGCTCAATAATATGAATCTGTCCTAGCAAAAATCTCCCTTGGTCAGCTCTGCCCATGTATAGTGCTTTATGAATATCACTGGACTGTGGTTTAGGACAATCACCACATGTAATTTTTCCAAACAATTTCAAACTTAACTCAGCCCTGCAATGTGCCAAACTATGCCATTGTAGCACTGACGGCATCTCAGTGACACTATTTGTAAATTTGTGCCTGCCACAAACAAACCCAGCTGCCTTATGCTGAACCATTTCAACTGAGTGAGTGTGGCAGAGTGAGGATTCCATACACTGCAGCAATACTCAAGATGAGGCCAAACCAATGCTTGATAGGCACTAGTTTTAACTTGTGCTGGGCAGATACCCAATGTCCTTTGACTAAAACAAAGCATTTGTAGAGCATTCCCAGTAACATCATCAATGTGTTTTTTTCCAAGAAAGATCATCTGTCACTATAACCCCCCAAAGTACTTAAAACACTTGACACACTTGACACTCTGAAGAATACTGTCAGTCATACTAAAATTAAACACAATTGGATTTCTACCCCGAGTTAGCCTCATAACACTACACTTCCCCTCAATCAACTGAAGTTGCCATGTATTACACCATTCTTCAATTGCCTTCAAGTCTATAGCTAATGTTTCACAGTCTTGGATACCATCAACCTCTTTGTAAATTAGAGTATCATCAGCAAATAGCCTACAGTTGCTGCCAACTGCACTGCTGAGGTCATTAATAAATATCAGGAACAAAAGAGGACCCAACACATTACCCTGGGGTACACCAGATGTAACAGCCAGTCACTCTGAGTGAGACCCATTTACAACTACCTTTTGTTTCCTATAACTTAAAAAAGGAGTTACCCATTTGGTTATCTGACCCCCCCAACCCATATGCTGCAACTTTTGCCAGAAGTTTCACTAGCTGAGCTGTGACATTTTGAAAACAAAGGCTCCTCAGTTAGTGTTGGAAAGTTAAATGCACTATTTGCACTACTGAACAAGAAAAAAAAATTCGTCGTATTGTCTGTTGCTAGTTTGATGAATCCATGTCTCATACGAGCATACAATAAAATACAAAAAAAAATCAACAACTAACTAAAAGCCAAGAAAAATATGGACCAAATAATAAAGTGTGCACTCTTGCCCTATATAATCAGTGAAATAGAAAGAGGCAAAAATGAAAATACACATATTATGTGAAGCTGTACACAGTGCACAGTCATCATTTATAAGATAGCTAGCTAGTAGCCTTCCTTAGGTACAAGTAAAAAAAAAGCGAAGTCTGCAAAACACAACAAGTAATTCGTAATTACAGACCTACATATAAGCAATTATGTTGTAACACTTCCTCTACAAAACAATTATAAGTGTACCACCTTGTAATAGAAAAAGTAAAAGATCTCGAACTAGCAATCTACACGTTTGTGTGCTTATTAATTGTGCTTGCTTATTATGATGCTTATTATTTGTGTTAGGGTGGGGAGTTTACTATACATGTACACAGAAGTTGGCACAATTAATAGACTTATTGGCTATATTCAGAAATATTACTTAATTTAAAGAGACCATTACCGCCAGAAATTTCTTGTTAAGAGGCTACATCACAAAATTACATCGAAAAATCTCCGTAAAGAGCGCTAGTAACGTTTTTTCTATTGAGCCCATAGACCTAATGTTAAAGAAAAAATGTTAATTTTTAAAATACAGAACAATGGCGGAAATGTTTATTATATATATAATATCCCAGGTCTGTGTATGTGTGTGTGTGTGTGTGTGTGTGGAGTAACAAAACCCTTGAAGCACGTCAGAATTTATATAAATTTGAATAAATGAACCGTTTTTTTTTCTCAAGGTCAACTATATGTTGAACTCTTCCTTTGGAAAGTGTAGACGGGGGAGAGAGAAAAGTGGGAGGGGGTGAGGGGGAAAAGGTTGGAAAGTGTAGAAGGGGAGAGAGAGAAAAGTGGGAGGGGGTGAGGGGAAAAGGTTGGAAAGTGTAGAAGGGGGAAAGAGAGAGAGAAAAGTGGGAGGGGGTGAGGGGGAAAAGGTTGGAAAGTGTAGAAGGGGAGAGAGAGAAAAGTGGGAGGGGGTGAGGGGAAAAGGTTGGAAAGTGTAGAAGGGGGAAAGAGAGAAAAGTGGGAAGGGGTGACTGAAATTGAAATGAAAAGAGTAAAAAAAGAAAAAAACGACGCGCATGCACACAATTGCCGGTGAATTTTGCTCCCGTCATTTATAACGGGTTACCCCACTAGTTTTTTCATATTTAAAGTTGTTTAATATTAAGTTTCCAAAGTGCAATGTGCACCTTAAATATATTGCTGATCAAGTGATATAATGACAATAAGAAAAAACATCCATTAAAATACTCGTAAAAATACGCAAAAATAATTTAAAAAAAAAACAGCACGTGCGCCAATGTGTTGGCTTCACTGTGGTTTAATTTGTTTGTTTTTTTAAATTATTTTTAGGTATTTTACGACCATTTTAATGGATGTGTTTGCTTACGAGCACGTACTCAATAGAGTTTAACATAAGAGTTAGAAATTCGCGATTTTGAAATATTTTCTAAAACTAGAACCGCACTTACCAATTTTTTGTCATTCTATCACTCGATCAGCATATATTTAAGGTGCACATTGCACTTTGAAAACTTAATATTGGATAACTCTAAATATGATAAATAAACATATTGCCGAGACTGTGTGTATTTTAAAAATTAACGTTTTTTCTTTAACATGGAGTCTATGGGCTCAATTGGAAAAAAACGATGCTAGCGCTCTTTGTGAAGATTTCTTGAAGTACTTTTGTGATGTAGCCTCTGAAACTGGCAAAGAGTAGCTACACTAGGAGATTGTTCCAGTATTGTTTACAGAAAACCAAGTACTTAAGAGCCTAGATACAGCATTTAGTTCGAAATTTTTCCGAGGCGCTGCGATCGTTTTTCAAGTCACATAAAAATTAATAGAAAAATAATTTCGCGTGCTACGCTTATAAAAAGAAAACATCGTGAAGCCAATAGATTAATGCACGTGATAATTTTTATGTGATTCTTCTAAGTCGTTTTTAATGGGAGTTCTTCAAATGTTTGGGTGATGGTTTTTTGGTCCTATGAGACTTAACAAGGAGTTAAAAAAATGTACGATTTAAACATTATTAAAAAATAAAGGACCTTTTCAAAATTTATAAAAAAGGAAACATCGTGAAGCCAATACATGAAAGTATGTGCTAATTATTTTGTTATTGTTCTAAATCATTTTTATTGAGAGTTTATCAAATGTTTGTGGGGTGGTTTTTGATCCAATTGGATTTAACATGGGATTAAAAAACGAACGATTTTGAACTTTGTTTAAAAATAGAAGGACCTTTTCAAAAATTATGTAAATCGAGCACGTAAAGAACAATACTTTTTATTGCATTTTGCGCTTCACTGTACTTTAATTGAGCGATTGCGAGGCGATTTCTTGCAATTTTAGTAACACCATATAAGAACACTCATTTGTTTCGTTGTCGTCTGCTCACAACAACAAGATGGACGTGTATTTAGGCTCTTAATGTGGTGGGTGTCCTGATATAACAAAAAGAATATAGATTTATGAAACTTTTTCAAAGGAAATTCTTGCACAATGTACGAGGAGATTTTTCTGTAGACCCTCTGTTCAAGTAAAAGCCCCTCCCCCCCCCCAAAAAAAACCCATTGAACTGTTGAAAGCCTCTTTATGACATACTCATAAAAAAATTCTTTGGAGCAATTCATTGGATATCACAATGGATAAAACCAAGAAGGATTATAAGTCACAAAAATGAAATGTTCATGATTGAGTGGTTGGGTAGCAAAGATTTTTTGAACAAGCGCATCATGATATCAGCGAAAAGCCACAATTACAATTCAATCAAATGTAGCTAACGAGGTAATACCATCGGCATCTGTAATCCATTAAAATACAGCGACAGACGGATGGAAAAAAAAAAGATTTGCTCCGGAGTCCGGATCTAAGCAACAGAAAAGCACTTTCAAATAAATAGCTTCCCAATAAAAATGAAGAAAAAAAAAACAGATTTGACAGAAAGAGGTCGATGAAGACCACATAAAAATGTTGCACGCAGGCACACCCCCACCACCTCCTCTGAGAAATAAATTATATAACGAGACGATTTGGCTACAATCACAGTATACTCTGACAAACTAAAAGAAAATGTTAATTCAATGTAGCTATTATTTTAGTTTGATCATAAAATGCCATAAACGAATAGTTATTGTTGATGTGTATTTTTGTTTGGATCCTTCAAATCAAAACATTTAAAATGCCATCTAGCAGCATAAAGGTACAACAGTTACCACAGACACAACGTCAGAGCATTAGCGCCGTTGCAAACACCATCTAGTGGTGTAAAGGTATAACAGTTACCACTGGCACAACGTCAAAAGTTTCCACGTCAGAGCATTCCAGACAGACACATAGTGTAACAAGCCACTTCCTGGAAGGATAGAATTACCTCAGGGGTTTCAGTTCGCTCTTCTGAACAAACTGACAGTGGTTGGCGAGACCACTTATTCTATTCTGGTTCGACATGAAGAAAACAAACTTGCCCCTTTTCCTCACAAGTTCCTCTTTTGTGAACTTTTACAACTTAAGGGATCTTTTCGCTGTCTGTTACTCCTCAGGCTTGCACCTGACAAAAAGTCGGTAGATAGTGTCGTCTTCCTTGGTTCCATTTAGAGTGTTGTATCTCGGTTTTCACCTGGATCGATAGTTCCAAATGAGAAGATGTTAAAGTTTCTTGTTTTACTTAAAAGATATAAAATAAAAACTTCAGCAACTTTTGCACATAGTAACAGTTTATTTTCTCTTTCTAAAACTCTCTTCTGTACACAAAAACACAGGCAAGAAGAAGGATTCAGAAAAGACTTTCTCAGTATCCTCTAATTGGTCACTTACAAAAATAAAAACCAATTAAACCATACAAAAACGATTGACCAGTGGTCAGTAGAAATATCAAATATTGCTATCATTGCTATTATCATTTGCTATTAAGAGCCTAGATACACGTCCATCTTGTTGTTTTGAGCAGACGACAACGAGACAATTGAGTGTTCTTATATGGTGTTACTAAAACTGCAAGAAATCGCCTCACAATCGCCCAATTAAAATACAGTAAAGCGCAAAATGCAATAAAAAGTATTGTTCTTTACGTGTTCAATTTATATAATTTTTGAAAAGGTCCTTCTATTTTTAAACAAGGTTCAAAATCGTTATTTTAACCCCATGTTAAATCCTAATGGATCAAAAATAGTCCCACAAACATTTGAAAAACTCTCGTTAAAAACGATTTAGAACAATAACAAAATAATTAGCACATACTTTCATGTATTGGTTTCACGATGTTTCCTTTTTATAAATTTAGAAAAGGTCCTTCTATTTTTTAATAACGTTTTTAACTCCATGCTAAGTCCCATAGGAGAAAAAACCGTCACCATAACATTTGATGAACTCCCATTAAAAACGACATAAAAATTACCACGTGCATTAATCTATTGGCTTCACGATGTTTTCTTTTTATAAGCTTAGCACGCGAAATTATTTTTCTATTAATTATTATGTGACTTGAAACCTGCAGAAAAAACGTTCAAAAACTGTTTTTCAATCAAAACGATCGCAGCACCTACATTCAGAGAAATTTTGAACTAAACGCTGTATCTATGCTCTTAAAATGAAATATAAAAGGAAAACGCAACCCCATTGACTTAGTGTTGCCATTTATCAGGAAGATCTCTTTATGTTAAGGAGTAGGCCTGGAAGGAAAGGCCCATGCCCTGGTGAGTTGTGAACCAAACCAGGATATTTGTATCTTTGTGGCTTTAAAGGAAGAAATCAGCTGTGTGGAACTGGGTCAACCCTCTGTACAACTGTACAAAGGGATGACAAAATTCCACGCTACTCCACAAAAAAACCGAGCCAAGATCGCTCCTGGACTGATCGTTTCAATAGTTATATGTGGGACTGGGTGCTTATAATAACAATTATTAACCCATGGATTTGATTGCGAACTAAACTATTTCGTTACAGCCGAAGAAACCTTCAGAAATGTATATTGGATTCATGTAATTACATTTTAAAGCAAAAGAAGCCTGGAAAAAAAAACTTTCCTTTCCTAACTTGTTAGGATTTTTATGCTCGCCAAACTGAAACTACGAGTATACTATAACTAGTTTTAACATTACAATAGAGAATGATGTTGAGCTCATTATTATGGGATTAAAATAAAAGCATAGATTTAGTTATACACCTCCTTGACTGTCCTGATAACAAGCAAGAGGATATCTTTTGGTAAGTAAAATGGTTTAGATGCAACCAATTTGCAATTTCGTTTTATTACTGAAGAGATGTGAAATAAACTCGGGCACATCGCACACAGCTTCATGTACTTTATGGTGCTAATTTTCGACACTAAAAAAAGAAACGCAAATGACGTAAACAGATGAGAAAAAAGCTTCTCATAGATGCGAAATATAATTCATATAAATTATAGGCTCGACAATATCAGAATCAGTGAATATCAATTCGGGATTTACTGTAAAACTGTATCTAATCCAAACTATTTTAGTCATAAAATATTCACATTTTTAAAAAAAAACTAAAAAAGGCTTTATTTTATTAGGATTGGTTTAAGAGGCTACTTCACAAAATTACTTCGAAAAATCTCCGCAAAGAGCGCTAGCATCGTTTTTCTATTGTGCCCCATAGACCCCTATTGTTAAAGAAGAAAATGTTAATTTTTAAAATACACAGTTCGCGGCAATATGTTTATTTTTCATATTTAAAGTTGTGCAATATTAAGTTTTCAAAGTGCAATGTGCATCTTAAATATATGCTGATCCAACGATTAGAATGACAAAAAATTAGTAAGTTCGGTTCTATATTTTTAAAACTATTTCAAAATCGCGAATTTCTAACTCCTATGTTAAACTCCATTGAGTACGGGCTCGTAAGCAAAAAAAAAATTCCATTAAAATGCTCGTAAAAATACGTAAATATAATTTAAAAAACCAGAAAAAAAATCAGCACGTGAGCAAATGTGTTGGCTTCACTGTGGTTTAATTGTGGTTTGTAAAATTATTTTTAGGTATTTTAAAGAGCCTTTTAATGGATGTTTTTTTATTAACACAACCAGGATTCTGGTCTGGGAGGGGCCAATCAATATTATCGATATCCAGTGATTGAAATGGTTTTTATAATTTAATATATTAATTACGAAATTATTAAATAAACCCAGTACCTGATAGGAATTATTTATCAAAGATCAATTTTCATTTTTATTCAATTGTCTATGTTTTCCAGGCTTAAAAAAATAATTCTGGATTGCAGAATACATTCTGCGAGTGCAGCGAGCGACAAAAAGTTTATAATTTTATCTTTCTGCTGCTCTGCAAATTTTGCGTTTTAAGAGAGACCCCCCCCCCCCTTCTACCACAGAATAAGGAAAACAACAGAAAGGAAACACAGGAATCGGGAAGAACTTCAGTTGGCTCCGCCCTTTTTATGACGACTGGCAACTTTCTAATTGGTTTGTTGTGTGGTTCAACGTTGAAAAGGGCGGAGCATTTGACGTCAGACTACATAACCAACCAATTAGAAGTTGCGTTCATCATAAACTCATAACAAGGCAGGAGGCAACTGAAGTTCTTCCCGATTTCTAAATGCCTGTAAGGGAAACTGAGCAATTAACTTGACACAGAATTTTTCTGCGCATGTGCGGCGCCACCCCAGAATATTAGTCGTTGTTCTGTGGTGCTGCGGCAGACGCCATTTTGAAATGTATTCCTTTCACATACGCAGTAATACATTCCAAAATGGCGGTTATCAAGTAAAAGAAGAGAAGCTTTCAGTCCAAGGTCATGAAATTCTGTCACACAAGAGTTTCTCTTCTGTTCTTCTTATTCTGTGCTTCTATAATCCCCACTAAAAATAAACTTTTCTTTTCGTCAGTGCCGACCCCAAAAAATTCAACCAGGGGCTGACCGCCCCCGCCCCTCCCTTGCTACGCCACTGATTATTTGTACTTTTGCAATATAGCGCAATATATATAATTTGTCATTTGCATATAAAATGAATAACTTTCTTGCAGGTTTTGAACATTTTTTTTTGGTTGGTTTATAGCCTAATTTGCATAGAACACATCATTTCCACAAGAAAGTTTTGGCCTTAATTATTATCAAACATCACGTATACACACTTCTATCAAAATTTGTTCAATCACAAAATTCAAAAAAAAAAAATACTAAATTGGCTTTGCGGCTTTTCCTGAAAAATCTAATTTGAACATGTGGCCACAATTCCCATACCAATTCAATCACTTTTTTCTCAAAACATTGATTTTTTTTAAATACTGAGCCTATAGAGTATAGTTTCTGTTGGCACCAGTAGCGTAGCTAGGCTTTGTTGCGACCCCCCCCCCCACTTAAAACTTTGCGCCCCTTTACCTCCCTCTCCAAACAGCCCTCATACTGGGTGGGGGTGCTATTTTGATGAAAAGCGGAACAGGTATGAACAACAGTAGGAACAGTCG